>CM067173.1:45483234-45527584 GCA_034093135.1 Erigeron breviscapus | reverse complement strand
GCAGAGAAGACTGTAAATCTTCGATATCTTCTTCATTTTTGAGAATTAAAAGTCGTATTTTATATCAAAATGATCAGAAATCCAATGCGCACAAATCCTCGAACAAATTAGATGCTAATTTCAACTGAAATTCAAACCCACACGAACATGCGATTTGTAGAGCTCGAAAACGACTCAAATGATGAAATTAGCTTCTGAAATTGATAGCGAAGGAAGATATACTGATATAAAATCGATCGGTGAACAAAATTCGAACAAAAACACACTTAATTTGCAGGAATCACTGAAACAGTGAGCTCTGCAAATGAACCTTTCAGAAAAACAACTCAAATTCTAAAATTAAGCACAAATTAAGCTTGTAGTAAGCTTTTGGATCGCTCAGATATGCTGATTGTGCTCTGATACCAATTGTAAACAGTAGAATTCGAGCTTTTGTGTGTGTAAGTGTGTGTGTGTTAATGGTGGTTTCTAGAGAGAGAAAGTAGAGAGAGAGTAGAGAGATGTCAGGGAAAGATTGGATTGTATTATAGGTTTAAAGGTTAAAAAGCTTAATGGAAGGGGTTTATATACATATGACTAATTTACACTAAGCCCCCTTCCATACTTAGACATTTACATTCTAAGTACAAACATACAATAGAAATACAAATCACCTACTACAAATTATATTTCTAACAATCTTATTTCAAATGTGGCGCACAATTGAGTATAATACCCCAAGGGGAATAATAGCATTCCGTACTTTCAATTCGAACTCCTCACTACTGATGGCTCAACTCAAGCTTTCACATTCACGCTTGAAGATTTCCGCACAGTTCTTGGATTTCCTACTGCCACTTCTCGTGAAGGCGCAACCACATTTGTAGAACCACCACCATTTCGGGAAATGCTTCAACGAGTCAGAGATCTTGGCTATAATGGTCCCCTCAATGCTCTCAAAGATTTCAAAAAGAAAAATCTTCACAGACTTTGGTTCACCTTGTGCTCCATCATCAAGTATTGTTTGTCTCCATCAAGAAAAGGCCAAGATGCAATCACTTCTCACACTCTGACTTACTTGCATGCAATTGCCTTCGATGTACATATAGATTTTGCAGCCATTGCATGGGATCATCTACGACTCAATGTCAGAGGGAAGTACAATGCTACTAAGAAATACATTCCTTTCATCCGCTTTTTGACTGTCATTCTTCAGAATACTCTTAACTCCCATGAAGATATTCAACGATTTCCTGATTCCCACAGAGTTCAAATTCCTCGATATAGAGCCGTCTACGGCAACTCCGGTTTGTAAAACATTCCATATTCGCCAATTCCTGATTCTCTCATCCGCTTGGTGCCCCATGAGGATAGTGACCTCATGAACTACAGAGTGTTTTTAGAAGGGGGTATGGCAGCTGTACGCCGACAGCCGCCTACCGCTCCCCCGCATAGGTCGCCAAGTGAGGGTCCTAGGTCTAGGAAAAGAAAAGAGGGGTTAGCTGGAGAAGAGGCACCAAGCTCATCTGCACCATCTACTTCGAATCAACCTTCTTCTTCTTCCGCTCCACAAAGAAAGAAACATAAATCTCACCGTAAATCCAAATCAAAATCAAGAACACTACTTCGTGATGAACCGTCACCTCCGCCTAAACAATCATCTTCTCCTCCTCCTTCTCAATCTCAAACATCAACTTCCTCTTCCGCATCTCAATCAACTTCCATTCCTTCACCTCAAAAGAAAATCAGAAAATTCAAGATCAAACATTCCAGAAATCTACCAACTATTGAAGAGAATGTTGAAGATGTTCAATTTGAACATAATGATGATATTTTTGATATTCCGGAGAGACAAGGTGGTCCTGAGGGTGAGGTTGAAAAACATAATGGAGAGGTTGTGAGGTCCGGGTTAGGTACAGGGCAAAAAGAAAACGTTCGCCCTCCGACAGTTGAACCTTAATTCGCTGGGATGGAACCCCTAGGGTAGAAGTCGAGGCCTCCCCACCCTCGCATGCTGAAACCTCCATTCGCCACTCTGGATCCTCTTTACAGGATCCAGTTTCATTCTTGCACGGGCACCAACCGCATCCACTGTCGTTCCCTCGTTCGGAGGGTAACGACATTGAAGACGAGGAGACATCTGCCCCTCTCCCAACTTTCATTCCTAACACATTTGAGTCTAGATCGCCCCCTAGGTCACGTGAAAATGTGCACGCACGTCCTTTGGACGTTGCTAGAACATTCAGAGAATTGGTTCGTGAACCTTTTCCAGGACCGAATGGAAGACCTGTTGGTGCCATCATCGAACAAGCACTTAATTCAGGCGCTGAGGAGAGAAGCTTTGAGGAAGTTAGGTTAGCCTGGCTTCCTCCTCGCCCATCTCCCAGTTCAACGGGCAATCTAGAAGATCCCGGAAGTCCTACCAACCATAACATTGTGCTGTGCATTCGTGCAAAGCCAATTCGTTACGCAACAACTAATGTAGAAGCCTCGCTTCATCAATCATTAGGAAGCCCTGTTGGTCCTCAACCTTCAGGCCGCACTGTAAACCAAACGGAGCCTACAGTTGCGATAACGACATCTACGTCGGTCTTACCTTCTTCTTCTATTCAACCTCCACCAACCGCAGAGCTCCGTACTCAAACCGACAAAGGCAAAGCTCCTGTTCAACCATCTACTCCTAACTCTTCCTCCAGTGAAAGCCCTCCTGCAAATACTGAACGTCTTGAAATGAAATATGATGAAGAAGATCGTGAAATAATCATTGCACTTCATAAAGCAAATCTTCTTCACACCAGAAAAACACAAACTCAACCTCCACCAATCATTTCTCATAAATCACCGTCGCCTTCTCACTCATCTTCTTCATCATCATCATCCGATAATCATTCTAAATCTGGATCTGCACATGCTTCTCCTCCAAAACAATCTCGACTTGATGAACTTTACAGTGATTTTTGTAACACCCAACATTTAAAAATACGGATTTCCAAAAACTTTTCACCTAACGGTGTTAAAGAATGCGGAATAACGTTTCAAAAGTCCAAACCATAAAAATCCAGTTTGGTTTGTTCATAAAATAGAAGGTGTTACTCGTCACATCATCAAAATAGTATAAATGGAAATCCTACGGTTGCCCAACATAAAACAACAGTATACAAGTCATATCAAAACATAATAGTCATAACGAAATCAAATGTCTAAAAGGAGCAGCAACTAAGGGTAACTAGTAGCATCTTCAAGTATTCTACCCCTGTCTCGCTCACTATCCATCATCACACTTCTAGCTTGCTAAACCTGAGGGAACAACACATTTCAAGAAACAAGTGTTAGCTAACGAATTAGCTAAGTAAGATAACACTAAGTTAAATAACGTTTGTCCAATTAAAACTTGGTAAAGCAGCTTTTCATATTAAAGACACATTTCGCATATCATCACAACATATCATAGCATCAACATCTTTCATGGTAGGATTATCCATCCTAAATGTGCCTAATCATCATTTCATCATCACATATCATCACATTAGGTGTGACATAAGTCACGCATATCATATAAGGTGTAAGTTTGTGTGTAGGCGGTCATAAGACCTAACGGGACCCTCACACCCGACTAGATGGATGAGCCATACGGCGGTCCATCAAGTGTCGTTAAGGAATGGCAAGCCACTCCAGGAGTAGTCCGTATGTTCAAGACATTGGTGGGTAATCACTCCACCCGGAGATACTCAAACCACGTAATTACGTTGCAAGGAGCCACCCAAGCAACAACATATACGCACCCACCCGGCTAAGGTGAATACGGGTTAAGCTTAACACTTCATCATATATACAAGCTCGATTTCATCACATAAAGTTTAGGTGACAAAGTTACCTAAACATAACATATAATCATCTTTTACGTTTGGGCCCTTAAACGTGCACGTGACATGGCAACCTATAAAGTCTAGTGAACTAGATGACCAAGCCACACATACATGCACATCATAATCAACATATACTTGCATCATTTCATTACATTGCATATCATTTCATAACATAACTTTGCATTGCATATAAAGGGGAATGCATTTCAGGTCTCATAAGTCAATTACATACCCCATATAACCTCCCATACAACCCGAATACCCTTAAGTATACAAGATGAGATTAGAAAAGTTATATTCTGAAAACCATGCTTTTGTTGAATCCCTCAACGTGTCAAAGTAGTGTATCTTACCTCGAAGTAGCACGCAATAAAGGATAGCTAAGTTACCGAACAAAGCAACAACTCTCGTCTACCTATGATTAGTAAACGGCCATTAATACACTAGTCATTTAGACCATAAGCTGAAATTACATATCTAAGGACACACTCTAGGTTTCAGGAGTAAGCTATGTGTCAAAACGAGGTTACGGTTCAAAACTATAATATTTGCTGAAAACAGATGAGTTGCGCCGCAACATAGAGTTCCGCCGCAGCTCGAGTAGTTCGTTGTGCCGCAATGCTTCTCATTGCGCCGCAGCTTAACTTTCTGGAATTCCATTGCGCCGCAACGTGGTGTTGCGCCGCAATGGCCAGCGACCTGCACATTTAGAAATTCGATTATGCCTTCAATTCGAACCCAACCCTCTCCAGATCGAAAACTCAGTTTCAAATCATCAAAATCCTTCATATTAAGGCCTTAACAACGCATTTCAACCTTTAGGAAAAATCATACATGCCTTATTTCATCAAAACCATCACTATTGACATGAGTAACGCGTGGGTGACATAAAATTCACGAAATGCCCAATTTAGATAATCCCTAATGACTCTATAATCACCAACAGTACGGTTTAGACACCGAAAAAAGAACAATGAAACGAGTGGATAAATCGATCGGAGTACGCCTTTTATACCTACAAGCCACATGGGGGAAGAACAAGAAAAGGCTAACATAAAAAAAAAATAGAAAAACTAGATTAAACACTTCCGAAACGCACTTTTGATAGCCTTTTTGCTCAAGAATTGATTAGGGATAAAAGGGGGTGGTTAGGGCTTGAGAGGAAGTTAACAAATCTGCTAATGACACTCAAATGACTCCTCATGTGACCCTAAACCCGTTTTTGAGTTTCACCGTATGTAAAATTTGGTCCCTAGGCTTCCATATAGCTCATTACTAGTCAAAAACTCCTCTAAGGACCATATACTACCTTAATACTTCGTTAATCGCTCCTAATAGGCATATAATTACTTCATAAACATATTTTCATATCATGCATTAAGACTCTCACATCAAGCATATTAATCACATATAACATTAAATCTCCAAAAGACTTAACGGACACGAAGTGTTAACTTAACGACTCTAGTCAAACGTAAATAAAAGTTTGGGATGTTACAATTTGTATGCCCATCTTATCTCCCTTGATGATCAAACAGATTCCTTCGATAAAGCCATTCTTGCCACCCTCCAAGCTCGTTTTGATCACCAAAACAAGATAAATCTTTTAAGGCAACAAGCAGAACAAGATAAGTTTCTTGCAGATGCAGCACTTGAAGCGGCTCAGAAGAGAATTGCAGAACTTGAAGCCACTTTCTCAAAGCTGCTATTATTCCACAAAGGCGTGATGATCCTGACGATCAGGACCAACACGAGGGGGAGAATATGGATGAGGATGTGGCTAATGTAAGAGCCAGTGCTGATACTGAGGTTATTGGTGATACAGATATTGTAGATGATGCTCAATCGAGAGATCCACCACCTCAAGATGATGATGTTGTAGAGCATACTAAAGAGGTACATATAGATGATTCTGTGATTCGAGCCAGTGTTGCTACAGATGTTGTTCATGGCTCAGATATTCGTGACGATGCTCAGTCTCAAGGCTTACCACGTGATCCAACGATTATTGGAGAAGATTTTGATTTCCCTGAGAATGATCCAAGAGATGATAATGGATCATCTGATGATGATGATGACTTTCCCGGGTTTGACACCTTTCCAAAAGTTCCACAACCAATTCCCGCTCTAAACCGATTAAACTTTGATAACCTAATCCATCACCTTGAAAACCCTCACCTCCAACAAATCACCAGACTTCCAATATCCAGATCAATGATGGTGGTTTCAGAAAGAATGTTGTAAAGAAGATTGAGTTTCTCAAACTACCATCACACCTCTTCAAATCCACCAAATTTCTCGAAGAAAAGGCCTATGAGATCTTCTCAAAGGAACAAGAACTGGTTAAGATTGATATCGATGAAATAAGGGCGAGACGTGCTTATGATCTTGATCATCAAAGAGAAAAGTACTTGAAAGATCTGATTGACGCAAGAAGGCACAAGATTCATAAGGCATGGAAAGATCAGTTCAAATTGAAGATCATTGAAGTCATCAGCATTCACTTCAAAGAATGGCGAGACCCAGGCTTTGCACGTAGACCGGGGTTGATGTGGTTTGTTGTTAGAAGAGCAGATAATCGCAGATATATGATCAATGAAGCCCAACTCAATCTCCTCTCTGCCGATGATCTTATTTTCCTTCTGAACCACTTTGCAAGCAGGCTCATTCAACCAAATCCAGAAAACCAAGAGGCCTATTATGCAATAAAAAGATATATGGACAGTCTTATCTTGAGCCAAACACAAAAAGACTTCCAACTGGCAATCGAAAAGAAGAGAAAGAAGGTGAATCTGTCTGTGCCCAATCAGAAGATTAAAGGAATAGATTTGGAAAACTTCAACACTGGAGCCGTGTTTGATAACCCTCATGGTTTTGTATTTGAAAGTGATCAGGGGCACAAAATCTTCATTAGACTCGACGAACTCTCCAAATACTCTGATGGAACATTGAGGCAATGCCAGAGTGTGTTTGAAAGTCTTCATGAGTTCGAAGAGTCTGAAAAAGAAAAGAAAAGATTAATGAAGGTGATAAGAAGATTAGGGCAAAGATCAACCACAGACAGAGAACCAGAGAGATTTTAAAGGCTAGATTGCCAAAAGAACGTCGTGGTGTGATTCATGTTCCTGAAGGCACGTGGGTCAGATATTCTCCCAACAATGAGCTTGGACCACATAACAGCGGGGGGGAGAGGGAGATGGGGACGACAATCGAGCCAAAACAAGCATCGATGAATGAAAGAGACAAGAACCAAGAAGTGGAACGAACGGAACGAAGCCCGAAACAAAAACGACAATAAAGGGAAATAAGAAAAAAGAAGAAACAAAATGAAAGAAAAACAAAAAATGAAAGAACAAAGAGAGATAAAAAAAAAAAAAAAAAAAAAAAAAAAAAAAAAAAAAAAAAAAAAAAAAAAAAAAAAAAAAAAAAAAAAAAAAAAAAAAAAAAAAAAAAAAAAAAAAAAAAAAAAAAAAAAAAAAAAAAAAAAAAAAAAAAAAAAAAAAAAAAAAAAAAAAAAAAAAAAAAAAAAAAAAAAAAAAAAAAAAAAAAAAAAAAAAAAAAAAAAAAAAAAAAAAAAAAAAAAAAAAAAAAAAAAAAAAAAAAAAAAAAAAAAAAAAAAAAAAAAAAAAAAAAAAAAAAAAAAAAAAAAAAAAAAAAAAAAAAAAAAAAAAAAAAAAAAAAAAAAAAAAAAAAAAAAAAAAAAAAAAAAAAAAAAAAAAAAAAAAAAAAAAAAAAAAAAAAAAAAAAAAAAAAAAAAAAAAAAAAAAAAAAAAAAAAAAAAAAAAAAAAAAAAAAAAAAAAAAAAAAAAAAAAAAAAAAAAAAAAAAAAAAAAAAAAAAAAAAAAAAAAAAAAAAAAAAAAAAAAAAAAAAAAAAAAAAAAAAAAAAAAAAAAAAAAAAAAAAAAAAAAAAAAAAAAAAAAAAAAAAAAAAAAAAAAAAAAAAAAAAAAAAAAAAAAAAAAAAAAAAAAAAAAAAAAAAAAAAAAAAAAAAAAAAAAAAAAAAAAAAAAAAAAAAAAAAAAAAAAAAAAAAAAAAAAAAAAAAAAAAAAAAAAAAAAAAAAAAAAAAAAAAAAAAAAAAAAAAAAAAAAAAAAAAAAAAAAAAAAAAAAAAAAAAAAAAAAAAAAAAAAAAAAAAAAAAAAAAAAAAAAAAAAAAAAAAAAAAAAAAAAAAAAAAAAAAAAAAAAAAAAAAAAAAAAAAAAAAAAAAAAAAAAAAAAAAAAAAAAAAAAAAAAAAAAAAAAAAAAAAAAAAAAAAAAAAAAAAAAAAAAAAAAAAAAAAAAAAAAAAAAAAAAAAAAAAAAAAAAAAAAAAAAAAAAAAAAAAAAAAAAAAAAAAAAAAAAAAAAAAAAAAAAAAAAAAAAAAAAAAAAAAAAAAAAAAAAAAAAAAAAAAAAAAAAAAAAAAAAAAAAAAAAAAAAAAAAAAAAAAAAAAAAAAAAAAAAAAAAAAAAAAAAAAAAAAAAAAAAAAAAAAAAAAAAAAAAAAAAAAAAAAAAAAAAAAAAAAAAAAAAAAAAAAAAAAAAAAAAAAAAAAAAAAAAAAAAAAAAAAAAAAAAAAAAAAAAAAAAAAAAAAAAAAAAAAAAAAAAAAAAAAAAAAAAAAAAAAAAAAAAAAAAAAAAAAAAAAAAAAAAAAAAAAAAAAAAAAAAAAAAAAAAAAAAAAAAAAAAAAAAAAAAAAAAAAAAAAAAAAAAAAAAAAAAAAAAAAAAAAAAAAAAAAAAAAAAAAAAAAAAAAAAAAAAAAAAAAAAAAAAAAAAAAAAAAAAAAAAAAAAAAAAAAAAAAAAAAAAAAAAAAAAAAAAAAAAAAAAAAAAAAAAAAAAAAAAAAAAAAAAAAAAAAACAAAAAGAAAAGAAACCGAAGGCAGAAAAAGAAAAAGAGATCAAGACGGTGATCAATTACAAAACAGCACTAAAGGGGGAGAATGTTAGCATAAAATATTAGTTAGTGCTAGTTTTGTATTATTGTAATACTTTTGTTCTTTAATTAAGTATGGAGGGGTTAGTTTGTAATTAAGGAAGGACTTCAATGTAATTAAGGAGGGGGTTTAGTGAAATATATGTGACTATATAAACCCCTCCTCACCTCATGTATTACTTTAGCCTTCATAATATATTTTCATTTTTCCATACTTTCTCTCACTTTCTCTCTCACACACATAACATTATTACATAATTTAGCTTGTTTACATATTAAAGCTCGATGGCCATTATAATTGTTGCTTGAAGATTTGCATTTGATTTTGATAATTTATGTTACTGTTGTTAGGTTTAAAAAAGAGGATATGATTGTAAATTGTAAATGTTAATTATAGTTTTAAAGGATTTTAATGTTTTTATTTTGATTAAAATTTTCATTTGGTCATTTTTGGTATATGTAATGGCAATTTTGATATTTGAAAATTTAGTTGGACATATATGATATTTTCTAGTTTAACAATCAAAAATTTTTTACAACTGTTCGGTAAATACTCTCATCTTTACCTCCTAAACTCGAGTATATCCGTACAATTTTAACCAAGAAAATATGAGAAAAATGTCTTTAAATTCAACAACATACACATGAGATGATAAATATATTACAAATCATAAAAATGGCAGGAGTTGCACTAACCACCAGCCTTGCAATGGCCCATACAACCCGAACCTTGTGTGCCCGTGGCCCGTTCTGTTCCAGGGTCTTTCTCCAAACTCCCCGAAAACATGTACAGGTATTATACATACATATGCATATATTAGAAATAGAATACATATATGTACATGCTCCATATATGTATTGATCACGCGAATTGATTTGTGTATTTATTAAGGGATAGCGTTGTGAGTTATTAATTGATCGTATGAATTTTCTAAAAAGGTGCGTTCCGCAGCATCTATGCCTCCATCGGATGCAGCTAAACGTACCGTTGAGGAGATGAAGAAAGCCGGTAACCACATAAAAGAACATCTTGCTTCTCAAACAGATAATGTAAGAAATTAAAACTACAAAAAAATTTAATCTGCTAGTCTATCTGTTTATGTTTTATATTTATTTTTTTGTTTCAGTTGATCATATTACAAAATACAATATGACACAAAATAAATGACATGTAAGTAGATGGCCTACTAACAGGGTTATACTTCAAATCTTTTTTGTGATATTTTCAAAGATGGCAAACGAATCGAAGGACACTGCTGGGAAAGTAGCAGGAACAGCAGAGAACATAGCCGAAAAGGCAAAACAAAAGGCACAAGATGCATGGAAGGCTGCTAAAGACGCTGCCCAGAAAGTGAAAGAAAATGTGTCTGAAAAGGCCGATGATGCTGCTGATGCCGTAAAAGAAAATATTGATGTTGCCAAACGCAAAATCTCTAAAGATTAGATCTATTTGTTGCATACTTAGGTGTTTTTATTTGATTATTAAACTTGACATTGTCCAAAAGCTTCATTCTATATACATGTAACTTTTTTTCTTTTTTTTTTTATGTTCGTTGACAAATCAATGCGAGTATGCGACTATGAATACCTTACAAGCTCACTTTTTAATCTTACGTTGTCTATAAAACTTATATTGAATGTTTTGTTCATGAATGACCCATGAGTGTACTATATGCAATTGTAATGTTATGAGTTTCTCTGTTATAAAGCCATTCATTGGTTTATTTCGAGTTTTTTTTAAGTGAAAAGAAAAAAAACGCATCTTAATTATTAACAAAATTTTAAACAGAAATACGCCAAGTCTTTTAGTCGTAAAAAATAGAGAGGCCTTTAAATTAAAAATAATATACAGTACTACTCTTCTCTATCAAGAATATGAAACTTCAAAACTAATATATTGGCTGGAGCCCTTCAAAAAAGAGGACTCTCCAAAAATAGTATGCCACTTAATGTGACGAGCACACGGTATTCTTTAGTAAAAGGCGAAAGAATAGTTCGCTTTGTGCTCACCACATGGCTGCGTATCTTTCAACTTCACTGCTGCTAGCGCATTATATAACATCTATCATGCCTTCTATTTTTGTCAGCAGCCAATGTGGGACGAACCACAAACTTGCATTCTCTTTTTAGGACCTTGGTTGTGAAACTAAATACAAAATACATTTGGTAATGAAATTCTGTAAACTGAGATTTCGAAATTGTAAATCTAATATTTAGGTCTTCAGTAAGAATATATACATTTCGACTGCTTATTTGATTTTAGCATAACTAAACCTACAACCCAGTAAAATATATACAACCTTCACAATTTCATTAAAATTAGTCATTTCTATATCAGAAAGAAACAACATTGATATAAGTGGTTTGATACTGTATTTGTTATCACATAACCAAGGTTTTAATGGTATTAGTACAATTTAACAAACGAAAGCTGAAAAAGAAGTTGAATATTACCAAAATCTGTTTAGTCTTCATGACTTTCAATTCTTGAAATGACAGTGAAACATTGTGCCGTAAATTGAACATTTTCTCGTTTCCAGTCATTTGCGATTAAATTAATCTCCCTCCTTTTTCCTCAATCACAATATAGAAAACAAAAGAGTGAGCATTTCACATTAGGGAAAAGAGGAGAAAAAGTTTTTAAATGAGCGATTTCTTATCAATGTATGTGAAACTTTTATTAACTAATAATTGGTTGGAGCTCTTCATGAGAAGAGACTCTCCAAAAATATGTATATGCCATTTAATGTAGCGAGCACACGGTATTCTTTAGTAAAAGGCGAAAGAATAGTTCGCTTTGTGCTCACTACATGGCTGCATGAGTTTCTTAGTCCCTGTTGCTGGCTTTTTATAATGACTTTCATGCCTTGTGTTTTGTTTAACAGCCGATGTGGGACAAACACACACAAGCCTAGCTACATTCTTTTTGGACATTTGTTTCTGTAAATTGAAAGTACAGATTGTATATCTATTTTGATGTTTCTTTTGTAAAATTGTATACATGTTGACTATCTGATTTAGTATCGGTGAAATGAGAGATACAAGGAGTTTGAAGAAATTGACAACAGTTACAATTGTGATGAACGGAAACTGATTTTGTTTCAAGAAGCTGATTAGTACTTGACACTTCCTTTTGGCTGTCCAAATTCTCATTATTCTTACAATATTTAATGTTAATTTTTAAATTTTACTCTTATGCAAGCATGACATTTGTTGCAATTAATATCCAAATACAATGATATGTAGAATATTCAAGTTCAGTAATAGTTTTCTAGAGATGGGATAATAAAGTTTGATTTTATTAATAATGGATCAACCATAATACATGAGCTATAAGTTAAATGATTCAAACAGATTAAACGGTTCAAAGTTAACATTTATTCAAGTACTTACAATTGCTCAAGCAGTTCTATATTCACGATACTCTGTGTTGGACTTTTAGTAATATACTCTATGTTCACATATAGAAAAATAAGTGGACAAAAATGTCGGTGGGTTGGCCCAGCCTGACCCATTTTAGCTATAAGATAACCTGTTTTGACCCAAACTCATTTTGATACTAACCCTTTTTGCCATGTGTGATGATTTAAAAAGGGGTACTTTTGCTTGCCATGAACTCAAATTACAATTTGTTTATTGTAGTATATCAATTGAGCTTTAGACCTAATTCGCATGTTTCTATGGTGTTTGTTTGATTTATTGATATGTGATGGTTTTCTACAGAATCAAGATCACGGAATCCAGTTTGAACTAGGCAAGGAGGTACTAGATTGCGTTAGCTATAACCAAAGGAATTGCACATCTACACATGGGTATCGAAACACCCATCACATTCGGCAACATAAGGTTAAGAAAATGTAGTCGTGGATGACTTTTTCATAGCTAGGGTCAGGGGATTTGAACTTTATAAACTAATAGTACCACTCATGGCCGATGTAAATATAGTTTAATGAAATTGAAACTTGCAACAATCGACTATACTTGTAGCTCAATGAAAGTAAAACTTCTAATTAACCTTCACTTGGTACACTTTTGACCATTACAAATTAAGACAGTATGCCATCATATTCAATTCGCATCGACCATTTGCAAATTAAGAGAATATGTGTGTACTACTGCATAAATTTACAGCGTTGGTACAGTTTTAGTGTAAAGAAGGTGGTCTATACCGGATATATGAGAAATATACATCAATTCAAATAATTGTAATTCTAGTTAACCAAGCTAGGAAAATGTAAAACTAAAAGATTATTTCCTTTTTGTGTATCATATTGAAGATTTTATCTAACACTGCTTACCTCGGCGGCAAACAAGTGCACCGGCACCTGAGGTAAGAGTGGGCACTACAGAAGACGGTTTAGCACTTAAGCTTGAAGCCTTTGCATAACTAGCTGCAGCCCCTGCACCCGATGGTCTGAAATATGCCCCGTTCAACATTAGGTCTCCATCTGATCTCCAATTCCAATGCATCCACCCCCCATCTGTTACTACTCTCTTTGTCACCTGTTTATATAAAACCAGTTATTTCATATCAGGTATTTTATATTTCTTGCACTCAAATAGATGGGACACTTGATCATGCTTTTAGTATGAACTAATACCTCTTTGGCTTCAGGGTTAGAAGGAGCAACGAATCGGTTTCCTTGGCTGTTGATTGTGGGGTTTGCACTGCCACCAATAGCATACATTTCCCAATGTGTGTAGTCATTATTTACAACATGGAAATACCCATGCCTACACCTGCATATACAAGTAAACTCATTTCGTTATAAGGAATTTAATTTGGGTCCTAACTCCTAACGTCGTGGTTTAGACTATAATAATGTACCTTGGCATTCTCTGAACAAGTCCCTCTCCGAAATGGTTGTATGCAACCGTTACTTGCATAACTTGGTCTCGTGTGTATGAGTCACTGTGACCAAGTAACATCACCTGCGACCCCAAAAAAGAAATTAGTATGTTAATTTTTTTTTTAATATGCTAATTGTGTAAATAGGTGAGTAGGTGACCAATCAACCAAATATTTGAAACTTTGATGTTATTGGGCTTAAAATATATGGTTATCCAAAACTGAAGATCAAAGTTAGTTAACTTTTTAATTATGCAATAAGTCGATTCTAGTATATGAACATGGGTGAAGATTGATTAAAGCTTGCTTTATACCTCATTGTGGTGGGTGAACAGATTATTAGAGATGGTAATAGCAGTTGAACCCATAATGGCATCAATTAGGCCATCAGCACAGTTAGATAGAGTGTTATGATCTATCCAAACATGGCTAGCTCCAAAAAGCGATATACCATCTCCATCGGCCATGGTTCTCCATCCGTAATGAGATGGTGAGCTACGAACCATTGCATTCCCAGTCGGCTTGCAGTCATGAATATGCAAACCATGTATAATAATATTAGTAACATATTGGATCGTAATGCAAGCCCCATTTGCGATATGAACATTAACTCCACGAGCATCTATTGTTTTGAAACTGTTCATGATCAGTTCTTGTTTTAAGGTAATAACCATGTCTCTTTTGAACACAATCCACAAAGGTTTGTCTTGGATCACTGCGTGTCTTAGTGTTCCTGGTTTTGGGTTAACCGCGTCATCATCACTCGGGTCGGTTACAACGTAGTACCTACCATCACGACCACCTATTGCATTTCTTCCAAACCCAATAGCACATTCTGCTAGTCTCTTGCGATGGCGTTGCCAACTGTGGTCACACCGCCAACAATCATCAATTGGGTTTCCAGTACCACATGAAAAGAAACCTAGCTTTCTTCTCTCTGTGCTATTTCGAATGCTCCTGCAAACATTTTAAATCATTAGTGTACACAAAAGTGGCCAAAAATGAGCAAGCTACAAACATGTCAGAATGCTAATTATGGGTCAAAAGTCAAAACCGATCATTTTCATGTGTATGTCATAGTGTTCAGGACCATATTGGTGCGACCTGCAATTCATTTAGTCCATTTTTTTGTAATCTTATAATATAAATAAGCATTCGAATATATGCTATGCAAATTGTGACCCGTTGGCACGTTTAGATTTAATAGTTTTATTTATACTTAGACGTTCAAAATGCTATAAATAAAATTTAACATTAATGGGCCTATTTTCACAAAAGTTGAAATGGAACATCTAAGGTTTATAGCCCAACTTAAATTTCAGCCCAAGAATGAAATACAACTTTTGGATTTTGTCATTGGTGATTGGAAGTTTGGTTATAATACTAATAAAGATACATACTCTTTCGTTATAAAAAAAGTGTATAATGAAATTGGTGAATACTTTTAGGAACTCGTAACATATGACAATTTAGTTCTTGTTTCGTTATTTGTTTCATCACTAGGGTGAGGCATGAAGCATGGGAGTAAAATAAAATGTTAACAATAAGTATGGAAAATGGAAAATATAAAATAGAGGATGGATACAGCAAAAAGGAAAAACCGAAAGCATTTGCAATTTATTATAAAGGCTGTGAGTTATTAACTTGATTCCATAATGTTATCATATCTATCATTAGTAGTGACCACAATTTAGGTACTTTTAATTCCTACCAATAAAACCATTTTCCACAACTATGTATTTGGTAAGTAAGAATGAAAATATTTTGACAATAGTACCTTTTTTGCTTTTATGTGCCAAAAATAATTACTACTCCCTCCGTCCCAATTTTAATGTCCAACTTTGACTGTCCAAGTCAATCTTTTGTAACTTTGACCATTGCAATATGTATATATTTTAAGGAAAAATGATCCGTAATGCATGACTTTACCTATCTTAAAAAAAAGTTACAAATTAAACTTTTGAATTTAATAAACATACATAATGTACCCCCCTGAATTTTACATAATCTCCCCCTGAAATACACATATTTTATCTAAGATAGGTACTGAATGCTTTACCTAAGCTTTCCCCATTTTTTAATGTAAATTGGGCTTAAATCGGGTTGGACTTGCTATGAAAATTATTAAAAGCAGGGCCATGTATGTGAATCACCTACTTAGTCACGTGAAGTAAGCAAATGGAAGATACACAAATCCAACAAGGATAATTAGTAGAAATTATAGAAAACATATATACACTATATATATATATATACACATGCAATATAAGTAACATATATATATATATATATATATATATATATATATATATATATATATATATATATATATATATATATATATATATATATATATATATATATATATATATATATATATATATATATATATATATATATATATATATATATATATATATATATATATATATATATATATATATATATATATATATATATATATATATATATATATATATATATATATATATATATATATATATATATATATATATATATATATATATATATATATATATATATATATATATATATATATATATATATATATATATATATATATATATATATATATATATATATATATATATATATATATATATATATATATATATATATATATATATATATATATATATATATATATATATATATATATATATATATATATATATATATATATATATATATATATATATATATATATATATATATATATATATATATATATATATATATATATATATATATATATATATATATATATATATATATATATATATATATATATATATATATATATATATATATATATATATATATATATATATATATATATATATATATATATATATATATATATATATATATATATATATATATATATATATATATATATATATATATATATATATATATATATATATATATATATATATATATATATATATATATATATATATATATATATATATATATAGAATAATATTATTCATGTATATTTCATTGACATAATATATATTTTAAGGAAAAATGATCCGTAATGCATGACTTTACCTATCTTAAAAAAAAGTTACAAATTAAACTTTTGAATTTAATAAACATACATAATGTACCCCCCTGAATTTTACATAATCTCCCCCTGAAATACACATATTTTATCTAAGATAGGTACTGAATGCTTTACCTAAGCTTTCCCCATTTTTTAATGTAAATTGGGCTTAAATCGGGTTGGACTTGCTATGAAAATTATTAAAAGCAGGGCCATGTATGTGAATCACCTACTTAGTCACGTGAAGTAAGCAAATGGAAGATACACAAATCCAACAAGGATAATTAGTAGAAATTATAGAAAACATATATACACTATATATATATATATATACCAATGCAATAAAGTAACAGGCATTCGAGTAACAAAGCCAGACGACAAAAGCTAGCTACTTGATATATATTTCGACCGACGATCGAGATTGATTATTTGACATTGTTTTAGCTAAAGGAACAGAACCAATCTGTACTACGTGAGTGAAAGCATCCAACAAGGTTTTTAAGGACTTAAAAAAAGGTAGGGAATACATACAATAAATTGAAGCAGACCATAATACACTACTGTTATGTAGTTTGGTGATAGTACGGAGCATGTGATTCATTTTTAAACTTATTATTATTGCACAAGTTGTCTTTGACAATTAATCCATATATGACTATAACATCTTTTCTTAAACCAATGGTTATGTATTCAAAGCTCCTTATATAAAACATAGAATAATATAAGTGTACGTAATTCTACTTCTCTAACTTATGGTAATGTGAGGTGATACATGCATATCATCGACTATGGGCCATATACCGCAAAATGCATGACGTTAAGTGATTATTATAAAATGATACGAACCATGTTTAATTCATGGGAACCCATAAACGAAAAGAATGCTCACATATTAACCATGGAAGCCACCATTTCTGGATCATCAACATCGTTATCATTCCTTTCTATGCCAATGTCGTCCTTGCTTGATAACCTGGATTTTGAACTCATATTCGATTCAGATTCATCAAGAAATTAACTCCAATATCTGATTTTCTATAAAGCTAATTATACCAGTATATGATTTTATATCATGTCATGGCAAAAAGATACTCTTTATTGACTTTTGTCCTCCTGGGAACGTAACTTAGAATAACTAGTAATGAAATAGTTAGATGCCATCTTATTTCCTTTATTGTTTTTGTCTAGATTACATAATATTTAAACATGCATAAAAGTATAAAACTTGCATCTTTTAATATCCAAAGTACCAAAATAGCGCGCTTAGATGTAAATAAGTAACGTACCTATCCGTAAATGTGGAGTTAATTACTAAGCTTTGCAACGCATGTTTCTCTTGTTCGCTGGACACACAAAAACTCATTTTCATCAACAAAAACTAAATGACTCCTAAATATATTTACATATACATTGGATATAAAATAAGATACCTGGTTACGGCATTAACAGACGCGAAAACTGTACTAAATACTATGAATGAACAGGCCACGAAAAATCTGATAGAGACTGGCATTGTACGTTGTTTATGTATATTTAGATTAGATATGAATGCACAAGTCTCTCTGCCTCTCAGTTTATATATGTATCTTGAGTCACTTTCTCTTCCTCCTGAATTTATATTGTTTGTAGAGAATGGGAAGAGAATGAGAGGGTCAAAGAATAAGCTCAACAAAGGGGTCCTATATATATATGAATAAGAGGGGAAATATGGGCTATTCAGAGTTTGGTTAAATCCCTCTAATTAACCCTGGTTAGGTTTACTCGAATTAAGTCATTCACGAAACGTTTGGATATATTAATTATATACCAAGTAAGAAAAACAACTGATGCATTTAGAACAAAAAAAAATCGTTGAATGGGTAAAATATAAAAAATTATAAACATCACATTTATGTTTCATTAATTCTGCAACAAAATACTACTGGAGATAAGATCAAAAAATATATATATACCGGTCAGTAATACTTTGGTCTTTGGCAAGTTGTTATGAAAATTGGTTTGAAAGGTTTAAAGACAAATTCTGGATTTTCTCCAAGGTTAAGGTGAAGTAGAACTGTTAACTTGTCATGGGTTGATTTTCTCACGCACAAAGTCAAACTTCGGTCTCTGTCAAATCCACAAGAATATATTTTATGCTCCAACTGACAAGAAATATGTAACTTTGATAGAAAATTAGTTTATCAAATCATGAATTCATGATATATAATATTATCTATACATTAACTATCAAGCATCATATCATATACTCCTAATCTTAATATATTAAATAAAAATAAAAATATAATTATCATTGTCCTAAATTTACAATTAACTAGAATGAAAGCTTGGTTTAGTCAAAAGTAAATTTTTCTATCTAAAGAATAACTATAATAAATTAAATTTACATTTCAACTCCAAAATCTGGAATTTTTTACCAAAAATATCAAAAATTATTTAACTTAACTTAACTTAACCAATCATGAATAAATGGATTGGTATATGAAGGAACCTGAGACCTTAAGGTCTTGAGTTCAAATCTTGTTGTGAGAAAAAATGTTTCCAAGAATGAAGCTATGGGTTTTCTCCAAAAATGGGTTTCTTTTAAAATTGAAGTTGAGTATATAAAGAGCCATATTGTTGAACACAAATTAGCCGTTCAAAAAAAATATTTATTTACCAAAATCTAGACTTTCATATCTAAAATTTATTTAATTTAATTTGGTACAAACAATTTTTTAAAGTGTCAGATATCATATTTAACCGAAAGTAAAAAGTTTTAAAATAAAAATATCTCATAAATTTGTGTATTTTAATTATAAGATTAGAATAGCATGTCGTTCTAACAATATATGTAATATATATGCATTGTCATATATGCTAGAGTGATAAACATTTTAGAAACTAATTTTTACAAACATAGGTGGCATGAGAGGTGTCAAATCAAGTAAAAGATAGAAAGAAAAAAAAAGAATACATAGAGATTATTAAATTGGTGGAAGTCGAGTTTGTAAAAATTTGTTTGTAAAAAGTGTGTAGACGTAGAATTACCCAAATAATTATAAGTATTTTTATATTTTTATCTAAATTTGATTGTATGTATACATAAAACTATAATTTAATCTAATATAATTATATACGGTTGTATATATTTCTACTTACTAAAAAGGTTTTTTTTTTCTTTTTTTTAAAGGCAAACAAAAACTTTCATTAATATGCTAGAGCAGTTTGTATACAAATTATAAACTGGATAGTGACCCAAAACAAGAGACCCCGCCAAGCTACGAAATACTACTAGCTTAGGCCGCTCGTAGTAGGAAGTTCATGAGCTCGTCCAAAAGTGTTCCAAGCTCGTCCCTTTTCGAAGCTAATGCTAGCGGCTGTTCTTAGCTCGTCGAAATCAAGCTTGTTCGGAAATAGGAACGGGTTGGACGAGGTAGTGGTGGGCCTTTTGACTAATTTTTTTTTTGTTTTTTTTTGTTTTGTTATATATTAGAATAAAAAAAGGTTGAGGAAGAGGTAAGGAAGAGGTCTTAATGCTAGGAGTAGTTCTTAAATTGGAATAAGCTGACGTGACAGTAAGGATGAGTTGAGGAAGAGATTTAAGAAGTGGCCTTAGTAAGAGAGGCCTTATTGTCTTCCATCGATCCCATGATTGTTGGATAATCTTGACATATATGAATTGTCTTATGAGTTTATTTAGGGTCCTTGGTATTATAATTAGGTGTCTAGTAAGTCAAGTCATCAGTCCTATTTTATTTAAGTTTACTGTTAGCTTGTTTGAGTCTTGTTTGAGTCATCAAGTTAGTATTGCTAGGAAATGTATGGAGTCAGTTTGTCAGGAGATAAAAATGCCATGTATGTGAGTTGACCGAATCAAAAGGGAAGTGATAGAAGAGTGGGACATGATGGCAAGTTACCTAGTAGTGGAGAAATGTGGTAACTGTTTTATCTCAGTTTGTTGGCTATATATATATTAGCCATCATCTATTTATGAATGCAACGTAATTTCTTTTGAGTCACATAATTTTATCTCTGAAATTTCAGTTCATATATTTTCTTCATATTAAAACACTAAAACCAGAACACACATCAGAAGGTCCATTTCCATCACGTGGTATCAGAGCCTAATGGCTCGGTGCCTTTAAGAGCATGAAGTAGCAGCAAACAGCAAGTAGAACAGCAAGACAGCAAGAAGAATAACCGGTTAGCAAGAGCAGCAAGTTACAGCAGGCAGGCAGAGAGAAAAGAGCGCGCAGCAGAGAAGAAAGATAGCAAGAACAGCAAGAAATGTCGACAAGTGATAAGAGTTTGATTGTACGTGAACAAGAACAAGCGAGTGTTCCACTTCAGTGCCCAAAACTGTCAGAGACAAATTATGCATCGTGGTCCATTTTGGTTGAAACGGTGTTGAGGGCACAAGGCCTTTGGAAGACGGTGACGGGAGAAGATGAAGATGAGAAGAGAAACTACACCACAAAAGCCATAATCTATAACACTCTTCCTGAAAATGTTCTTTTGCAGGTTGCTAAACACAAGAATGCACAAGATGTTTGGAAATCAATCAAAACTCGGTGTTTGGGAACCGAAATGGTGCAAAAGGCGAGACTACAAACATTGAAGGGCGAGATGGAGAAACTAAAGATGAATGAGGGTGAGACAATCAATGATTTCGAGGGAAAGATGGGTAGTATAATTGAGAGGTTCAAGTGTCTTGGCTTGTGTGTTGATGAAGAAGAAACCGTGAGAAAGTTTCTCAATTCGGTTACAAAGAAGTATTTACCAATTGTTTCTTCTATTGAACAATATGGTGATATTGAAAATATGCCACTTGTTGAAGCCGTGGGGAGACTAAAAGCATATGAAGATAGGCTTGACGGTTTTGAAGAAAAAGAAGAAAATCATAACCAACTTATGTTAACACATGGAGAGAATGGTGGTAGGCACTATGGACAAGGTAGAGGCCGTGGAAGTGGACATGGTAGAGGTGAAAGAGGACGTGGAAGAGGTTCAAGTCGGTTTGACAAAAGCAAATTTAGGTGCTATGAGTGTGGTGAGTTTGGCCATTTTGCAAATGAATGCACAAAGTGGAAGGGGAAGGAAAAAGAGGCTAATTTGATCTAGATGGATGATGAACCGGCTTTGCTTTGAAGGAACTGTGGGTTGATGTCAAGATTATAGGGGTGATTGTTGGATAATCTTGACATATATGAATTGTCTTATGAGTTTATTTAGGGTCCTTGGTATTATAATTAGGTGTCTAGTAAGTCAAGTCATCAGTCCTATTTTATTTAAGTTTACTGTTAGCTTGTTTGAGTCTTGTTTGAGTCGTCAAGTTAGTATTGCTAGGAAATGTATGGAGTCAGTTTGTCAGGAGATAAAAATGCCATGTATGTGAGTTGACCGAATCAAAAGGGAAGTGATAGAAGAGTGGGACATGATGGCAAGTTACCTAGTAGTGGAGAAATGTGGTAACTGTTTTATCTCAGTTTGTTGGCTATATATATATTAGCCATCATCTATTTATGAATGCAACGTAATTTCTTTTAAGTCACATAATTTTATCTCTGAAATTTCAGTTCATATATTTTCTTCATATTAAAACACTAAAACCAGAACACACATCAGAAAGTCCATTTCCACCCGATACTACATGTGGCTTTAACTTAATTGGTGTAATCAATGGGAACTGTAACATCAATTTTCGAAAAACTCAAGCTTGAAAGTTAACGGATATACATCTTTATGTCTTTGTATGATTTTCAGTTTAATACTTTAATGTTACTAGCTAATATATCTAATAAACCACATGTTATAACAAAAGTATGAGCTTCGTGTGGACTCCGTGTTTCGAAATAAAAATATATGAACATAAAATGTGTCAAGCGTGAATGTGGATATTAAAATATCGATATATTTATTTGACTATAAGAGTGCATGTAAACTCCTATAATTTACATTTTACATAAAATAAAATAAAATAAAATAATTCACATCCGCCAACGCTGGCTATAACTCACAAGTCACACCCATCACCTTTAATATTATTATTAAATAATTACTCGTATTATGAATATATGAATAATAATATAAAATGATATATGTGAATTCGCATGTTTAGATGACACAACGTACGGTTTGAATGACTAACGTATCCTCAAGATTCGCCCAACTATGAAATATAACAGTTTTCGCTATTTAAGCCTCGTCATCAAACGGAAATTCGGACAACATGCACTGCCATGTATTTAAAACCCAACTATTTGGATTGTCGGCAGAGATGGCTTTGGATTTGTGCATAGTGAGCAAATATACATGCTCTAAAATTTTCCTAAGGAATTGAACTCGATCAAATTTGAATATACTTAATATATACATACAATAAATTATACAAATGGTATCTCAAATATATCAGATTATTCTTTTAAATGAAGTTTCATGCAGATCATACTCAAACCTACATTTTTTCACTCAGGACCACACCCACATGTATCATCCGTGGGAGTTCCTATAAAAATTATCAACTTTTAAAAATCACACCATTCACACCCATGGTTATGGTGCAAAGAGAGAAAATGCAAGTTTGGGTATGATCCGAGTGAAATTCCAAAAGTTTGTATTAAAAAAGTAATCAAATGCATACATACGTGTAATTTACTCATATATTTATATTATCTTAGTAAATGGATATTGTGCAATGCGACAACATTGGTGGTGGAGACGATTGGTAGTGGTAGTGTCAGCAATAACATATAGTTTAGGTAATTAATTTAGAGAAAATAATGTAATTATTTTACAATATTATTTGGTTTATGGGGGGTTGTTTGGATTTTGAGTAAATGTTGATTTAAAATCTTTATAACTTAAAAAGGTATTTTTAGGATATCAACATTTATAGAACCGAAAATATGATCTAGCTACCAACACAAACACACACCATCTTACACAAATCGACCTATTAATTTAGTACTTCATAGTAAACAGCTCAAGTAGAAAAGCGACTACCTAGTGACCACGATAACAACCTTCAAGGATGAGGGAGTGCACCACCGGCACCACCACCTATAGGAAAGCCACCCATACCGCCACCACCACCGATAGGAAACACACCACCAACACCAGGACCACCACCACCAAGAGTCGGTAATCCACCAAAACCATTTCCAAGACCTCCAAAAGTTCCTACACCACCAGCCGGTCCACCCGGTCCACCATATTGATAACCCATACCTACACCTCCGACTCCATTTGCACCACCAAAATCACCACCTACACCAACTCCGGTTCCCATCCCTCCCATGGGTAGACCATTGTTTCCAATGCCATTGAACCCTCCGGTTCCACCAAAAGTATAAACGTTCTTTTGGTCCGTAAGACCAACAGTACTACTACTATCTTTGTTTTCTTTCGGAACGTCTCTAGCAGTAGTTGTGTAACAAACATAAAATTTTCTTGAAAGTGGGGAGAAGTCATATGCAATATTATTTGGTTTATGGGGGGTTGTTTGGATTTTGAGTAAATGTTGATTTAAAATCTTTATAACTTAAAAAGGTATTTTTAGGATATCAACATTTTCTTGAAAGTGGGGAGAAGTCATATGCATATTAAGATAAGATAAACCATTTTGTCCTACAATTTTTAAGTTTTAAGAACTTTAAAATCTTTAAAACACTTTTCTTATATATTACACAATCTTTCCTCCATTCACTAAATTACTTATAATGTCTTTTAATAACATTTTACAATCTTTCTCACACATTACACCATCTATCCATTATCACTATCGGTCGTTACTTACCTCCCATAATTCACCCCTGCTACAATTGTTTCGTTGCACTACGTGGGTACCTATACTGGTATTTATATAAAAACATTTGCTAGCATTGTTTTCGAAAACTTTTCGTAGTGTTTGATGGATACAACTTTTTCAAAGTATTTGTTTGTTAAATAAATTTATACTATACTCATGTCCACGCGATACGACAGCGATGATGGTGTCGGCTGTGACTGGTGTAGAAAGTAGTGTAAGTTAATCATTTAAAGGTAATTGATGTAAAAATGGATAAGTAGTTGAGTGATAAATGTAAATTATTTCAGTAAGGTATTTTTGATAGACCATGTAAGATGTGTTGAATAGTGAAAGAATATTTTAAGTATATCAGACCTGTAATTTAAGAAACGGAGGATAGTTGATGTTGTATATACTTATATAGCAGTGTATGTATATATATAAGCTTTGTACATAAAGGACTTTTTGTAATGTATTATACGGGGCCTCTGAAAATTTTAATACGTCCCTACACGTCGACCATTGGGATATTGGATTGAATTTAGAATCTCCGGAATTGGAAAAGAAATGAAAAGGCTATGAGGATATAATTAAGCTTGACAAAAGATAAACTTCTTGTTTAATTAGATTTGAATATATAATTACTGACGTAACCTTAATTTTTTCCCTACTTTGATCCATTAATAGTGGTTTTGCTTTTACGGGATTAAGTTTTCATCATGCCATTGCATCTGAACTCCCGACCAACCTCTCAATGAAAGGAAATATATGTAATTTTTTGAATAGTTTTTTAAACTTTAAAAGTTTTAGAAACCTCACAAAACCAAAGTTAGGTTTTTACTTTTATATTTACAAAAAAATTGTTTTTAATACCCCTCATTTTCCAATTAGTTAATCCTAACCTCTTTTTCTGAAAGTATTAAAATAAATTCTGTTTAAAACAAATGTACATTATTCATGAATCTATTAATCACAAAAAATATTCACTATTATTTTAAGTTTAATTTACAAAAATATCAATATCAATATAACTATATAACTATCCGAAAAACAAAACATACTAATATTCATGTATAAAAATACTTTTAAATCAATGACTAAATACAATACAAAATTTATGCTTCTATACGTTATAAATAGTGTTCTTATCGGGCTAGTAAAGAATCATGTGGTGACGTCTTCCAAATTATTATTTCTTTATCATACTTTTGGATTTTAAATCGTGATAGGAAATCTAATTTATCTTGGCCACTTTGAGTAACAAGTTCTTCTCTTTTTGTAATTGTAGTTGTTCTCTTATTGCCCAGGTGTCTTGCCGGGACTTAATGTTAATAAAATGTTAGCTATTAAAAAAAAAAATACTATATAGTATTCTATATGTAACCAAAATTTTAAACATAAGACATAGTGTTCTATATATACATAAAGAAAACTTTCAATAATACTTGTTAGTCATTAAAAATCTTATAAATGACTAAATATGTTTTACACGAAACTAAACACTAGTAAATTATACTTGTATAATATAAAATAAGAACTATATAAGTTAACTAATGTGGAAGATCAAAATCCCTATAAAATAAAGAGACCTACTAGACCTCATTCTCACCCAATCACATGCACCCATCCCGACAGTGATCAAGGCCAGGGTAGTTCGTTATTAGAGTAGTCACAGCGCCCTCGTTCAGGCTCGTTCCCCCGTTCGTCTAAGCATGGAGGACGAGTGCACACCACTAGGTGTGACTCGTCCTTCGTTCGTTTTCAGCGTATCCGTTCCCACAGAGACGAATTACAAATGGTTGTTTTTTTTAATTGGACTAAATTTGAATTTGAAGTAGCCGTTGGGTTCAAACGGTCATATTGACCAGAGCCATCAACTTTCCAAATATAAAGCATGCATATATACATTATGTATATATCTATATATATATATATATATATATATATATATATATATTATATATATATATATGTACACATATATATATCTATATCTATCATCTTCTCCAAAACAACACCCATCTTCACCATACAAAATGTCTAGGAACTTTAGCAATCAACGGGGTGACGATTTCTTTAACGCGGCGCTTAACTACTCGCCCATCAACTCGTCACCATCCACACCACAATATCCACCCTACATACCATCACCAAACGATTATCAATACCAACAATGGCTACACTATCAACAATGGCTATCCCAACAACAACACCCCTCAACCCAACCGCCACCACAAGTCGCACCCCAACCACCACAACAGCCACCACCAGCCGCACCACAGCCACCACCCGAGCCTTCCCAACCAAAAAGGAAAGTAAAACGAGGAGGATAAGAGGTTCATCAAGGACGCAAAGAAGAAGCTGATGGCAGAGTATACACCCATCATCCGAGGTCCCGGCGGTGTTTAGTTGGTTTTTTAATGGGTTTAATATGTTGTTTTAATAATTATTCTGTACCGGACTTTATAATATGTGTTGTTTTTAAATTTTCTAGTTTAATGTGTGTTGTAATTTTTTTTCTAAGTTTTTTTATATTTTTTAATTTTTATTAATGAAGTATGTTTTTTTTTAATTAATTGAATGGTTTTTCTTATTGTTATTGTTAATATAATTACAATTATATATATATTGTATTTTTAAATGTTTAAAAATAAATAAATTGTGGGTCCTAGACTAGTCCTGACATTGTGAGTGTTTTGGGGGATTAGTCCTTGGTTAGTCTTTGGGCTGATGTAGAGCTGATGTGGTGCTGACAGGGACTAGTCCTTGGAGGATGAGTGAAGGGCACTGTGAATGCTCTTACTATTTTAAGATCGATACTTAATATTAGCCATATCGTGTACTCTTCAATACTGATTTCAGGCAATTTTAATGTATTTGACCTTAATATGTAATATCGTGTTTACATAGGTTTAAAGAATACTAATAAGATTATTACTGTAAAAACTAATTAGTATAATATTAAAAACTAATTAGCATTACTAAAAACTAATATCATGGTAGATTTTGTTTACATAAAACTAATTAAAAATTCGTTATCTATTAATGCTAATTAGTTTTTAATAATATAAATTTAAAATTCGTTATCTATTAATCGACATTTCAATAATGCTAATTAGTTTTTTTAAATATATATTCAAAATTCGTTATCATATAGTGTTTGTGTATCTACGTAGGTTTAAAGAATATTATACCATGTAGTGATGTAGATACGATTTATCGAGTAACTATATATATTAAAACTACAAACAAGACGCATAAACTAATATTGCTAAGTTTGTTCATTGACAATGCTTTTAGAAGATTTCATTCTTGTATAGTTTCACATGTATTCATATATTGATGGTTAAACCAGATACGTACAATGACTTTATCATAGTTCATAGATATGTTTTATTAAAATTTAAAAAGGTTATAATGTATTTATGTACTTTTTTCTAGACATTAAGATATAATAACATTACTTTTCTTGATTTTTTTTGGACCGGCAATATAGTTATTACTAATTACTAAAGTAAGCCTCTAGCAAGACACTAGAGGGCACACAACAAAAAGTCTAGAATTACATTTAAAATAAACGAAAAAATAGACGGTACCAGAGCTTTAACTACTAAAAATACAAAAATGTCTTCATTAACAAAGGTTACGCTATCAGTTTTTATTCCGTGATGTTTTTGTTCATTCCAAAAGAAGCCATAAACGGGTAATATTTTTCTCAATTTGATATAAACACGCTCGCTATTCTATTTCCTTTCAATCATTGTGTGGGGAGTTTTTTTTTTTTGAAAGGTGAATTTCGCTGGAAACTTCGTGTCGCGATTCGACAGCGAGAGGTCTAGCATACGTTGTCTTAACCGGGTCCGCGCTAGAGAGCTCCCTCGAAGTAGAAATGCCTATTTCAAATACCCGATGGGGGAAAAACCCCCTATGAATCCGCCCGAATGCACAACGATTAATAGGGGTAAACTCTGCCCCCTCATACTTGAACCTGGGTAAACCCAAGTCAAGCCCTCATAAAGGGAATTAATTCTTATGTCCCCCAAGGCTTGAACACAAGACCTCATGCAAGGGGGATGATCATTCAACCATTGAGCTAAAGCTCAAGGACGTGTGTGTGGGTGGGGGGGAGTTAGAGTTGTATAAATGACTTTAAAAGGTCGCCTGGTACAGTCCAATTTAACACACTTTCAAACCAAAACGAAATTGAGAGGAATAGAGGATGACCTCATGAAAAGTAAAAAATGAAGGAACGAAAAAGCCTTCGCATATCAATTCTTTATTTGTCAATCTCGTTATTTCATTTTGTCACTTTATTTAGACTAAATGCTTTACATACGATAGTTTTTTAGTTGAGGATGCATACTGAAAAAGACTTTAACAAAGTGTAGTATTTTTATAATAAGATCGTGATGTGAGAAACCAAAAATATAGCATGATATAATTATGTTGTCATTTTTAAAACACCACATTTTGTTGAATTCTTTCTAGAAGTAGTAGTAGTACAATCCTCCGCTAGAAAACTCTTACAGATGAGTAGAGATATATTCACATAGTATAAAAGTATAATATATAACTACTCGTATATAGTTATCATTTAAATCCACTATGTGGGCCCCGGTGAGTTTTTCCCAAGGTCTCGGGTTCGAGTCTTGGGTTTCTCATCTCAAGGTATTTTCCATGAGGAGGGGGGTTGGAGGTCCAACAAATCGCTGGTTAAAATTGTCTCCAACACGTCTGAATCGAAACTAATTTTACACACAAAAAAAAAATATATAGAACAAAAAATTCCACACGAGCTATCAACTAAATCGACTATATAGTTTAGAAAGTTGGTGGTACTAGTCAGTCTAGAAATAAATAAATTTATGATTAAAGGAAGTCTGGGGTAGGTTTTGCTTATGATTGATTGTAGGATCATAGTCATGCTCACAAATTGCACCTCAATTCAAACATGTTGGCAAACCACTAAGTTTTACTCAACTATGGGATTTAGTGACTACTTCATAACTTCAACACATTGGTTTACCAAATTTACATAAGTCTCAAAATCATTTTAGTCAACTTTAATTTATTTATAAAAACACTTTTTTATTTATTTATATTTACATAAAATAATTTCTAATTGGATACTGTTGATAATGTTACTTAATCTATTATAATAATAATAAGAACTTGTAAGGGAGTTCCACGTTTTGAACATGGTAAAGATTTCAATGATCAAATGTTCTCCTTGAATTTGGTAAAATTATTTTCAAAAAGTAGCACTAATTCAACCATATAATATGCATTAGTATCACGTATTTTGCTATGAGATAATCCAAAAGTTTTAATTGTTCTAATGTTCATAATTTAGGCATCAAATCTAGAACGAACAATGCTTAAGATCAAGTATAACTAGTTGGTGTTTCCAATCCATATATGTAGAAAGAGATTGAATGCAAACTTGGAAGTTATCGGCTAACTAGTTGAAACTATCACAAATCATAAATAATATCATAATACAAATTTAGTGCCTTTTCGTGACTTTAATTGTACCGGACCGTATGGCACTTTTAAAATCCAAAACATTAATTTACATTGATGTTGATAGGAGGACTGACGATTGTATGATTTGCTTCTTCGTCATAGTCCAAATTGATATGACGATCGTATCATTTCTTCTTTTAAGTATTTAATTCTTTTTATTAACCGCAAAACCTTCTCTAGAGATAATCTTGAGATTTTATTTTCTTCATTTTAATCATATTTCATCTTAAACTTAATTAAATATTATTATTGTTCATTTGGTTAAAATGATAATCTGTATACTTCAATGTTATTTTGGGTTGATTGTGAGATTTTAAACTTGCAAGTTTGTTGTTGGATTTTAACTATCTAGTAATATTTTTAAGTGGATTGTAAGTGTAATTATTTGGATTATAACAATTTCACTAGCATTTTTATGATAATACACATTGACTAGTCAAATTGGTTCAAGCGCCCGGTTCAACTGATCTTCGATACCGAGTTAAAGTAAAGTAAAATGATGCATTCATCTATGCCAGTTGATCAGATTCCTCCTCATAAAAGATTGATGTGACTTACTGACTTGTAACAAGATTAACACTCGAAATGAAAGATAGAATACCTATATCATATAAAACGATCAATGCTCTGATGATTGCTGCTAACCATCATTTAAAAGGCTAAGGTACATTATTGTTGTTCGAATTATCATAAATCAATAATGAGCACTAACTTTGTTTAACAAGTGTTCAAAAGGGATGGTTAAGTGAGATTAAATTGGGTTCAAACCCATCATAACCTTCAAAGAATTTGGGTTGATTTTCACTACCCATAAAACTTTGCCAAATTATATTCCACCAAATAAGACTTTTGACAAGGGTCAAAACACTTCATTAAGTGGGAAGATAAAAAAAGCTAAGGACTTTGGTAATCAAAAGTAGATTTAAATGTCAACCCCATCTTTAAAACTATATACTTAGTAATTTGCAAACATATGTAACACCATGAAATTGCTATATTTCCAATTCTTTATTAATGGAAACTAGAAACATATTTGCCCAATGCACGATCCAAGATTTTCACTCTAGAGTTGCCAAATAGTGTTCATGATACTAACCAATGATAAAATTGAGTGTATGAGATTTGAGTGTGTATTTTGTTGGATTGTCAATTACCTTTAAACTAAATAAATTCATAAAAATAGTACTAGAAATAAGAGTTTTATGGACATTGTGGGTTGTCACGACCACCTTTGGCCACCACATAGCTCCGCCATTGATCTAAATTCCAATGTTCTAATGACATGTCTCGGTTCTATGAAACGTGCCTTTAGATCATGAGCACATAGAACCTAAGAACAAAAAGGTACGAGCATAGTCTCAGTTGAATGATTATGGATTAGACTTAAACTTTGAACTTGATTTTTTTTAACAGTAATATCAAATATATTAACAAAAATTTCGACAAGACACCGAAGTTAAAAAATATTACATCAAATGTTTAGGATTAATGCGCCATAATGACCACAATAACTTAAACTTATTACAACGAGAGGACAAACATAAAAAAGATAGAGAAATAACCAATACAAGAGGACTAATGGATTAGACTTAAACTTTGAACTTGATTTGCTTTGGTGGTTAAGTCTAATAACCAATACATTGTATTAAAGTAAGTATATTCTAATTTAATTTGGACCAAAAACCGCCTTTTGCTATGATTAGAACCAAAGCTTGCCAATGCGAGTTTGATGCATTACACTTACGGCTCGTATATTAAATATACAGTTCCATATTCGGTTTTGGTTACATTTCAGGCTAGTATATTTGTTTATAGCTCAGTTTTGGTTTCCCAACTTCAGTAATTGCTAGCGAACGGTTATACAGACGTCAACTTAAATTTCTTTGCAAGTATCTCTAAAACACACTATATGATTTAGGTGACAAACATCTAACGTGTTTTGCGTGTTGCATATCACCATTAACCTGCACTTCCCATTCACAGCTAAGAACATATGCAAGGTCATGCGAATAATTGATCATGCATATATGCAAGCATGAAAGGTAACAGTACACAAAAAGAATGGCTACATTCTATAGCAACCAAATTGACAAATCTGAAATATTTGTACAGCTTGTAACATTGTACACATGACAAGACACTGTATAATGACATTTAAGCAATAAAGGGGATAATGAAAAAGCCGATCATATATATACCAAACTGATACTTGTGTAAGCAATGCTATCTATACGCTTTGATACTATAAACATGAAGCCGTTTTCAGTTGAAAAAGAATGAACAAATGACCATTTGCATGTAGAAACAAAAAATTACCCCTGATGAAATATCAATATAGATGATGTGGCATAACACGGAAAACACAAGATGAGTAGAGAACTAGGCATGTGAGCCTTTTTTTACTCCATTTGCTTGGAGGGTCTTGGACATGGTCCGCAGTCTACTTGAGATTTCAGAAAATGAAGGGCGAATGGCAGGGTCCGTGGACCAGCACTGCTCCATCAGTTCCCTCCATTCAGGATCACACTGCTCTGGTATACTAGGCCGAAGAGTATCATTCACAATCCCTCCTGTGATCATTGTGGTAAAATATAGTCAAATAAGTACATGAAAATTGCAAGAGGTCCTTTTCTTGAAAGTTTCAAAGGTAAGATTACTTATCAATTATCCTTGTTTTTACACAAATCATATATGTGAGATTTGATATGCATTATTCAACTGGGTGAAAGAAAAAAATTAAGTTAAAGAAAACAGGACAAATGGGTTAAACATCTCCCAAATGCATCTTTAATAGATAAATAAAAACTCTTTAATAAAACTATACTGAAACCATGGGCTAAAAGGATTTAGCAAGAGTTCCTGGATATTAATAATATGTTGAGTAGAGTAAACAGCATACCTATGATTGCCCCACAATGCATATTTGCATACGGTTCTTCACCAGTTAGGATCTCCCACATGGTAATACCAAAAGAGAACACATCAACCTGTTGGCATCCATAATTAAGTGATTAACTAGTACAAACAGTCACAAGGTTGCATGACATATGCTGATAGACCATTCTAACCTTTTCAGAAACTCGAACGGTACTACCATTTAACAACTCTGGTGCCATCCAAGGTAAAGTTCCTTTGACGCCACCTGTGATTAGAGTATTTCTTTTGATCTTTGACAGTCCAAAGTCACCAACCTGCAAGACTTGCTATCCATCATGGTGCTAAGGAAATGTAATTATGGATGTTCGTTTTGGGTTATCGACTTCTCAAACGGGGAAAGTCGCCCAAAGTAATATAATCAAAACGAATAAAACCTTATTCATTTTGTTAAAACATTTAGATTAGTACTGTAAATATGTAACAATAACTTGACTTGCTAGTTTTATTTACCTTGCAAACAGGACGTTGTGGATCACGCATATTTACCAACAAGTTATCACATTTTAGATCAAAATGAACAATATTTTTGGAATGTAGGTATTCCATTCCGAAAGCTGCATCCGTGACTATTATGAGCTTTCTACGTCGATCAAGTAACCTGCACATCACATAAGAATTAACCTAAGTTAAGGCACAAAGGAGACTATGATATCATCAGAAATAAAGGTAGAGTCAAATATACCTATCCTTTTTTATTAGGACATTTCTAAGTGATCCATTTGTCATAAATTCAGTGACAGTAGCTAAAGTCCCTCCATCTCCATCTGGTACTACTCCATAAAATGCAACCACATTGGGATGATGAAGATTAGAAAGGATGCGTGCTTCGCTCCAAAAGTCATTGGTCTGGCACAGATGGAAGCCAATTAGTGCTCCTAATAGGCTAGAAAGGAAGTTATGTAAAAAAAGTGACTATCAGAGGGCAAGAAGTCGTAAAAGAGAAGGATAGGATGAAGAACCAGCCGTTCTTCCTCGGATGCTCTCCCAGCAAAGCAGCTTTTCTTGATTCTTTTGATAGCAACATCTGATCCACGCCATCTGCCATGATAAACAGTTCCATAGGTACCACAACCCAACTCTCTTAGTTCTTCAAGCTCAGCATTTTTTATTATCTGTAAATTTGGTTCATACAAATTGTTGAGAATAGATTGTAAACCAACCAGCAAAAAGCAAACGACAATACCGTAGTTTTACCACCGACATAATGGAGCCACGAAACATAATATAAAGATTTGCAGGTGTATGCTCAAATTAAAACTTGTTGCTAATGCAGACATTAAAGGTTTGGAAAGGATATATAACTAAGCAGAAATATGACCCACTATTCCCAGGTCCGTGTATATATTGGCCAGCATGGGGAAAAGGCCGGACAACTTGGTAATTTACTTGTGTAGAAGACAGTAGGGTACCTGGAGGCCATACATATCAGCTTCCATTTCAGCTATTAAAGCGTTACTGAACGTGACATCCTTACTTCCATTATTGGAGGCAACATCCTGCAAAAGATACTGCCAACTGTTAATTGCTTTGTTCAACTTTGAAATTTACGTGCTGAAGAGTAACGTTCTGTTAAATTTCGGAGAAAGAGATATACTTATTGTAACTAAAATTATTTGATGCTCTTTTACAGTTTCTTGATTAGGTTTAGTTGACATTTATATGTCCATGCACTAAGCTATATACTGCAAAGAGAGATTACATGTGCACCTAGTATGCTGGCTTAAACCAATCCATCAATAGATGGAGTGGTACCCGTTACCAACGCAGAGCCCACATGTGAAGTTGAGTGATGCGGGTTCGATCCTTAGGGTTGCCCAAATCATGTGGGTCTAAAGTTAAGGTAACCGGCATCAAAAACCTTATGGGGAGGTCATGATGGGGATCTAATGCGGTTCCAGGGACACGGTGCCCTCCTGTACCTTTTTTTCTTTTCTTAGTATGCTGCCTTAATTTTACTTCATCAGCTGCCCTGATTAGGATTGACTGCCAATGTCAGTGAAGAAGGATCTAACAAGATTTATGACCAATAGTATATTAGAGGAATCATGTCATATTGTACCCTGCTGCACATGCTGCCTCGAGCTTAAAAGTATATGTCTCGGTCAACATCAACCTTTAATTAGAACATAATATAATTAGGTGAAACTTAAAATCCCTCTACAAGAAGTAGTTCCTAAGCGTAGCAAAAGTGGACTCAAAATAAAGGTTGGTATTCAGCCTATCAGTATTGGGGTGATCCAACAACCTAATGGTTGTCCTTTAAAATCTCATCGGAGACAATTTCTACATATATAAGAGGTGCAAGTCTTTGCCAAATATTTAGAACCAAGCAAGTTTTTTGCCTCGTTGTAATTTACTAAAAAGTTAATTGATTGTTCATTTTACAATAATCTTTACCCGCACATTAAAGGGCTTCGAAAACCAGATCTTAATATCTCATAGTAAAGCACATACCTCTTCATTTGAATCTGAGAAAGTACTCCCGACTTCTGTTTCAATCGAAAGAGGAGCTTCACTGCCAAATGCATCTAACACACTTGAAGAACTTGGAACATCAATTGCATCTCCCAATAGGTCGGGAAATTCCAGTTGCTTTTTCACGTTGTCCTTTACAGATGAGACACCCTTCTGCGTCTTGTTGTAGTTTTCTTCATGCCCCATTCTACTGATTTCTTGTTCTGTGTAATTGAAGAAGTCATCATCCATCAGTGAAACTTCTCTTCTAATACCAGCACCTGTTATTGGATTCTGCGTTGAAGGACCAAAAGATAGTGGTGACTCTACCCCTGCAAAATCAAGACCTGCTGATAGTTGCAACTCGCTGGAGCTAATTAACATAGACTTCTGGTCATTTATTCCATTCAGATGCAAATTTGGTAGCCCAACAGCAGAGTCACATGATATGTTATCAGAGATGCAAGAAAGTATATTAGCAGAAGTTTTTTCGGGATGATGAACCCATGGCTTATTGTTTCCTTGTTCATCATTTTCTATCCCAGTCATTACATATTGCAGATTTTCAGCAACTTTTTGGCTGTTGAGAGCAGGCTCAGCTGGATGCTTCTCTAAATGATTGTTCACATATTGCTGCATCACTGCATCTGGACCAGGGTTTAGACTGATTGCGACTGATTCAGAGACGATGTAGTCTGAGACTTGTGGGTTATGCAGAACACACTTCTGATCATGATTGCCCTTTGATACTTTATTGATGTCACCATCAGCAATTACAGATGAGTCATTGTCAGAAAAGCTCTGCACTTGATAAAAAGTCGGTATGTTTTCCCTTGAGCTGTTTTGCAATCCAACATTTTTCCTTTGATCGTCCTCTGCTACTCCAAGCTTCTCATCTACACCATTTGCATTATCATGTACTCGCTTCAAAGGATCTGTCTGACGGTAAGAAGCAGGCTGTTTCACACTTGGTATCTCAATAACAACTTGTGAGTGGAAATTCTCATGTTTTTCAGCAGTCTCTTGCAAGACAACGGAGGATTCCACCTGTGCATAGGCTGGTGGAGGTGCAACGTTCAAGGTAGGTGGTAAAGTGTTCCCATTCTGAGAATCAAAACAAGAGCTTCGGCCACGTTCTTGGAGCTGTGGATCAGAAAATGCATGTGGCATCCCAGGATGAGACCCATTAGCATCACACCCCAAATATATATCCACTGGATCAGCAGGTTGTGGTATAAGATTCAAAGAATGATACGCTCGGCCATTTAGTGCTGGTATCTCAATACCACCATATGTTGGATCTATATACCCTTTTGTGTGACCATTCATCAAATTCATTTGTGGTACCGGATCAAAGGAATCAAGAGAAATATTATCTGGAGACATGGTTGAACTTAGAAGTTCAGAGTATTTTGGAGTGCCATTGGAGCTGTTGAGGCCAAAATTGTCATGCAAAGAATCAAAAGAGAGAGACTGCTTTTGGGGAAAGCTCGAATTTTCATCTATACTCGGTATCAACAGGTTCGTCTCATTTGTCAAACACCGTGAATCGTTGTTTTTAGTTAGATTGTGATCGACTATTCCATTGACCGCAACAATGTACTGATAACCTGGAATCTGCTGCTGATCAGCATTGGCTTCAACGGCACATGTGGTTTTAGATTCAATTAGAGGAATTAAATATATTCTGAGTCGCTGTGAACCGTCAATAATACCTAGCCCATTATACTCCTCTATCATATTCTGAAGGTCTTCATCAGACGATACAGATATAAGAGAATCAAAATCCTCTCCTGGAAGCTGGTACGTAAATATGTAAGGCTCATTGCAATATTCATTAGTTCGCTTGACAAGCTCTAGCCATGAAAAACTTTTTTGTATCGAAACAAGACGTGTTTGCCCTCCCACATATCTCAATTTTCCATCACATGGTCGAGGCAAGATTTTACCACCCGAACTGCATATAAACTTAAACTTTCCACTTTGAGAATCTTCTGTAACTCCTGATCCTGAAGTTCTATGAGCCAAATCAGGGACAAAAACATCGACTAACGGACCACTCAGCCTAGAAAACGATCCATTTGCAGACATACACTTCGTCATATTAGAACCACACACAGAATCCACCCTCTGCAACCCAAGCATAGCACCTAACTCCTCGTAACCAAGATGATGGTTGCCATTAGTCCCATTACATAACATTCCATTACTGACGACTTTACCATTCTCGTTATGATACCCGTTACTTCTTGCGCTAACACACTGCAGAAACTCCATCGAAAACTCTTCACCAGTCCTTACAGACACATTATTCATCAAACTTTTCTCGACCACTACCCCATCTTTCAAAACCGAACATGATTCCTGCTTGTGCCATTGACCAGAAGAGGAAGGAACCTCCGTGGTCATGGCTGTATCTATATCCTAAGGATCACCCTAATTTTTCACTAGTAACACACATTCACCTAACAATACATATATCCTCCCTTTCGATCACTAAAACACCACCTAAAACCGCACTTTACGCAAAATATTCACAACCACACACACACATAACCAAACCTAACCTCTACAAACCGCACACTAACGATATCGAAACCGAATACCGAACCTAATAATTATGCAAATCCACTGAATCTACTGGCACGCTGTACAAACAAAAAAAATATATATAAAAAAATTATTTAAATCTAAACAACCAAAACAAGCTCACAAACCCTAATTCCACTAATATTACATTAATATCAATAAATTAAACACTAAATAATACTCTAATAGTACTGATTACTAGATAACTTTAACATATAATAACCGTAACAATTAAACGTAAAAACATGCAATTTATAATAACTAACTACGCTAATTAACATATAATGAAGCAATTAAAACAAAAATCGGAGAATAATTGAGCTTAATTATGGAAAGTAAATGATTATTACCTGATAATTGCAATGGCTAGCTTTTTTTCAGGTTTATGATTTACTTCCGAAAGATGAAATTGATATTGATGTGAATTATATTATTAGATATAGATAGATATAAAAAAAATTTTGGAGCGAATATATACGTACATATATTTAGTGATATTTGAATCGTAAGCAATGCTCAGAAATTTGATATAATAAAGGCTAATTATTAATTAATAATAGAGTTAATTACACTTTTGGTCCCTGTCAGGGTTAAAAATTACCGTTTTCATCCCTACCTTTCATATATTACCATTTTGGTCCAAAAACTTTGCTCCGTCAACGCTTTTGGTCCAAATCTCGAAACGGACGTTAAACACCCATCACGTGATCTGCACGTGATGGGTATTTTAGTCTTTTTACACTACAAGGACCAAAACCGTAAATAACTCAAATTTGATATAATTATTAGAGTATTTTAGTCTTTTTCACTATAAAAATCTTCTTCTCCTTCCCAGCCATTTCTTCCTAAACAAATCTATCCAAAACAAATATATATATCTAAACACCCCAATCAGTATCCCCTTTTTCTTTCCAAAATTTCTTTGATCTCTCTCTAATACCTCTATCTCTTTTTATCATTTTTTTCCCCATTATTTTTCTTCATTGTGACTGTTACAACTCTGGTAAACCACCACCACCGATCTTCTTTGTGACTGTTATAACTCCGGGAAACCACCACCACCACCGATCGTTACCACCATCAATTAACTAAATTGATTTGAGGAAATTGATGGCAGTAGGGAAAGTCACCCATTTCCACCGCTCAAATTGTGAATTACTATTACAAGTTTGCAAGATCTAGAGGTATTATTATTATTATTATTATAATTATAATTATTAAAATTATTTTGAATTGCCATAAGCAGCAACAAATTTGTTGCTTTCGTATGAATATAAAATTAAAACACGACTTGTTGCAGCATAGTTGATTCAAACCCATCGCCCACAATAATAAAGGATTGTTGATGATGATGATTGGGTGAGTTTTGATTGCGAGATAAACGATCTCCCTCAGATCTGTATATATATCAGATCTATATATATCGATATATATACCATCGCCGGAGTTACCCACGACCACCATTAACAGAGAAAGAGATCGGTTGTTTGATAATCGTGGGGCAGCAGGGGAAAGAGATCGGTTGTTTGATTTATGTTTTTTGTTTTGTTCTTGTTCTTGTTTTGGCATAATAATCGTGGGGCAGGAGCAGCAGCAAGAATAGATTTATGTTCTTGTTTTGTGTTTGTGGGATTTGGGTTTTTAGTGTAAATGGGTTGTTTGATCTTTATGTTTATAAAAAATGGATGAAATAGGTGTTATATAAGGGTTATCAGAGACTAAAATGGATTTGAGTTAATTACATTTTTGGTCCCTGTATAATGAATAGACTAAAATATCCATCACGTGCAGATCACGTGATGGGTGTTTAATGTCCGTTTTGAGATTTTGGACCAAAAGCGTTGACGGGGCAAAGTTTTTTGGACCAAAACGATAATATATGAAAGGTAGAGATGAAAACGGTAATTTTTAACCCTCAATAGGGACCAAAAGTGTAATTAACTCTTAATAATATAATAAATTAAAAAAATTGATAAGAACTCGCTTTTTGGTGACAGATAAGGACTGTGTGTGTCCTTCAAATTATTCCACTTTTTTTGAATTCCGATAATTGTGTTTATATGTTTCTTTTTTAAATCACCATTGTATTATTTTATTAGAATTTTAAATTACTTTTATGTTACTAGCACGTTACCCGCACAATGCGGCGGTGGGCGTGGCGACGACGATATGGTGGTGGGGCGACTGTTGGTGGTAGATGAGACGTCTAGTGGTGTAGATAATTGATGTAAATGGTTAATGAAGATATTTTAAAAGATAAAGGATTGATAATGTAATTTAATCATTAATGTTAAGGGGATAGTGTATGTGAAAATATTTTAAGGAGTGCTAAGTGAAAATATTACATATTTTCACTTTTTATAATATACGAGAACGGTACCCGCGCGTTGCGGCGGTAATGGAGGTGATGGCGGGGTGGTGATGTAATGGCGGCGGCGGTGCGGTGATGGGGTGATCTACCTGACGGGCTCCGCCCTCGGATTTAAAAATTCGTCGAAAGTATATCGAATGACCACTCTAATGAAAGAGCATGAAATTTTAAAAACACCCATATAATTTTTATAATTTATCGATGTACGGTTTTTGAGATAAAAGATTTTGAATGAATTAGAGGAATAAAATGATTTATGGAGGAGAGAAAAAAAAAATGATTGGTTGAGATTTGAGGAGAGAGAAATAGTATTATACTCCCTCCGTCCCATATTAAGTGTCCTAGTTTGACTCACTACTAGAAAAAGGGCTATCCTTGACCCGCTTTTTATGACCCACATGATATAATGACACGCAAAATTGTAAGTCATAAAAAAACTGTCATAAATTGTAAAATCTGAGGGTTAGACGACATGCATTTTTGTGTGTCATAAATCAGTGTCATAAAAAAAACACGGAATACATTTTATTTGCGTGTTATCCCTGAGTCTATCCATGTTAAAATCACATTCCTAAACCTAAAAACACACACATACACGAAATCAAAACACACAACCCCCCCTCTCTTTCTCTCGCCGCCACCGGCTGAATAATCACGGCTGCCGGAGAAGACCGCGTGAGTCATCACCACCAACCATCACGACTTTTATCATCACCACACTTCCTACCTTCCCTTCTTGCCTTCTGTCATCAACAACAACCACTACCACCGTCCTTCACCGAACCACCACGCCGCCCACAAACTTTGCCGCCACCTACATCTTCGCCATCACCACCACCAGCAGTCGACACCCTTATCTAAGCCGCCACCACAAACAATCGACACCTTTATCTAAGCCACCGCCACCATAAGATCCGCCGCCACCGATCTTGATTCGCTATTTTTATCTTCTTAAATCAATTTCTTCTGTAGTTTCGTGAATGAGGGTGGCTATGGATGGAACGGTATAACCTTTTATTTTATTTTGTTATGTATTTAAATCTGCTCTTTCCTTTTATTTATATTATTATTGTTAACAGATCTTGATTGTTGTTTGTATCCCTACTCCGTTTATAAAGGTATTATTGATATTGATAATTTTTTTAATACTTTTTTTTGCTTAAAGTGGATGATTAATTTTTTTAATACTTTATCATCTTTGTCCACTGACAGGAACTGCTTCTGCTGTTTCTCTTAAAGATATGGGAACTATTGATGGAGAAGCAACACGAATAGAAAGTACCTCCTATGATTCTTACCTGAAAAGAGATGATTTAGTTAATATTGACTCTTCAAATGGTCGAGTGATGCTTATTGATGGCACCTCTATCATCTACAGATCTTATTACAAGCTTCTTGGTAATAATATATGCTTTCCTTGTCTGATATATCTATATTTTGTATTCATTTTAACTTACTACTGGTATTTATATGGATATGTTTACCTGGTTCTCTATTTACAAATATTTGGCATGCTAATTGTTTTCCTTTTTATACATGTTAAAATCACATTCCTAAACCTAAAAACACACACATACACGAAATCAAAACACACAACCCCCCCCCCCTCGCCGCCACCGGCCCCCCCCCCCCCCCCCCCCCCCCCCCCCCCCCCCCCCCCCCCCCCCCCCCCCCCCCCCCCCCCCCCCCCCCCCCCCCCCCCCCCCCCCCCCCCCCCCCCCCCCCCCCCCCCCCCCCCCCCCCCCCCCCCCCCCCCCCCCCCCCCCCCCCCCCCCCCCCCCCCCCCCCCCCCCCCCCCCCCCCCCCCCCCCCCCCCCCCCCCCCCCCCCCCCCCCCCCCCCCCCCCCCCCCCCCCCCCCCCCCCCCCCCCCCCCCCCCCCCCCCCCCCCCCCCCCCCCCCCCCCCCCCCCCCCCCCCCCCCCCCCCCCCCCCCCCCCCCCCCCCCCCCCCCCCCCCCCCCCCCCCCCCCCCCCCCCCCCCCCCCCCCCCCCCCCCCCCCCCCCCCCCCCCCCCCCCCCCCCCCCCCCCCCCCCCCCCCCCCCCCCCCCCCCCCCCCCCCCCCCCCCCCCCCCCCCCCCCCCCCCCCCCCCCCCCCCCCCCCCCCCCCCCCCCCCCCCCCCCCCCCCCCCCCCCCCCCCCCCCCCCCCCCCCCCCCCCCCCCCCCCCCCCCCCCCCCCCCCCCCCCCCCCCCCCCCCCCCCCCCCCCCCCCCCCCCCCCCCCCCCCCCCCCCCCCCCCCCCCCCCCCCCCCCCCCCCCCCCCCCCCCCCCCCCCCCCCCCCCCCCCCCCCCCCCCCCCCCCCCCCCCCCCCCCCCCCCCCCCCCCCCCCCCCCCCCCCCCCCCCCCCCCCCCCCCCCCCCCCCCCCCCCCCCCCCCCCCCCCCCCCCCCCCCCCCCCCCCCCCCCCCCCCCCCCCCCCCCCCCCCCCCCCCCCCCCCCCCCCCCCCCCCCCCCCCCCCCCCCCCCCCCCCCCCCCCCCCCCCCCCCCCCCCCCCCCCCCCCCCCCCCCCCCCCCCCCCCCCCCCCCCCCCCCCCCCCCCCCCCCCCCCCCCCCCCCCCCCCCCCCCCCCCCCCCCCCCCCCCCCCCCCCCCCCCCCCCCCCCCCCCCCCCCCCCCCCCCCCCCCCCCCCCCCCCCCCCCCCCCCCCCCCCCCCCCCCCCCCCCCCCCCCCCCCCCCCCCCCCCCCCCCCCCCCCCCCCCCCCCCCCCCCCCCCCCCCCCCCCCCCCCCCCCCCCCCCCCCCCCCCCCCCCCCCCCCCCCCCCCCCCCCCCCCCCCCCCCCCCCCCCCCCCCCCCCCCCCCCCCCCCCCCCCCCCCCCCCCCCCCCCCCCCCCCCCCCCCCCCCCCCCCCCCCCCCCCCCCCCCCCCCCCCCCCCCCCCCCCCCCCCCCCCCCCCCCCCCCCCCCCCCCCCCCCCCCCCCCCCCCCCCCCCCCCCCCCCCCCCCCCCCCCCCCCCCCCCCCCCCCCCCCCCCCCCCCCCCCCCCCCCCCCCCCCCCCCCCCCCCCCCCCCCCCCCCCCCCCCCCCCCCCCCCCCCCCCCCCCCCCCCCCCCCCCCCCCCCCCCCCCCCCCCCCCCCCCCCCCCCCCCCCCCCCCCCCCCCCCCCCCCCCCCCCCCCCCCCCCCCCCCCCCCCCCCCCCCCCCCCCCCCCCCCCCCCCCCCCCCCCCCCCCCCCCCCCCCCCCCCCCCCCCCCCCCCCCCCCCCCCCCCCCCCCCCCCCCCCCCCCCCCCCCCCCCCCCCCCCCCCCCCCCCCCCCCCCCCCCCCCCCCCCCCCCCCCCCCCCCCCCCCCCCCCCCCCCCCCCCCCCCCCCCCCCCCCCCCCCCCCCCCCCCCCCCCCCCCCCCCCCCCCCCCCCCCCCCCCCCCCCCCCCCCCCCCCCCCCCCCCCCCCCCCCCCCCCCCCCCCCCCCCCCCCCCCCCCCCCCCCCCCCCCCCCCCCCCCCCCCCCCCCCCCCCCCCCCCCCCCCCCCCCCCCCCCCCCCCCCCCCCCCCCCCCCCCCCCCCCCCCCCCCCCCCCCCCCCCCCCCCCCTAAGTTACATCATGCTAATTGTAATCACTGCAGAAATTTTTGGTTTGATGTGTGATATTGTCAAATACCAAACTTAATGTGATTCACACCAAGTTACATGCCAGTCCAAGTTCTTAAGTTCTTTTGTCTCTTTAGCTCATTAAATCGTAGGATTAGACGATTAGTTTGTGACAACCGCCAAATTTGAGGTTAGCTAAACTTAGAAAGTTTACTATTCATGTGCTATTTATAGAAAGTTAAATTTAAATATGTGATATTTAAATTCTTATGTGTCAACCATGATCAAACGTCGTTATAAAATAACGATGCCGACACACATTCATCGGGTTGATGAACCGGTCAAGGAGGACCTCCATAATATGCATTTTTGTGATATATGATTTTTATGTGACAATATGTATCTAGTTAAGATCTCTTTCGTTAGTAAAAGTGCCATATGAAATATATGTCGTTATATATTTACTAAATTATTAAAGAACGCTCTTATGCAATAATAATAATTGA
>CM067173.1:45383234-45478234 GCA_034093135.1 Erigeron breviscapus | reverse complement strand
AACTTGTGAATTACTATCGATATGTAATTTTTGTAGTTAATTAACTTGTGACTTATCGTGAATTAGTACTTGAATTAACCTCATTGTTTTGATATATATATATATATATGAAATGCATTATTTTGATATTTGTGTTTTTAATTTTGTATTATATGTATTATATATATATAGTATATTATAACTTTAGATATTTATCCATACATATGTATTATGTTTAATCATATTATTGATATAAATGTGTTTTCAGATATATATATATATATATATATATATATATATATATATATATATATATATATATATATATATATATATATATATATATATATATATATATATATATATATATATATATATATATATATATATATATATATATATATATATATATATATATATATATATATATATATATATATATATATATATATATATATATATATATATATATATATATATATATATATATATATATATATATATATATATATATATATATATATATATATATATATATATATATATATATATATATATATATATATATATATATATATATATATATATATATATATATATATATATATATATATATATATATATATATATATATATATATATATATATATATATATATATATATATATATATATATATATATATATATATATATATATATATATATATATATATATATATATATATATATATATATATATATATATATATATATATATATATATATATATATATATATATATATATATATATATATATATATATATATATATATATATATATATATATATATATATATATATATATATATATATATATATATATATATATATATATATATATATATATATATATATATATATATATATATATATATATATATATATATATATATATATATATATATATATATATATATATATATATATATATATATATATATATATATATATATATATATATATATATATATATATATATATATATATATATATATATATATATATATATATATATATATATATATATATATATATATATATATATATATATATATATATATATATATATATATATATATATATATATATATATATATATATATATATATATATATATATATATATATATATATATATATATATATATATATATATATATATATATATATATATATATATATATATATATATATATATATATATATATATATATATATATATATATATATATATATATATATATATATATATATATATATATATATATATATATATATATATATATATATATATATATATATATATATATATATATATATATATATATATATATATATATATATATATATATATATATATATATATATATATATATATATATATATATATATATATATATATATATATATATATATATATATATATATATATATATATATATATATATATATATATATATATATATATATATATATATATATATATATATATATATATATATATATATATATATATATATATATATATATATATATATATATATATATATATATATATATATATATATATATATATATATATATATATATATATATATATATATATATATCTCTATATATATATATATATATATATATATATATATATATATATATATATATAAGGATATATTATATATATATATATAATTAATTATCTACCAATATATATATAACAAGGTCCTAAATTCATTCCTAAACAAATAGGAACCCTTAGATGAATTTCATCTTTGATTTATAACCATTAGATCAAATTTAATTATTTCATCTTTATTAAATGACGATATTAATACTTATATTTTACATTATTTGTCAAAATATACCCTTATTAATTATTGAAATATACCATAAATAATAGTATGTACAAATTATTTGATTCTCATTCCTTCTTTTACAAATTATGATTTTATTATTTACGTATTCTTTAAGCTTGTAGTTTTGAGATATATCTTTTATTTATTAACTAGGTCTTTTACCCGCACGATGCGCGACAATTTCAAAGTTCATGTACTTCCATTTTAAATAAAATGAAATTGGATGATATTTGTATATAAAAATGGGTAAAAATGAATTATCTAGAATAAAGATGTGTAAATGATCTAATAACATTTATAAAATATAAAGAGAATGTAAGATAATAGATGAATAAATGTTATTATTGAGAAAAAAATTACTAATTTATGAAAAATGAAATTGGTAGATGGAGTTTTGTAAATGTTGTGGTATTGTGTTAAAAAAATATTGTCTTAAAAACATACCAATACTAAATAAAATAGTAAGCTGTCTAAAATCGCAGATGTCTTTAAATTTTGTAAAGTTAAATCCATAAAGTGGTTCTAAAATTTGATTTGATTTAGACCATTTAGTTGATCGATTAAGAAGTAGTTTATAAGGACTTTGAATGGGAAACCTTGTTAAATTGTTAGGAAGAACGTGAAAATTTTGCAATGAAACAATAGTTCCTTCAGGAAATACACGCTCAAATTTGTCGATCAATGCTTTTTCTAATACATCAAGTATTTTGTTTCCCTGAAAAAAGTTCATAATAACGTTATAAAAAGAATTGGTAGTGTAATAAAATTTGAATTTTTTTTTTTGAATATTATTGTATATTCCATTAAGAACAAATGTATCATTTGAGTGGATGGTACATTATAATCATAGAGTGTAACAACCAAACGAATAACTCTTACTTTTTTCCCAAAGATGTTTTGATGGGTGTAAGTTGATATAAGTATTTGAGTTTTGAAGCCATTTAGAGTTGAAGATTATTGTGAAAGTATGAAAACAGAATAATGAATATATGAGAAAATAAATAAAGATTCTATGAATATTTATAGATGTTTGGTATTTTAGCGAGTTAAATTAAATATATTTTTTTTCCAAAACAACTTTTTTTTATATTCTAGGCAAGTTAAATTTTGAGAGTATGTTTATAGCCGTATTGGTGGTTTCTTTTTTCTTTTATATGAATTTGATAAATCTCCCAATCTCCCAATAACTATAAAAGAGCCTCCTAAATTCTTTCATAAAAAGCCCATAACCCTTGGGTGAAAAGAAAGACTAAATTAGAACCTTTGGATTGCTTTGTTGACATCATTTTCCTTTATTTATTAAATACCTACAAAGGTATTCATATATAAAAATATAATTACGCATCACTGAAATACGATAATGTATTATTGTTGATACTACAACATATATGGGTGTAAACACCGAACATATGCAGTAGACTCAGATATATACATGTAACCATCTCACCAACTAATTAGCGTTATTACACACCGACTTTTTAACCTTCCCTAATAAACTTAGCGTATTGCAAATACGTAATATAACTCAATCATAATCCTCAACTTGATTGTATCTATATATCGTAAAGATGATGTCGGGGGTTATATTCAAAGTAAAAATCGACACAATCATGATTCATGAAAGACTTAATATTATAACTTACCCGAATTAACAATTTAGGCTACTTAACCTTTAGATGTCAACTTTGCTATGAAAACATATAAAAAGAGATGAGATGATATATAAAATATTTATTTTAAAAGATAACAACAATGAAAACAATGACTTTTTGAAATTTAATTCTTCATAAAGTATGATAAGCTAATGACAAAAAATTTCCATATTTATAAAATTGGAGATAGAAAAAAGAATTCACTTGTATTAAAAAATATTCTTGGATTACTGCAATCAAATTCACTTGTATGAAAACAAACTTATAAAATCAGAGATAGTTAATAAGAAAATCAAACCTTTAAAGTATCTTAGTGCAATCAAATTGGATTTTAGATAAATATAACATGCATATGACAACCACATAAAAAAAAAAGAAGATGCAGGCATAAACGTACATAGATGAAATATTGATAGATGAAAATCATAATTAGAAAAACATAGATGAAGCCCAGACTACTATAAACGTACAATATTGAGAGGGAGCAAAAGAATTAAAGAAACATGATAACAATTGATGTGTCGTATTTTATACCCATTTCCCACATTGTATTTAGTTGATTTTGCATGGTTTATGAGTCGGTTTAGTATACATTTGGTGCGTTTATGGTATTTGTTAGTGTTTCAGGTTACTGACAGGTATTTAAGCGCAAATCTGGAGAAAACGACATTGTTGAGGTGAATTAAGTGCTAACGGAGGATTTCGGAAACATTTGGATGAAGAGTGCAGGAAGTCAACAAAAGTCAAAGCTGAAAAAGACCAGTTGCGCCGCAACTCCCAATTGCGCCGCAACCGAATTCCAGAAGAATAAGTTGCGCCGCAGCTCTTCCAGTTGCGCCGCAACGCCCTTTGTTCCGCCGCAACAGTGTTGCCGCAACTAGTAGTTGCGCCGCAACTAGTAGTTGCGCCGCAACTAGTAGTTGCGCGCAACGTCGAATTGCGTCGCAACTAGTAGTTGCGCCGCAACTAGTAGTTGCGCCGCAACCCAAAAGCAGAAGAATAAGTTGCGCCGCAACTCCCTCAGTTGCGCCGCAATGTCAAGTTGCGCAACAGTAGTGCGCGAGTCAACGTCGAATTGCGTCGCAACTAGTAGTTGCGCCGCAACTAGTAGTTGCGCCGCAACCCAAAAGCAGAAGAATAAGTTGCGCCGCAACCCAAAAGCAGAAGAATAAGTTGCGCCGCAACTACTTCAGTTGCGCCGCAATGGGTTCAAGTTCAAGCCCAACGTGTTGGCGAACAGAGTTGCGCCGCAACTAAGTTGCGCCGCAACCGAATTCCAGAAGAATAAGTTGCGCCGCAACTACCTTCAGTTGCGCCGCAACTGTGTTGCGCCGCAACTAGTAGTTGCGCCGCAACTAGTGTTGCGCCGCAACTAGTAGTTGCGCCGCAACTAGTAGTTGCGCCGCAACTAGTAGTTGCGCCGCAACTAGTAGTTGCGCCGCAACTAGTAGTTGCGCCGCAACTAGTAGTTGCGCCGCAACTAGTAGTTGCGCCGCAACTAGTAGTTGCGCCGCAACTAGTAGTTGCGCCGCAACTAGTAGTTGCGCCGCAACTAGTAGTTGCGCCGCAACTAGTAGTTGCGCCGCAACTAGTAGTTGCGCCGCAACTAGTAGTTGCGCCGCAACTAGTAGTTGCGCCGCAACTAGTAGTTGCGCCGCAACTAGTAGTTGCGCCGCAACTAGTAGTTGCGCCGCAACTAGTAGTTGCGCCGCAACTAGTAGTTGCGCCGCAACTAGTAGTTGCGCCGCAACTAGTAGTTGCGCCGCAACTAGTAGTTGCGCCGCAACTAGTAGTTGCGCCGCAACTAGTAGTTGCGCCGCAACTAGTAGTTGCGCCGCAACTAGTAGTTGCGCCGCAACTAGTAGTTGCGCCGCAACTAGTAGTTGCGCCGCAACTAGTAGTTGCGCCGCAACTAGTAGTTGCGCCGCAACTAGTAGTTGCGCCGCAACTAGTAGTTGCGCCGCAACTAGTAGTTGCGCGCAACTAGTAGTTGCGCGCAACTAGAGTTGCGCCGCAACTAGTAGTTGCGCCGCAACCGAATTCCAGAAGAATAAGTTGCGCCGCAACTACCTTCAGTTGCGCCGCAACTTGTTGCTGGCCGCACAGAGTTGCGCCGCAATGCCTAAGTTGCGCCGCAACCGAATTCCAGAAGAATAAGTTGCGCCGCAACTACCTTCAGTTGCGCCGCAACTGTGTTGCGCCGCAACTAGTAGTTGCGCCGCAACTAGTAGTTGCGCCGCAACTAGTAGTTGCGCCGCAACTAGTAGTTGCGCCGCAACTATAGTTGCGCCGCAACTTATTCGGCAACTTGAGTTGCGCGCAACTAGAGTTGCGCCGCAACTAAGTTGCGCCGCAACCGAATTCCAGAAGAATAAGTTGCGCCGCAACTACCTTCAGTTGCGCCGCAACTGTGTTGCGCCGCAACTAGTAGTTGCGCCGCAACTAGTAGTTGCGCCGCAACTAGTAGTTGCGCCGCAACTAGTAGTTGCGCCGCAACTAGTAGTTGCGCCGCAACTAGTAGTTGCGCCGCAACTAGTAGTTGCGCCGCAACTAGTAGTTGCGCCGCAACTAGTAGTTGCGCCGCAACTAGTAGTTGCGCCGCAACTAGTAGTTGCGCCGCAACTAGTAGTTGCGCCGCAACTAGTAGTTGCGCCGCAACTAGTAGTTGCGCCGCAACTAGTAGTTGCGCCGCAACTAGTAGTTGCGCCGCAACTAGTAGTTGCGCCGCAACTAGTAGTTGCGCCGCAACTAGTAGTTGCGCCGCAACTAGTAGTTGCGCCGCAACTAGTAGTTGCGCCGCAACTAGTAGTTGCGCCGCAACTAGTAGTTGCGCCGCAACTAGTAGTTGCGCCGCAACTAGTAGTTGCGCCGCAACTAGTAGTTGCGCCGCAACTATAGCTTGCAAAAATCTCAAAACCCTTCTTCTCTTTTTGGCAGCCGTTTTTGGAGCCCTAGTTTCATATTTTCATCATATTTTAGGTTTTCAAACAAGATTGGATCTATTTCGTTCGTAGCTTTCGATTATTATCATTAGGTAACAATGAATTCTTCATATTTTCTTTGTTATTCTTATTTTAATATGAGTGGCTAATCACTTTATCATCCATCTTGATGGAGTGAGACAATATGTAAAGATTGCACAATTTTATTAATTCAATGTTGATTTCATTTAACGTTATATCGAGATCTTAGCGTATTTCTTCCTTATTATTTATCTTGAATTGATTGGTGATTTATGTGTGTCTTTAATGGTAGTTATTGATTACATATATTTCATTTTGATTGTTTGGGTACAAACGATTGGGTCTATGACGGGTACGGTAGATAATCGTTCATGATAATAGGGAGAAATGTGTTAACGGTTGGGTACAATCGATAGGTATAATTGTTATTTCAATAACCAAACCAATTGTTTGATTAGGGAAGTTATAAAAGATGTCTTGGGGTACCGGTCTTTGTAACGAAACTAGTTTAAGCAAGAGACTCAAATGATGTCATTAACTTGACGGGTACGGGGTTGGTGCTTTGTTTGAGTCTCGGTTATTTAATCAACTAATTTGGGTTTGAACTTCATCTATGTGCAATTTGAGCGTATTGTTGAGCGAAATCAAGATGGATGTCTTTTAAATTATTGTCTTAAAAACATTTTCAATATCGTTTACGGACGACCCCTGCCCCGGTCATACTGGATTTCATTTCGATTAATCTTTCGGGATTACTAATTCTTACTAACTTTTGCAAATTGGAAATTCGGCCATAAAACCCCCTTTTTAATTAGAATTACTTAATGTCAACAATTATTTCATTTTAGTCCCTGTGTTCGATCCTGGACTTACCTTTTAGCTATACTATATACGAACGGGTCCACTGCCCGAGAGTGTGTAGTAGTCAGTTCTAGGGTATTTCTTGTTTTAATTTTTAAACTCGATTTTACACATCAAGTTTTTGGCGCCGCTGCCGGGGACTTAATTTTAAGTAGTTGTTTATTTTGTGATTCGATCCTTTTTCACATTCATTTGTGAGAAAGTTATTGCTTTACTGGATAGTTTGTATTTTATTTCAATTATACCACAGGTGCGGTTGACGGTTTGTTTGTGGTGATTGTGCAGGTTCTTGCTAGTTGATGAACACAAGAGCTTCTGGCCGACCTTTGCTTAGCCCTTTGTCTAATCCAGGGAAAGTCAGACGTCGCTTAGTGTCAAGAGACAACCAGGAACCATCCACATCAGTCAAAATAGATTTAGAAACCGAAACCAGTATTCCACCCACCCAGAACTTGGAAGATCAGTTGGTTAATCAGTTGGCCGATCAATTGAAGAAATCATCGGAGTTTTTCAAAACAGGTGAAGATTCAGATTCAGAAGTAGAGGAGAAAGTTCAAACACCTTAACCGAGTGTACTTGTCATACCTCGAACCAACCTTAATATTAACCAACAACCAAGGGGTAGAAGAATGGGTGATGAACAACCGGTAGATCCGAATGCCCGTCCTTACGGGGAGAGAAGAAGAAATATACCGGCAGACCGGGGCACAGCTATTCGCCCTCCGGCTATTTCAGTAGATTTCTCTTTGAAAGGGAATCACCTCAAGAGTGTTGAAGAGGATAAGTTTGATGGGATTCGAAGAAATGACCCATATGCACATCTTGAGAGGTTTGAGAAGATCTGTAGGCTATATCAGTATGGTACAGGGCAAGCTGAGGCTGTTAAGTTGGAACTATTTCCTTTAACTCTTACTGGAGATGCAGCTGCATGGTTTAAGGAGTTACCAGATAACTCATTTACCACTTGGGCCGAACTTCGAGAAGGATTTATTGATGAGTTTTATTCTGTGAGAACTCAAAGGCAATTAGAAAATAAAATCAGAGGTTTTTCTCAAGAATCCGGTGAAGATGTTGTTGATTCATGGAAACGGTTTAAGGAAATGCTCAGAAATTGCCCTGGACATAGTATGGGTACCGAAGAAAGTTTTGAGATTTTCTATGATGGTTTGAATAGAAAAACCAAAAGGGAGCTCGGTTATGCATTTGGGGGTAGTCTAAACAACATTTCCCCAAATGAAGGATATAAGATTCTTGAGGATATGGCTAGGGAGTATTCTACAAGAGATGAGGACCGAGACAAGAGATCTAGTAGAACCACCGTAGCTAAGGTGGAAAGTAGTGAGGACTCTAAGCTTATTACGAAGTCAAGGCTCTCTCGAAGCAAATGAATGAGAGATTTGATAGTCAAGATAATAGATTCAAGAGCCTTGAGAGAGATGTTAAGGTTATGGCCGACGGTTGTGAGCATTGTGGAGACTTGCATTATACGGAGGATTGCCCGGATAAACCAGTGCAAGATGTTAGTTATGTTCAGAATCAAGGGAATTTCAACCAAAATACCGGTTATCAAAACCGGCCATCAGGTAGTTCTTACCCTACTTATTCTTTTAATGCTAACAGTTCTGGTTATGGTGGTAACAGGTTTAGTAGGTTCAACAATCAACGAGGCTCGGATCCAGAATTAAGAGACACAGTGAAGGATTTCATTGGTGCCCAAAAGGAAACTAATGAACAAGTTGCAGAAGAGTCCAAGAAGGTGATTTCTGTTTTGGACGCTTTGACTACTCGCTTAGATGGATTGGGGCACAAGTTGGATCAAGGAGCAAAGAATCAACAAGCCACCATTAAGGATTTAGAAGGAAGGATTGAGAGGCTAGGAAACTCAAATAGGCAGCCCGGTACTCTACCGAGCAACACTCAGCAGAACCCAAAGCCTCAATTCAATAACCAAGGGCAAAATAATCAAGGATCGGGACAGAAGTATACCCCTCCTAATGCTCGAAATGAGCAAGTGAATGCCATCACTACAAGGACATGTAAGACTTATGACTCTGCAAACCCTTTACCTAATGATTCTTCTGCACTTGTGCAGGTTAATAAAGAAGAAGAAACGGGTGATGAAGAAGTTGAGATGGAACCGAACCCAGCCGTGAAGACACCGGCCGTTCCATCCAAGCCCGTTGAGAAACCGACGGTGAAGCCATATCAACCAAAGATCCCATTTCCTCAACGGTTGTGGAAAGAAAAAGTCAAGGAACATTTCAAGAAATTTGTTGATCTTATTCAGTCTGTTAACATAACTGTTCCTTTAGTTGATTTGCTTGCAGGTATGCCAAATTATGCAAAGTTCCTCAAGGAACTTATCAGTGATAAGAAGAAGCTTGAAGAGGCTAAGACTGCAGTTATGAGTGCCGAATGTTCAGCCATCATTCAGAATCAGATTCCTCCCAAGTTGGAAGATCCAAGGAGTTTTCTAATTGCTTGTTCTTTTGGTGCTTATTTGTTTGAGGCATTGGCCGATCTTGGGGCTAGTATTAATTTGATGCCTTATTCCGTTTATAGAAAGTTGTCTCTAGGAGAGTTGACCCCTACCCGCATGAGCATTAGGCTCGCGGATCGTTCTTTCCAATATCCCATGGGGATAGCGGAAAATTTGCAAATTAAGGTGGGGCATATGATATTTCCGGTCGATTTTGTTATTCTTGAGATGGAGGCGGACGCTAAAGTCCCTCTCATTCTTGGCCGACCATTCCTTATGACCGCGGATGCTATCATCCGGGTTAAGGCTAAGGAAATTTCCCTAGGGGTCGGTGATGACCGAGTTGTTTTTAATGTTGATAGAGCACTAAAGCATCCTTACTCTTGTGATAAAACTTGTTTCAGGTTAGATGTGATTGAAGAAGAAGATGCTTTGGAGAAAGAGCTCATGGATTTCTTGGACATGGAAGAAGGTGAAGCATTGCTAGCTTGCAGTGAAGAAGAGCAAGAGTTGGTTGGAGATATGATGCAAGATATTATGGCATTAAGTGTTGATGAAACTCCACCGGAAGACGAGACCTATGAAGAGATCACGGGTAGTGATAGCACACGGGTGCTAACCTCGGTAGAGAACCCTCCTACCGACTTGGAACTCAAGCCACTTCCGGACCATCTTGAGTATGCATATTTGGAAGGTACATCTCTTTTACCGGTTGTCATCTCATCCTCATTAATGGAGGATGAGAAATCTAGACTTATGACCGTCCTAAAGGCCCATAAAAAGGCCTTTGCATGGAAAATTTCCGATATTCCGGGTATAAGTCCAGAATTTTACAAACACACCATAAATTTTGTTGATAATGTGAAACCGGTTGTGCAAAGGCAACGAAGGTTGAATCCAAATATGAAAGATGTGGTTAAAAAGGAGATAATAAAGTTGCTTGATGCGGGAATCATATTCCCCATCTCGGATAGTTCATGGGTAAGTCCGGTACATTGTGTACCGAAGAAGGGTGGGATGACCGTAATTTTAAATGACAAAAATGAATTGGTTCCCACTAGAACTGTCACGGGGTGGAGGGTATGTATTGATTATCGGAGATTAAATGATGCTACCCGCAAAGACCATTTTCCCTTGCCCTTTATTGATCAAATGCTCGAACGGCTCGCCGGTAACAAGTATTTTTGCTTTTTGGATGGGTTCTCCGAGTACTTCCAAATACCCATTGACCCCAAGGACCAAGAAAAGACCACCTTCACTTGTCCTTTTGGCACTTATGCCTATAGGAGGATGCCATTTGGTCTTTGCAATGCCCCGGGTACTTTTCAAAGATGTATGATTGTCATATTTCAGGACATGATCGAAACATCCATGGAGGTGTTTATGGATGACTTTTCTGTTTTCGGTAGTTCTTTTGAAAATTGTCTTGAAAGTCTTGATAAAATGCTTGAAAGGTGTGTGTAACATCCCAAACTTTTTAATTAACGGTTGACTTGAGTCGTTAAGTCAACGTAAAGTGTTCGTTAAGTTTAGGGTGGATTAACGCTTATATGTAGTTAAAGTGTTTTATGTGTGAGACTTGAATGTCTTATTAATTGATGTAGAAATATGTTTAAAGAAGTTATGTGCCTTTTAGAGGTGTTCAAAGTGTTAATCAAGTTGTATATAGTCCATAGAGGTGTTTTGGGCTAATAATATGACTTTACGAAGTTTAGGGACCAGTTTTGACATGGTGTGAAATTCAAAAACGGGATTAGGGTCAATGGGGGAGTCATTAGTTTATCAAATCAGATCTAATAACTTTTCTCCCAAGCCCTAGCCACCCCTTTGATCCCCTATCAAATTCCTAAGCCGAAAATCCTTCAAAACGTGTGATTCAAGTGAAGTTTGATCAAGATCTCTCATCCTTGCTTTCATCTACAGGTAATATAGACGATTTCCCTTTGATTTGTGATCATAAGAGTCGATCATATGGATATTACTTCTGGTCTCTATGGTTGAGATTGATTTGATTATGTTTCATTGTCGATTATTGGGGTTTTCGGGTAATTTAATGTATTGTAATTGTATCCTCTTGTTCCTGGAACAAGTGATCATGTGAAATCATTATATGAGTCAAATTTTGGGTGCATATGAGGTTCATAGGTCGTGGTGGTTGCTATGGTCATCTGATGGTCGAAAATTGCTTGCAAAACTAAGGGTTTACTAGATCTGAAAAATTAGTAATATTGAAAAAATCATATCTCTTTCAATTAGAAGAGTTATAAGATGAATCTTATATTTTTGAAAAGGTCTATGTATCCTCTTGATTCGATATGAACAATGTTTCTTTTGATTTTGCCCAGATATGGGTGAAAAATGTCAATTTCCAGAAGTGGTCGGATTTAAGACGAATTCTGTAGGTCTGTTTTGCAGACGCCATAACTAATTCATTAGAGATCTTCAAGAGTCAAACTTTATATTTCTAGAAAGGTCTTTGAATTCCCTACATTCCTTAAGAACTAAGTTTTGACTCATTTGGTCGTCTTGAGGTCAAAAAGTCGCCTGCAAGTGAAGGGCGCGAGTCAGTCTTTAGACCAGCACTCCATATGCGGTGCATATAACCTATGTGCGGCGCATATCGGGGCCTGGGAGGTTTCTAGGTGATTTTTGAAGCAAATATGCGACGCATATTCAAAGCATGCGCCACATAAAGGGTCTGTGAGCCCGTTTGAGGTCCGAAACAAGCGTTTAAGGGTCCTATAAGTGTACCTAAGTTAATGTATGGTCTTATAACCTTATTAGGTTGGGTTTATACAGGTTTAATGACTATGAACTCGAGATAGGTTGTCGGGATCACAAACAAGATACATTAACGTTGCTTATTGATCGTCACGAGGTAAGATACACTACTTTGACACGCTGAGGGTTCAACGAAAAGATGGTTTCAAATAATAACTTCCCAAATTATATCTTGAATTGCTTGTGGGTATTCGGGGTTACACGGGAGGTGATATGGGTTATTTAGTTGACCATTGAGACCTGAAATGCAGTCCCAAATGAAGTATAATGTAGTGTATGTTATGATATGAAGTATAATGTAGTGTATGTTATGATATGAAGTATAATGTAGTGTTATGTTATGAAGTGATATGCAGTAGCTTGTGATGATTTGAGATGTAGTATATGTTGTTGATTGTTGATATGTACATGATTGTATGGCTTGCTCATCTAGTTCACTAGACTTGTTAAGTTGCCATGACACGTGCACGTTTAAGGCCCAAAACGTAAAAGCAGTAAACGTAGTAAATGTTTAGGTAATGCAGTCACCTAAACTAAATAATGCAGGATCGAGCTCGTTAAACTTTGATGCAGGAAAGTGTTAAGCTTAACCCGTACTTGCCCTAGCCCGGCTAAGTGCGTTGACGTAGGTTGCTTGGGTGGCTCCTTGCAACATGGTCATTGAGATGCAGTTGAGTAATACGAGGGGTCTGACCCGCCCTCATTTGTCTTGTGCATACGGATTACTCGGGGATTGGCTTGCCATTCCTTAACGATGTTTGATGTTCAACTGAATGGTTGTCATCTAGTCGGGTGTAACTTATGTTACACATTGATGCAGTTAAAATGTAGTAAAGCAGTTAAAACGTAGTAAAGCAGTTAAAATGTAGTTACGCAGTTAAAAGTAGTAATGCAGTTATGTGGTTATATGTGTGTAATGCAGAATGAAGGATAGACACATTTAGGGTGTTTCATCCTATTATGTAGTTTTGATGATGTGATATGCTTGATGTGTGTTGTGCCTTAATGACGTTGATTAAATCCACAATGTTTGAAATGGATAAATGTTTTATAACTTGAGTGTTATCTTACTTAGCTAATTCGTTAGCTAACACTTGTCTTTTGAAATGTGTTGCTCCCTCAGGTTTAGTGTAGCTGAGGTAGTTGATGAAGAAGAGCGAGGAATGGGTAGATAGCTTGCTGATGACCTTATCTACCCATAGTTGTTGCACATTTTTAGACTCTTGCTTATGTTTTGGCATTTATGTAGTTTGCATGTTATGTAGTCGGTTGTTTTGTGTTGCGCAGCCGACGGGTTTCTATTTAAACTTGTTTTGACGATATGACCGAGTAACACCAATGATTAAAGAAACCAAACAGATTTTAATTGGTTTGGACTTTCAAAATTTACTTCCGCTTTGTTATAACGCCGTTAGGCGAAAATTTTTGGAAACCCGTATTTTTAAATGAAGGGTGTTACAAGTTGGTATCAGAGAAATGATTTAAGTGAACCAATGACTATAAGTGTGCCATAGGAATTGGACTTAAACCGATAGACGACAAGTTAGGCTTAAGTAGGTATGCTTAGCTTTGAGATGAAATGCCTTAGGACGAGTTTGGGATGAGTGAGAGTGTAGGAATAAGGCTATATGATGATTGTTTATTGATATGTGAATATGTGTTTTAGCCTTTATTCTTCCGTTTCTCGCTTCTCCGTCGCTAAGTTGTGCTATTGCTACGATAGACGGTCCTCGAGGTGATCTTCTATTCCTCTAACTGAATTTGATAAACTTGTGCTTTATATTATGTGAGAAGTTATTGAGATGGACAAAGGTTGGAGGATTAGGTGAGATGGTGTTCCATCAATGTTGCCTAGCCCATGGGGTTAGTGACAAGGACCGCAAAGGATATGAGATGTTGTATGTGTGTTGAAAATCATGTGAATTGGAATTGATGGGAAAAGAGGCGATACACAAATGTGGTAACGGACATGCATGTGAAAGGATACAATTACAATTATGGTCCGGAACATAATTGCAAGTGTATCACGACGCGAGTGTGTTTGTATGGCCATGATTGTGTTGACCGGTGTACAAAGTAATGAAGCTGGAGAGATTTCTATGTAGTGAATCTTTATGTGTCGAGAGTAAACATCGTGTAACAACTTTAATGACGTTGATGCCTCGTGTGTGTGGAAATGTGTGAAGATCGGTGAAAAGTTATAGCCGGTTAAATGTTTATGATAATTATGAAGTACATGAAGTTAAATGAAGTCTAAAGGTACGTGAGGAATGAAGTGGTTGGTAGACAATGTTGTTGAGTCTACTAGTTCAAAGGACATGGACTTGAAGTTGACAATTAGAGTTAATGCTGGATATTTGAAGGGTGATAAGCAGGTGATGCACAGAAGGGTTACCGGGTACATGTATGGAAGGATACAGTTACAATTCCGGTCGCGAACGTAATTGTAAATGTATCACGACATGTGTGTGTTTGTGAGACTGTGTCTGTGTTGATCCGACTGAAGAGAAGATGGGAAAGATGGAATCACTGGTTGGTGGCATAATTAACCATGTGAAGAGTAGACATGTATCTATGGATTAAAGAATGATGAAGCTGAAGCAAGTAAAGAAGATAACGCTATGGATGATTGAACCTTTTAACCATGAAGCTCTTCCATTCGATGAACACCATGTTATGATGTGAGGTTACCTTCGAGCTGCGAAGTCTTAAAGTTGTGCTTGGGTGTAAGGAAGACGCTTAGATTTTGTTTGAAATTATCTTTCCTGGTCATAGATGGTATGCGGCGCATATTCTGAGTTTTTAAGTTTATGCGGGGCATGTGCAAATGCATGAAAGTTACTGTTCAGAAATGCTCGAGTTATGAGGCGCATGCACCATCCATGCGGTGCATATTTTGGTCTGTTTTGGATTTACGACTCGCTCAGTTTAGATTTCGTTACGGGATGATATATGACGATTGGAACGAGTATTCACAGCTGGAGATTTTTCCTTATATTGCATGAATGTGTGGTGAACTAACACGTGAACCTTTTTAGCAGTTCTATCGCTTACTGCCTTCGCCGGTGTGACGTGAAGGTGTTGTTGATATCCTATATTTGTACAAGATTTTATGTTTGGCCGCTTCTCAAAGATAATGATTTTTTTTTCCTTATGAAAAGTTAAGAGGTTGGATGACGGAGTTAACTATGGATCCTTAAATCACAAGAAGTAGAAGTTTTCAGGAGCATTCGGTTCCGAATTGATCATGTTTCTCTGTAACATCCCAAACGTTTTATGTTTGACTATTTGACTTTCCGTTAGTTAACGTTAAGTCTATTATGTTTATGTGCCCTATATGGGATTATGTGATTAAATGCTTAGACGTTTAATATGAAATGACAAATATGTTGATTAATGAAAGTAAAGTTAAGTTATAAAGTGCTTGTTAGTATGTTAAGACTCCCGGTAGAAAGTTAAGCTAAGAACGTTAAGTTGAAGAGTTGAGGGGTCTTAAGTGTAAGTTTGAGTTTGGTGGCCAGGGGTTAGGGAGCAATTAGGCAGCCCTAATTGTCACAAAACACCTGCTCTTGTGTGTGTGAAACCTCTCAACCGATCCCCTCAATCCCCAAGACAAGTTTCCCTCAAGATTCAATCGATTCGTGCCGTATTGATCAAGTTTTGATTAGATCTTGGATCCTCTAAGTCATCTACAGGTAATATAGGTAATATTATCTTTGAATTCTGATCTTATGAGTCATAGATGAGTTATAATCTAGTCCATAGGGTTTGGGTTGGGTTATTTGATCAAACGTTTATCGAATTCATGTTATTCGGGTGTTTTAATGATTGATTTATGATGTAAAGGATTAAGGGATTAATAGGATGGTTTAAGTTGATGAAAGTGCAATTAAAAGGATTAATTTTAAGTCCCTAGGTTGGATTTGGGGTATGGGTTCGTATGGAATTCGTTTGATCAAAGAACAAAAATTAGGTTTCTGGTCGACACTCCAGGTGCGACGCACCAGGAGGGTGGTGCGACGCACCACAACCCAAAATGAAAAAAATGGATTTCAGCCAAAAGCCCGATATGCGGCGCACCAATGGGTAGGTGCGGCGCACCTGCATCTATTCAGAATTTTCTGATGGATTTGTGCGACGCACCAGGAGGGTGGTGCGACGCACCACAACCCAAAATGAAAAAAATGGATTTCAGCCAAAAGCCCGATATGCGGCGCACCAATGGGTAGGTGCGGCGCACCTGCATCTATTCAGAATTTTCTGATGGATTTGTGCGACGCACCAAGGAGTAGGTGCGGCGCACCTACTTATGTTCAGAATTTTCTGATCGATTTGTGCGACGCACCTCTTGTCCAGTTTTCACAAAACATTTCGTTTAGCTTATATTTCGATCTTATACTCGTTCTAGGTTGTCGGGAGCACTTAGCAAGCACTATAAGATACTTTTAACTTGTTAGTAAGCTGTACCGAGGTAAGATAACATCTTTTGTCACCTGTTGGTACAACAAAACACGTTTTCATAAGTTAAACCTTCCAATTGAATATGTATGTACATTTTATGTTCATGGGTGACTATGGGAGGTTGCAAAGGGATATATTACTTACCGTTTATGATGATTAACATTCATATGCAGGTTGCAATGGTATGTGGTAAGTATATATGCATGAGATGATGAAATGATTATGTATGTATGAAATGATGAAATGATTATGTATGTATGAAATGATGAAATGATTATGTATGTATGAAATGATGAAATGATTATGTATGTATGAAATGATGAAATGATTATGTATGTATGAAATGATGAAATAATATGTATGTATGAAATGATGAAATGATTATAAATGTATGAAATGATGAAATGATTATGTATGTATGAATGATGAAATGATTATGTATGTATGAAATGATGAAATGATTATGTATGTATGAAATGATGAAATGATTATGTATGTATGAAATGATGAAATGATTATTAAATGTATGAAATGATGAAATGATTATGTATGTATGAAATGATGAAATGATTATGTATGTATGAATGATGAAATGATTATATGTATGAAATGATGAAATGATTATGTATGTATGAAATGATGAAATGATTATGTATGTATGAAATGATGAAATGATTATGTATGTATGAAATGATGAAATGATTATGTATGTATGAAATGATGAAATAATATGTATGTATGAATGATGAAATGATTATGTATGTATGAAATGATGAAATGATTATGTATGTATGAAATGATGAAATGATTATGTATGTATGAAATGATGAAATGATTATGTATGTATGAAATGATGAAATGATTATGTATGTATGAAATGATGAAATGATTATGTATGTATGAAATGATGAAATGAATATGTATGTATGAAATGATGAAATAATATGTATGTATGAAATGATGAAATGATTATGTATGTATGAATGATGAAATGATTATATGCATGAATGATGAAATGATTATTATGTATGAAATGATGAAATGATTATGTATGTATGAGATGATGAAATGATTATGTATGTATGAAATGATGAAATGATTATGTATGTATGAAATGATGAAATGATTATGTATGTATGAAATGATGAAATGATTATGTATGTATGAAATGATGAAATGATTATGTATGTATGAAATGATGAAATAATATGTATGTATGAAATGATGAAATGATTATGTATGTATGAAATGATGAAATGATTATGTATGTATGAAATGATGAAATGATTATATATGCATGAAATGATGAAATGATTATGTATGTATGAAATGATGAAATGATATGATATATGCTTGCATGTGTGGCATGATCACCTAGTCACTAGTCCTTGATTAGGATTGCCATGTTCACGTGCACGTTAAGGGCCCTAAAGTAAAAGATGATATGTAATTAGCTTAGGTGAAAGAGTAGCCTAAACTAATTAAGCGATTAAAGTCTCGAGCATTATGTAAAGTCTTGTGTTAAGCTTAACCCGTGCTAGTTCTTCGGGGCTGGTGCGTACGTGGTCACTTGAGTTGCTCCTTGTGGCATAGTTACGTTTGAGTATTCCGGGTGGAGTAACTAATCACCAATGCGTAAAGGCATAAACGGTTTATTCAGTTGGATTGACTTTGTCATTCCTTAACGACGCCGATGGACCACCTTATGGTTTACCCATCATGTCGGGTGTGAGGACTCCATGTATGGTCTATGACCGCCTACACACAACCCCACATCCCTATGTAAGTGGCATAAGTCACTTAGCCTACGTCTTGGCAAAGAAATAAAGAAAGAAAGTATAGGCACACTTTAGGACATGTTGAACCTAATGTGTATCTTATGATGTTATGTATGTGTGTGATATTAACTTAAAATGCGGATTTTGTTAATATATGAAATTGGCAAACGTTTTCAAGTTATGTTATCTTACTTAGCTAATTTTATTAGCTAACACTTGTTCTTTGAAAATGTTGTGCCTTCAGGATAATCAAGTTTGAGATAGGCAAGGATTAGCTTGGTGAGACTTGGGTAGACGAATAAAGAAGCTTAGCAAAGACATTAAACGCTTAGACTTCCTTTAGCCTTATGTTTGGCTATTTCATTTATGATTAAAGACTTGTAATAATGTGGCATTTATGTTGGTGCCAAAGCTTGGATTTACTTTTATTGTTTTGATGATGCTAGTAGTAACACCAAATTTTAAAGGTACCATCCGTTACGGATGGGGCAGATTTTGAAAGTGATCCTTTCCGCTTATTTTAAACGCCGTTTGGCAAAGTTTTGAAAAAATCCAAGTTTTTAAACGACGGGTGTTACAAGTTGGTATCATAGAAATGGTTTAAGTGAACCAAAATTCGACCAAGACCTTAGGATTTTGGACTTAAACCGTACGAGAAATGATTGGCTTAAGTAGTAATGCTTTAGCTCTATGATGAAAATGCTTTTAGGACGGGTTGGGATGAGTGTGAGGGTAGGTTTATGGCTTATATATGTTTATGTTATGCTTATGTAATTTAGTAGGCCTGACCATACTTTGTTCTCATTCAATTCATCTCTAACATTCGTCACTAAAATTGTAGAAAGATGGTTAATACCCGTGCTAGTAGTCAAAGAGATGGAGCTAATGCTAGCGATGCTCCGGCTAATCCAAACGGGACTGGAAATGGTGTTAACCTAAGGCCTCCTCGAAGACCACTTTCGGGTGCACAACCTACAAGGTCTGAAATTGATAGAGCTAACCCCGTGATAGAGCAAGTTCCTACTCAAGCTGAAATGCATGAAGAGTTGAGGGCTATTCGAGCTCTTTTGTTGAGAATGAAGAGGAGTTGAATCAACTTAGGGCTGAAAGAGAAGCTAGCTTGCAACGGGATGAGCATACGGATGGGAATTACTCCAACCGCTCAAACCGTACCGAGCCATCAATGGTAAGGTCACAAGTTGCTCCTGAAAATGTTGTTGCTAATGTGAATGGTGTTAATAATGTGGTGGAGCCTCGTGTTGTAGTCGCTCCTCGTACTAGTAACTTTAAGTATGAGAGCTTTCAGAAATGAGGAGCAAAGGCATTTGATGGTACTCTAGATGCTGTAGGTGCCATGGAATGGTTGGATGATATCGAGGTTGTGTTTGCTTCATGTTATTGCCCTGAGGATATGAAGGTATTGTGTGCTTCCCGTATGTTGAAGAAGAATGCTCGTAATTGGTGGAGGGTTGCTACTATTTCTTTGACCCCCGAGGTGCTAGCTATTATGCCTTGGGGTACCTTTAAGGAGAAGTTCTTGGAAGAATATGTGGGTACTAGTGAACTGAGGTTGATTGAGAAAGAATTCAGAGCTTTAACAGCTAAGCCGGGTGCCATAACTGAGTATGCCCACTCATTTATGGAAAAGCTTAAGTTTGTTGGTCACTTGGTTCGTAGAGATGTGGATCAGGTTGAAGCTTACTGTGATGGTCTTCCCGCTAGCTATCGTGGCCTTTGTAGACAACATATTACATTGTCTGCTGCGATTAAGGAGTCCAAGAGGTTGGATGATGATTTCAAGGGTGAAAAGGTTATAGTGAAAGCTAATGATGATAAGCAATCAGGTTCAAAAAGGAAGCATGATGGGTCAAATGGATCTAATAGGAAGTTCAAGAAAGGTCCATCTTCAAGAGGTGGGGGCAGCAGCTATGCAAAGCCAAAGAATTGGTGTGGTACTTGTAAGGCGCCTCACTCGGGTCCATGTTCAGATAAGACCCGAAGGTGTGATACTTGTGGTGGTACGGGTCATCCTACTTCAGGATGCAAGGACAAGCCAAAGTGTTATCGGTGTCAACAAACCGGTCATTTCATCAAGGATTGCCCACAAGGAAGAGATGATGGAAAGAAGACGGCTGTCCAAAAGCCTAAAGCTCGAGCCTTTCAGCTGACAGTCGAAGCTGCCAAGGATAACGACGAGGTAGTAAGCGGTACATTTCTTGTTAACTCAAAACCTGCTTCTGTACTTTTTGATTCGGGTGCAAATAGATCTTTTGTGTCCACTTTATTTGCTCCTAAGCTTGATAGGGTCACTACTCCTCTTGATTGCTCTATAGAGGTTGAAATTGCTAACGGCACCATTAGTGACATTCAAGTAGGTTATGATGATTGTTCTATTGAGATTGAAGGTCGCTCTTTTCCGGTTCAATTATTGCCTACCACTCTAGCCGGTTTTGATATAGTGATAGGTATGGACTGGTTGTCTCAAAATGATGCTACTATTATATGTTCTCAAAAGGTCGTACGATTCGCTACTCTGGATGGTGAGGTCATTTCCGTTTATGGAGATAAGAAGAAGGGGAGCATAAAGATTATTAATTTGATGAAGGCTCTCAATTGCATTCGGCATAACAAGAATCACTTTCTTGCCTATGTTATCGATACACGAAAAGAGAAGTCTCCGATCCCTAATGTTGATGTAGTTTCTGAATTTTCTGATGTCTTTCCGGATGATCTTCCCGGTATTCCTCCCGACCGAGAGGTCATCTTTCAGATTGATCTCATACCCGGTGCTACTCCTGTTGCAAAAGCACCATATCGTTTAGCTCCTACAGAAATGAAAGAGTTAATGTCCCAGCTTCAAGAGCTACTTGACAAAGGTTTCATACAACCAAGTTCCTCGCCTTGGGGAGCTCCGGTTCTTTTTGTCAAAAAGAAAGACGGTTCTATGCGCATGTGCATAGACTACCGTGAGCTGAATAAGCGAACGATTAAGAATAAGTATCCTCTCCCGCGTATTGATGATCTTTTTGATCAGCTCCATGGTGCTTCTTACTTCTCTAAGATTGATTTGCGGTCTGGCTATCATCAATTAAAAGTCAAAAAGGAAGATGTGGCCAAGACAGCTTTTCGTACACGTTATGGGCACTATGAGTTTCTTGTCATGCCTTTTGGGTTGACAAATGCTCCAGCCGCTTTTATGGATTTAATGAATCGGGTATGTCGCCCATTCTTAGATCATTTTGTGATTGTCTTCATTGACGATATTCTAATTTATTCAAAGTCTGAAGCCGAGCACCGTGAGCACTTAAGAGCTGTTCTTGAGGTTCTTAGGGAGAAAAAGTTATATGCAAAGTTCTCCAAGTGTGAATTCTGGCTCCGAGAAGTTCAATTTCTTGGGCATGTTATCTCTTCTGAAGGTATTAAAGTTGATCCTGCCAAGATTGAAGCTGTATCTAAATGGGAACAGCCAAAGACACCCACGAAGATTAAGAGTTTTCTCGGTTTAGCTGGCTATTATAGGAGGTTTATTCAAGATTTCTCCCGAATAGCTAAGCCAATGACTGAATTGACAAAGAAAGGAGTAAAGTTTGTATGGACGGAAGCTCAAGAAAAGGCCTTTCAAACGCTTAAGACAAAGTTATGTGAAGCTCCTGTCCTAGCCTTACCCGAAGGTACTGATGATCTTGTTGTGTATAGTGATGCTTCTATTTCAGGTTTGGGTTGTGTCCTTATGCAAAGGGACAAAGTTATTGCATATGCTTCACGTCAGTTGAAGCCTCATGAAAAGAATTACCCGACCCATGATCTTGAATTGGCTGCAGTAGTGTTTGCTTTGAAGTTGTGGAGACATTACTTATATGGCACCAAATGTACCTTGTTTACGGATCATAAGAGTTTACAATATGTGTTCTCACAGAAGGAAATGAATGTAAGGCAAAGGAGATGGATGGAACTTCTGAAAGATTATGATTGTGAGATTAAATATCATCCCGGTAAAGCCAATGTGGTGGCGGATGCACTAAGTAGGAAAGTGCAGAATTTTTCTTGTAAATTGATGAGCATGGTTGTTCAAGCAAAGTCGGGGTTACTCGACCGCATCAAGGAAGCCCAAGTTAAGGCTTTAATGAAGGATAATATCGATAATGAAAGCATTGGAAAGAAGAAAAGACTTGTGATGGAGACGAACAACCGTGGATTTAAGACATATAAGGGTCGAATTTGGGTACCATTACTTGGTGGTAATCGAGAGTTGATCTTTGAAGAAGCTCATAGGTCAAGATATTCAGTCCATCCCGGTATTACCAAGATGTATGCAGATTTGAAGCCCATCTATTGGTGGCCAAACATTAAGGGAGAAGTTGCTCATTTTGTTGAAAGATGTTTGACTTGTGCACGTGTGAAAGCTGATCACAAAAAGCCATATGGAATGTTGCATCAATTGGAGATTCCGGAATGGAAATGGGACCATATTACTATGGATTTTGTGACCAAACTAACAAGAACACCGAAAGGAAATGACATGGTATGGGTTATTGTGGATAGATTGACAAAGAGTGCTCATTTCTTGGCAACAAGACAAGATGTACCACTAACTAAGATGGCAAAGATGTATGTGGATGAGATCGTAGCAAAGCATGGTGTTCCTTTATCCATTGTTTCAGACCGAGACACGAGATTTGTGTCTAACTTTTGGAAGGGTCTTCAGCGAGAGTTAGGTACTAGAATTAATTTGAGCACCGCCTATCACCCTCAAACTGATGGGCAAAGTGAAAGGACCATACAAACGTTGGAAGACATGTTGAGAGCTTGTGTATTAGAGTATGGTGGAGCATGGGATGAACACTTGAAATTGATCGAATTCACTTATAATAACAGCCACCATGCAAGTATTGGAATGCCACCATTTGAAATGCTTTATGGTAGGAGATGTAGGACTCCGAGTTGTTGGATGGAACCCGGTGAAAAGCAGTTTACGGGTCCTGAAATCATTGAAATCTCAGCTGAAAAAGTTAATGTGGCAAAGGAAGCACTTCGTGTGGCTAGAGAACGACAAAAGACTTATGCCGACAAGAAAAGGAAGCCAATTGAGTTCCAAGTTGGTGATTTGGTAATGCTGAAAGTTTCCCCATGGAAAGGAGTAATTCGTTTTGGAAAGAAGGGAAAGCTAAGCCCACGTTTCATAGGACCTTTCAAAATTCTGAAACGTATCAAGGATGTAGCTTATCAATTGGAACTACCCCAGAATTGGATGGAATTCACCACACATTTCATGTTTCGTATTTGAGGAAGTGTTTGGCCAATGAGTCGAGTGTTATTCCAATTGAGGATGTGAGCATTAATCCTCAGAAAAGAATAGTGGATGAACCAGTAGCGATACTCGAAAGAAAGCAAAAGAAACTTCGCCGAAAGTTGATTGATCTCGTGTTGATTAAATGGAAGCATAACCACGGTGAAAGTTTAACTTGGGAGACCGAGGCGGTGATGAAAGAGAAATATCCAGATTTGTTTGCTTCTGAGGCGATTCCGAGGACGGAATCCTCTTAAGGGGGAGGTAATTGTAACATCCCAAACGTTTTATGTTTGACTATTTGACTTTCCGTTAGTTAACGTTAAGTCTATTATGTTTATGTGCCCTATATGGGATTATGTGATTAAATGCTTAGACGTTTAATATGAAATGACAAATATGTTGATTAATGAAAGTAAAGTTAAGTTATAAAGTGCTTGTTAGTATGTTAAGACTCCCGGTAGAAAGTTAAGCTAAGAACGTTAAGTTGAAGAGTTGAGGGGTCTTAAGTGTAAGTTTGAGTTTGGTGGCCAGGGGTTAGGGAGCAATTAGGCAGCCCTAATTGTCACAAAACACCTGCTCTTGTGTGTGTGAAACCTCTCAACCGATCCCCTCAATCCCCAAGACAAGTTTCCCTCAAGATTCAATCGATTCGTGCCGTATTGATCAAGTTTTGATTAGATCTTGGATCCTCTAAGTCATCTACAGGTAATATAGGTAATATTATCTTTGAATTCTGATCTTATGAGTCATAGATGAGTTATAATCTAGTCCATAGGGTTTGGGTTGGGTTATTTGATCAAACGTTTATCGAATTCATGTTATTCGGGTGTTTTAATGATTGATTTATGATGTAAAGGATTAAGGGATTAATAGGATGGTTTAAGTTGATGAAAGTGCAATTAAAGGATTAATTTTAAGTCCCCAGGTTGGATTTGGGGTATGGGTTCGTATGGAATTCGTTTGATCAAAGAACAAAAATTAGGTTTCTGGTCGACACTCCAGGTGCGACGCACCAGGAGGGTGGTGCGACGCACCACAGCCCAAAATGAAAAAAATGGATTTCAGCCAAAAGCCCGATATGCGGCGCACCAATGGGTAGGTGCGGCGCACCTGCATCTATTCAGAATTTTCTGATCGATTTATGCGACGCACCTCTTGTCCAGTTTTCACAAAACATTTCGTTTAGCTTATATTTCGATCTTATACTCGTTCTAGGTTGTCGGGAGCACTTAGCAAGCACTATAAGATACTTTTAACTTGTTGGTAAGCTGTACCGAGGTAAGATAACATCTTTTGTCACCTGTTGGTACAACAAAACACGTTTTCATAAGTTAAACCTTCCAATTGAATATGTATGTACATTTTATGTTCATGGGTGACTATGGGAGGTTGCAAAGGGATATATTACTTACCGTTTATGATGATTAACATTCATATGCAGGTTGCAATGGTATGTGGTAAGTATATATGCATGAGATGATGAAATGAATGTAAATGCATGAAATGATGAAATGATTATGTATGTATGAAATGATGAAATGATATGACATATATGCATGAAATGATGAAATGATAAATGATGAAATGATGAAATGATATGATGATGCATGAGATGATGAAATGATTATAAATGCATGAAATGATGAAATGATTATGTATGTATGAAATGATGAAATGATATGATATATGCTTGCATGTGTGGCTTGATCACCTAGTCACTAGTCCTTGATTAGGATTGCCATGTTCACGTGCACGTTAAGGGCCCTAAAGTAAAAGATGATATGTGATTAGCTTAGGTGAAAGAGTAGCCTAAACTAATTAAGCGATTAAAGTCTCGAGCATTATGTAAAGTCTTGTGTTAAGCTTAACCCGTGCTAGCTCTTCGGGGCTGGTGCGTACGTGGTCACTTGAGTTGCTCCTTGTGGCATAGTTACGTTTGAGTATTCCGGGTGGAGTAACTAATCACCAATGCGTAAAGGCATAAACGGTTTATTCAGTTGGATTGACTTTGTCATTCCTTAACGACGCCGATGGACCACCTTATGGTTTACCCATCATGTCGGGTGTGAGGACTCCATGTATGGTCTATGACCGCCTACACACAACCCCACATCCCTATGTAAGTGGCATAAGTCACTTAGCCTACGTCTTGGCAAAGAAATAAAGAAAGAAAGTATAGGCACACTTTAGGACATGTTGAACCTAATGTGTATCTTATGATGTTATGTATGTGTGTGATATTAACTTAAAATGCGGATTTTGTTAATATATGAAATTGGCAAACGTTTTCAAGTTATGTTATCTTACTTAGCTAATTTTATTAGCTAACACTTGTTCTTTGAAAATGTTGTGCCTTCAGGATAATCAAGTTTGAGATAGGCAAGGATTAGCTTGGTGAGACTTGGGTAGACGAATAAAGAAGCTTAGCAAAGACATTAAACGCTTAGACTTCCTTTAGCCTTATGTTTGGCTATTTCATTTATGATTAAAGACTTGTAATAATGTGGCATTTATGTTGGTGCCAAAGCTTGGATTTACTTTTATTGTTTTGATGATGCTAGTAGTAACACCAAATTTTAAAGGTACCATCCGTTACGGATGGGGCAGATTTTGAAAGTGATCCTTTCCGCTTATTTTAAACGCCGTTTGGCAAAGTTTTGAAAAATCCAAGTTTTTAAACGACGGGTGTTACATTCTCGCCTATGTGATTTACTCATGTAAGGCAAAGGTTGTGTATTTCTAAAGTCGAGGTCACTCGTAGTTTTGAGATGTTCTATTAATGTTCTCGGTTTCATTGCGATCGTGAGGTCAAACCTTCTGTTGATGTGTGACGAGTGCTACTTTTATTCAAAGACACCTTTCGTTTTGTTCTCACTTATTGGAAGAAGTTAATGTTTTCGATTGTGGGATGTATTTCTTTCTATAAGATGGGTTTACGATTGGTACTACCATATGATGAAGTTGATGATGAAAGTCCTGTTTAAGTTAATTATACGCTCATTATGACTCTATTGAGTTTCTTGAAGTCCTGCATGTTAACGAATGGTCCTTACCATGTCATGAACTTAAGGGATAAAGTTTAAAGTTTCTCTAGACCGTTCAGTCATTACATTCGGTGATGACATTATTATCTATTCTAAGTATGACGAAGAACATCATGTTGTGTAAGGAACGTTACTACGATTTTCTATAAGTAGAGGCCTAATTTTAAATTCGCCCAAAGTGAGTAAAAGTTAAAGTAGAAGCTGACGCGTAGAATTGAAAGGAACAAGGTTCCATTTAATGTTTAATTCCATGACTATAAGGTTAGGGTAAGCAATTGTCTACAATGAGCCAGTCCAAGGTGATGTTTCTAGAGACGAAGATGTTGGTATTATGTGGGTGGATTCTGAAAATTCATAAATACCAGCGTGGAACTATAAGTCTAAAAGTAAGATTTCGGTATCCGAGAACGAAATGACTAAAAGTTGTACTTGAGGAAGTTTATGAACCGTGGTGACATGCTCATTTGGATGCTGCCTGAAGTGTGATACGACCTATTATGATACGAGGTGTAGTAAATTTTATATGTTGACGTGTGATTGGGTTAAAAGCCAAGACTAGACACCGAAAGTTTGGTAGCAATACAAAGAGTTTAACGATCCTTTAACGAAAGTGAGGAGTCATGTCACCGTGGACTAAGAGACAAAGTTGCGTGGGAAGCGAAAGGTAATGATAAGACATGAGCAGTTAGTAGGAAAGTTGTCCAAGAATGCTTATTTTGTTTTGTGAGCTATTACGCCGTTTCCTTGGACATGAAAGAAAAGATGTGTGATTAAGAAGTGCTCTTAAAGTGTGAAAGTAAATGGTGGAATGTTTTGAATCGAGACGACCATTATATGAAATTTTTTAAAAATGTTTGACAAAGTATGAGGAAAATGGTGAACTCAAGTGATGCCTATCACTCTTAGATTGATGGGAAAGAGAATGAATGAGTTAAAAACTTGGTAAAACCATATGATGGCGTGATGGTGCCTCGAGATTTATTGTTGTGTTCATAGGCAACAATGATTATGCCATAGGTGTTGGATGTCATTTCATGATACGACAAGTTATTGAAGGGAAATCGTGCTAGATGTAATGCTAGTGCGTAAAATGTGGGAAATCGTGCTAGATGTAATGCTAGTGCGTAAGACGTGGGAAATCGTGCTAGTGTAAAGCTAGTGCGTAATATGTAAGTTGATTAAAGATGTAAGATGTGGGATTACAATGTGATGTGAGATTTAAGCAAGATATGTTATGAAGTTACGTTTAAGTGGTAAGTCTATGTTGATGTGGTATAAGACATGGATTAAGATGTGAGTATACGATGATATGATGTATATGTTGATATGAAACCAATGTGAACCCGTGAAGAGATATGAGTATTGATGTTAAGGAGTGTTTGTAGTTGGCCTGGTTGAGATCCTTGGCCAAAAGTAAAAGAAGCTTCATAGGAAGTTAATTGAGCTTGTGCTAGTGGGATGGAATCATATTTACGGTGAAAGTTGATTCGAAAGTTATCCTCACCTATTTGATGCTGAAATGATTCCGAGGACGGAATCCTCTTAAGGGGGAGGTAATTGTAACATCCCAAACTTTTTAATTAACGGTTGACTTGAGTCGTTAAGTCAACATAAAGTGTTCGTTAAGTTTAGGGTGGATTAACGCTTATATGTAGTTAAAGTGTTTTATGTGTGAGACTTGAATGTCTTATTAATTGATGTAGAAATATGTTTAAAGAAGAAGTTATGTGCCTTTTAGAGGTGTTCAAAGTGTTAATCAAGTTGTATATAGTCCATAGAGGTGTTTTGGGCTAATAATATGACTTTACGAAGTTTAGGGACTAGTTTTGACATGGTGTGAAAGTCAAAAACGGGATTAGGGTCAATGGGGAGTCATTAGTTTATCAAATCAGATCTAATAACTTTTCTCCCAAGCCCTAGCCACCCTTTGATCCCCTATCAAATTCCTAAGCCGAAAATCCTTCAAAACGTGTGATTCAAGTGAAGTTTGATCAAGATCTCTCATCCTTGCTTTCATCTACAGGTAATATAGATGATTTCCCTTTGATTTGTGATCATAAGAGTCGATCATATGGATCTTACTTCTGGTCTCTAGGTTGAGATTGATTTGATTATGTTTCATTGTCGATTATTGGGGTTTTCGGGTAATTTAATGTATTGTAATTGTATCCTCTTGTTTCTGGAACAAGTGATCATGTGAAATCATTATATGAGTCATATTTTGGGTGCATATGAGGTTCATAGGTCGTGGTGGTTGCTATGGTCATCTGATGGTCGAAAATTGCTTGCAAAACTAAGGTTTACTAGATCTGAAAAATTAGTAATATTGCAAAAATCATATCTCTTTCAATTAGAAGAGTTATAAGATGAATCTTATATTTTTAAAAAGGTCTATGTGTCCTCTTGATTCGATATGAACAATGTTTCTTTTGATTTTGCCCAGATATGGGTGAAAAATGTCAATTTCCAGAAGTGGTCGGATTTAAGACGAATTCTGTAGGTCTGTTTTGCAGACGCCATAACTAATTTATTAGAGATCTTCAAGAGTCAAACTTTATATTTCTGGAAAGGTCTTTGAATTCCCTACATTCCTTAAGAACTAAGTTTTGACTCATTTGGTCGTCTTGAGGTCGAAAAGTCTCCTGCAAGTGAAGGGCGCGAGTCAGTCTTAGACCAGCACTCCATATGCGGCGCATATAACCTATGTGCGGCGCATATCGGGGCCTGGGAGGTTTCTGGGTGATTTTTGAAGCAAATATGCGACGCATATTCAAAGCATGCGCCACATAAAGGGTCTGTGAGCCCGTTTGAGGTCCGAAACAAGCGTTTAAGGGTCCTATAAGTGTACCTAAGTTAATGTATGGTCTTATAACCTTATTAGGTTGGGTTTATACAGGTTTAATGACTATGAACTCGAGATAGGTTGTCGGGATCACAAACAAGATACATTAACGTTGCTTATTGATCGTCACGAGGTAAGATACACTACTTTGACACGCTGAGGGTTCAACGAAAAGATGGTTTCAAATAATAACTTCCCAACTTATATCTTGAATTGCTTGTGGGTATTCGGGGTTACACGGGAGGTGATATGGGTTATTTAGTTGACCATTGAGACTTGAAATGCAGTCCTAAATGAAGTATAATGTAGTGTATGTTATGATATGAAGAATAATGTAGTGTATGTTATGATATGAAGTATAATGTAGTGTTATGTTATGAAGTGATATGCAGTAGCTTGTGATTCTTTGAGATGTAGTATATGTTGTTGATTGTTCATATGTGCATGATTGTATGGCTTGCTCATCTAGTTCACTAGACTTGTTAAGTTGCCATGACACGTGCACGTTTAAGGGCCCAAAACGTAAAAGCAGTAAACGTAGTAAATGTTTAGGTAATGCAGTCACCTAAACTAAATAATGCAGGATCGAGCTCGTTAAACTTTGATGCAGGAAAGTGTTAAGCTTAACCCGTACTTGCCCTAGCCCGGCTAAGTGCGTTGACGTAGGTTGCTTGGGTGGCTCCTTGCAACATGGTCATTGAGATGCAGTTGAGTAATACGAGGGGTCTGACCCGCCCTTATTTGTCTTGTGCATACGGATTACTCGGGGATTGGCTTGCCATTCCTTAACGACGTTTGATGTTCAACTGAATGGTTGTCATCTAGTCGGGTGTAACTTATGTTACACATTGACGCAGTTAAAATGTAGTAAATCAGTTAAAACGTAGTAATGCAGTTAAAATGTAGTATCAGTTAAAACGTAGTAATGCAGTTAAAATGTAGTTACGCGGTTAAAAGTAGTAATGCAGTTATGTGGTTATATGTGTGTAATGCAGAATGAAGGATAGGCACATTTAGGGTGTTTCATCCTATTATGTAGTTTTGATGATGTGATATGCTTGATGTGTGTTGTGCCTTAATGACGTTGATTAAATCCACAATGTTTGAAATGGATAAATGTTTTATAACTTGAGTGTTATCTTACTTAGCTAATTCGTTAGCTAACACTTGTCTTTTGATATGTGTTGCTCCCTCAGGTTTAGTGTAGCTGAGATAGTTGATGAAGAAGAGCGAGGAATGGGTAGATAGCTTGCTGATGACCTTAGCTACCCATAGTTGTTGCACATTTTTAGACTCTTGCTTATGTTTTGGCATTTATGTAGTTTGCAAGTTATGTAGTCGGTTGTTTTGTGTTGCGCAGCCGACGGGTTTCTATTTAAACTTGTTTTGACGATATGACCGAGTAACACCAATGATTAAAGAGACCAAACAGATTTTAATTGGTTTGGACTTTCAAAGTTTACTTCCGCTTTGTTATAACGCCGTTAGGCGAAAATTTTTGGAAACCCGTATTTTTAAATGAAGGGTGTTACAGTGTGAAAGGGCACTGATGTGACCAATTTATATAGATCGCCCACATCATTATTGGCCTTTTTCATATGTGTTTTGAGTCGATTTTGTATGCATTTGGCGCGTTTATGGTGTTTGTTAGTGCTTTCAGGTTCTTAGCAGGTTGCGCGTCCATTTGGTACATTTTCTGACGATTTTTGTTAGTACGATTTTTGCGCCGCAGTGGGAAGACTTATGCCCCACTGCGCCGCAGTCGTTGGGTGCCAAAGATACAAGATTCCAGTGGTTTAGCACTGCGTCGCAGTGGGAGTGTACTTGCCCCACTTAGCCGCAGTCAAAGGTCGAGAAAGAATAAAATATTCCAGTGGATTACCACTGCGCCGCAGTGGGAAGACTTATTCCCCACTGCGCCGCAGTCGTTGGGTGCCAAAGATACAAGATTCCAGTGGTTTAGCACTGCGTCGCAGTGGGAGTGTACTTGCCCCACTTAGCCGCAGTCAAAGGTCGAGAAAGAATAAAATATTCCAGTGGATTACCACTGCGCCGCAGTGGGAAGACTTATTCCCCACTGCGCCGCAGTCACCTTATGATCAGAATTCCAGGGACTTTCCACTGCGCCGCAGTGGGAGCGCATCATGCCCACTGCGGCGCAGTGAGTGCACGGGGAAGTTAGGTTACAGCCTCTTTTGCATCAGATTTGGGGGAGGTATATAATGGAAAAAACCCTATTTTCCCAAGGATCCAAGTTTTTCTTTCTAGGAGCTGTTCTACCACGAGTCTTTGACGGATCATCGCAGATTTCATCATTTGATTCATTGAAGATTCAAGAACATCCATCTAGATTGTATCTAATTTTCTGTCTTGCAATTTATATTCAACGATCATTGGTATAATATGTTTTCTTTCAATTTCTTTATTGCAATTCAATTTAGTATGAGTGGCTAGATTTCTAATCATCCACTTTGATGAAACTTGACGAATGATATGATTGCAATATTTTAATTCAAGAGTTGATTCAATTATCGTTGTGTTGTGATCTTTATCAATTAATTCCTTGTGATTTATTCTTTTGATGTTGATGGTTTATGTGTTCATCGTTAGTGGTACTAGGTGAATATGTTTATCGTTTCAATTCGATTGTCTATGGTCGTTTGTCACCGGTTCATGGTATGACGGTGAATGTCAAATCTATAATAGGAATTAATCGGTAAACGTGTTTAGAAACGGTTGGTGGTACCATGTTTTCATTCACATAGGCATAATTGGTAATTGGATAATCAAGCAAACTAATTGTTGGGGAGATTTACTAGGCATTGGTGGTACCGGCTTAGGTAATTAAACTAGCAACTTAGGTGTTTGGGTGATTTGTTAGCGGTTGGTGGTACCACGTTTTCATTCACATAGGCATAATTGGTAATTGGATAATCAAGCAAACTAATTGTTGGGGAGATTTACTAGGCATTGGTGGTACCGGCTTAGGTAATTAAACTAGCAACTTAGGTGTTTGGGTGATTTGTTAGCGGTTGGTGGTACCACGTTTTCATTCACATAGGCATAATTGGTAATTGGATAATCAAGCAAACTAATTGTTGGGGAGATTTACTAGGCATTGGTGGTACCGGCTTAGGTAATTAAACTAGCAACTTAGGTGTTTGGGTGATTTGAAGCGGTTGGTGGTACCACGTTTTCATTCACATAGGCATAATTGGTAATTGGATAATCAAGCAAACTAATTGTTGGGGAGATTTACTAGGCATTGGTGGTACCGGCTTAGGTAATTAAACTAGCAACTTAGGTGTTTGGGTGATTTGTTAGCGGTTGGTGGTACCACGTTTTCATTCACATAGGCATAATTGGTAATTGGATAATCAAGCAAACTAATTGTTGGGGAGATTTACTAGGCATTGGTGGTACCGGCTTAGGTAATTAAACTAGCAACTTAGGTGTTTGGGTGATTTGTTAGCGGTTGGTGGTACCACGTTTTCATTCACATAGGCATAATTGGTAATTGGATAATCAAGCAAACTAATTGTTGGGGAGATTTACTAGGCATTGGTGGTACCGGCTTAGGTAATTAAACTAGCAACTTAGGTGTTTGGGTGATTTGTAGCGGTTGGTGGTACCACGTTTTCATTCACATAGGCATAATTGGTAATTGGATAATCAAGCAAACTAATTGTTGGGGAGATTTACTAGGCATTGGTGGTACCGGCTTAGGTAATTAAACTAGCAACTTAGGTGTTTGGGTGATTTGTTAGCGGTTGGTGGTACCACGTTTTCATTCACATAGGCATAATTGGTAATTGGATAATCAAGCAAACTAATTGTTGGGGAGATTTACTAGGCATTGGTGGTACCGGCTTAGGTAATTAAACTAGCAACTTAGGTGTTTGGGTGATTTGTAAGCGGTTGGTGGTACCACGTTTTCATTCACATAGGCATAATTGGTAATTGGATAATCAAGCAAACTAATTGTTGGGGAGATTTACTAGGCATTGGTGGTACCGGCTTAGGTAATTAAACTAGCAACTTAGGTGTTTGGGTGATTTGTTAGCGGTTGGTGGTACCACGTTTTCATTCACATAGGCATAATTGGTAATTGGATAATCAAGCAAACTAATTGTTGGGGAGATTTACTAGGCATTGGTGGTACCGGCTTAGGTAATTAAACTAGCAACTTAGGTGTTTGGGTGATTTGTTAGCGGTTGGTGGTACCACGTTTTCATTCACATAGGCATAATTGGTAATTGGATAATCAAGCAAACTAATTGTTGGGGAGATTTACTAGGCATTGGTGGTACCGGCTTAGGTAATTAAACTAGCAACTTAGGTGTTTGGGTGATTTGTTAGCGGTGGTTTATGCCTTTGATAAGTTTAGACCCTATATGGTTTTGAATAAGACTATTGTGTTCACCGACCACTCGGCTTTGAAGTACTTGTTCTCGAAACAAGATGCTAAGCCTCGTTTAATTCGTTGGGTTCTTACTTTTACAAGAATTTGATATTGAGATTAAAGATAAGAGTGGGGCTGAAAATGTGGCAGCCGATCACTTAAGTAGGCTCGAAAACCCTCACCTTGAGGAGTTAAAGGAGCATGATATTAATGATGCTTTTCCTGACGAGTTTCTAATGCAGGTGGATGTGGAGGAGGATCCATGGTTTGCAGATATTGCTAACTATTTATGTGCAGGTGTTCTTCCTAAGGAAATGTCTTATCAACAGAAAAAGAAATTCTTTTCTGAGATTAAGCATTATTTCTGGGAAGAACCATATTTGTTTCGAATGTGTGCAGATGGCTTGATCAGGAGATGTGTGGCCGGTGCAGAAACCCGGAAGATTTTGGATGCATGCCACTATGGACCAACCGGTGGTCATTATGGACCATCTGTAACCGGTAAGAAGGTTTTTGATGCAGGATTTTATTGGCCTTCAATCTTCAAGGAAGCTCAAACATTAGTGGAGACGTGTGAAGTTTGTCAACGTCAAGGTAACATTTCAAAGAAGGATGAGATGCCACAGAACTTTATTCAGGTTTGTGAGGTAATTGATGTTTGGGGAATTGATTTTATGGGACCCTTTCCGCCTTCAAATAAGTGTCTTTACATTTTAGTGGCAGTTGATTATGTGTCGAAATGGGCCGAGGCTAAGGCCTTGCCAACTAATGATGCAAGGGTTGTCATTGATTTCTTAAAGCAATTGTTTTGTCGTTTTGGTTGTCCTAAAGCCTTAATCAGTGATCGTGGAACTCATTTCGCGAATCACCAACTTGCTAAGGTGTTAAAGAGGTATGGTGTTCATCATCGTTTCTCTACTTCTTATCACCCGCAAACGAGTGGCCAAGTAGAAAATACTAATAGGGCTTTAAAATGAATCTTAGAGAAAACCATAGGTGATAATCCTAAGAATTGGTCTAAGAAGTTAGATGATGCATTATGGGCTTTTAGAAACCGCATTTAAGACTCCAATTGGGACTACACCTTATAGGTTGCTTTATGGGAAGACATGTCATTTGCCTTTAGAAATAGAGCATAAAGCTTATTGGGCTCTTAGGAATTGCAATATGGACTTAGTTGAAAGTAGTGAATTGAGAATGTTGAAATTGCATGAGTTAGATGAGTTGAGGTTGAATGCTTATGAGAATTCTATGCTCTACAAAGAGAGGACTAAGGTTTGGCATGATCGTAGGATTAGAGAGAAGGATTTTAAAGCCGGTGATAAAGTTTTGTTATTCCTTTCCAAGTATAAGTTCAAGCAACCTAAGTTGACTTCTAGGTGGACCGACCCTTTTGTGATCAAACATGTCTATCCGTCTGGTTATGTTGAATTGTTTAAATCGGATGGAGCTACTTTTATTGTCAATGGTCACAGTTTGAAGCTTTATCATGAAGAAGAGGAAAATGTGGGAGTCATCGTTGACGAGCTTCCATTTTTTGAAAGGAATTAATGAAGAAAGGACTGTGAGTCAAGCTAAAGACTCGTAAATAAATTAAGCGCTTCGCGGGAGGCAACCCGTGTCTCTTGTTTTCATTATTGTTTAATTGTCATTGGTAATGTGTTTTAATAAGAATTGCAGGTAGGAGCCGCTCTCATGCCTTCCGGTAAGTCGTTTTCAAGGAAGAAAACAAAAGGTAAGTGTGTGTGTGGGGGGGGTGGGGGGCGTTGCGCCGCAATGAAATGTGTTGATTGCGCCGCAACTAAGGACGTTGCGCCGCAACCTATCCTTCTGTTTTTCAATTGCGCCGCAGGTTGTATGTTGCGCCGCAATATGTCTTGTTTCAGAAAAATCGAAAATCTAAAAATAAAATAAAATAAAATAAAAACAAATTTCAGTTCAAAAATAAGGCGTTGCGCCGCAACCTGGGTCAAATCGGGTCAGCAGACTTACAAAAAGGGGATCGGTAGTCTCATATTCACACACTTAACTTTATCAATTATTGAGATCCTACTTTTTTCTCTCAACTCTCAACCGATCCACTATCAATTTTCTTCCAAATTCCCTTTAATTTTCAATTTTAATCTTTTTCTTTAATCATCACCATGACTCGATCTGGAAAGGTTAGTTTTATCCACCCTCCAATCTCATTATTTGTTTGTTATTCAATTCTTGCCATTTGTTCTTGTTTCAATTCGATTTTGCTTGATATCATGCTTTCATTACTTGTTAGAGGTCGAATTTGAGATTATTTGGTTTAAAGAACAATGTGGGTTGGGATAATTTGTTAGAAAGATTGATGTTTTGTTCATGAGTTGAGTGATTAAATTAATTAGGGTTAATTCGGATTTATATGTAAATTGAAAGTTTAACCCCTAAGAATTAAGTTGATATTGTGTTTGTGGGAATTTTGTGTTCTTCCCTGCTGCTGCTCGAACTCAACCCAGAAACACAGGCGTTGCGCCGCAACTCCAGGTTGCGCCGCAACTGCAAAACAGATAGATAAATTGCGCCGCAACTGTCCAAGTTGCGCCGCAACTCACCCTTTTTCAGAACTGTGTCGCTTATTCTTATATATATATGCTTATATGTCGGGTTTCCGTGTTTTAATTGTTTCTTGTTTGTGTAGGAACCCGCTTCTTCTAGCCGTGCAGGACGAGGCAAGGGAAGAGCCTCGTCGGCTGCTGCACCCATTGAGAGTGGTCTGACTCCCGAAGCGACTGCTATGGGAATTCCTACTCACCCATGGTTACGATTCCCTAGAGCTCCTCCCGAGAAAAAGGTTGAATACACCAACAGGTTAGCATCTATTTATCAGAAAGACATAGTTGAGCCTCAGGTATATGGAATCGAGTATGTTGGATACGTTGAATGCTCGTGGGGGCATTAGTAGGTATATGCATCTAATGGGTAGTTCGAATGATATGGATGGTAATCCCGTAGCTAAGGAATTCAGTTTATGGTTTGACATATTTCGGAATCGGGAAGTAGTGTGTAAGGAGTGGTGTTTAGAAGTTTACTCGACTATTTCGGTTGAGAACATCGAGAAAGTGAAGGATGTATTTGCTGAGCCGGTTATATTCTTTCGTTGTGGGGGTGTTAATAGAACCCTCACTATTACTGAGTTTGGGTTGTGCACGGGGATGTACACCCAAGAGACGTTGGATGATCCTGCTTTTGAGCGTCTTTTAGCCATTTCTGTTAGGGCTACTTCTGGTTTTACGAGGGAAGCAGGTGATTTTCGAGATTACTATAACCGGGTTTCTGGGGGTCGCGCTTGGAAAGCGGCTTGTGGGGCGAATACACTCCAATCGCCTATTCTGCGCTTGTTCCACAAGATGTTGGTCCATTCTTTTGTCCATAGGACCAATCACCCGGATAAGCTATATATGGAGGATTTGTGGTTGTTGAGGTTCTTTGATGAGGGAGATGTGAATAGGAAGGCTTGTGCCCCCTATGTGTTGGCAAAACATATGGGAACCAAAGGAGTTCGAGATAGGGGGTTAGTCTGCGGTCACTTCATTTCCAAAATGGTGAAGTATTGTGAAGGTGCTGATAATGCAGTCGCTTTGAACTGCAAACCTATAAAGCCATTCACCTGGAATGATTTGAAGAGGTGGAAATTGATTAAGCCTTTAGCTCATAAGAATGATATTCCTGAGCTGATTGATTTTGGTGGTGCTGATTCTGATGATGAGGAGGAGGCGAAGATGATGATGATGATGCTGAGATGGCTGATGCACCAGAGCAGCCGCTAGAGTCCGCACGACGTACTAAGCGTCGTGCCACCACTACACCTTCTGAGGGACCATCTTCTTCTGCTGTCGCCCATTCAGGTCCATGGGATTTTTCTTCATTGGGGACTATGATTAGTAACATGTGGGAGTCTCAGCAGAACTATCAGCAGTCCCATGAGCAGTTTCAGTCGAGGGTGGACAGTGATTTTAGGTGGATGGGCTCAGGTATGGGTCGTATGATGCATGATCAGCATAGATATCAGCCCATGTGGGAGGCCCAGTATAGGGGTGAGCAGTTTCATCCACCTCAGCCGATTCCAGACTACAGCCCTCCTAGTATCTTCATTCCAGAGCACAGAGCTGGAGGTGGATTCTTCTATCCACCAGAGCGTCAGTATGAGATGCCTCCTTCCCATGATCTTGGAGGGACGGGGCCCGATAACCCTGTTAGCTTTGGATCTTTTGCAGGTACACAGGCTGGTGCAGATGCTGGAGGATCAGGTTCGGCAGAACCATCGTTTGCTGAGCAGGTGGTTGGATCGATTTTTGGTTCAGGACCTCTGCCTGGTTACCCCTACCCTCCTCAGTGATTTATGATGGGATTTTGCTGCTGCCGTCTGTTGGTGATGATGGCTTGTACTTGTATTTGTTTGAACAATTTTATTTCCGTACTTTTATTTATTTCCTTTTGTTTGGTTTGTAATCACCCATAAGGGTGATAGAACATCGTATTTTACTTTTCCATTTCCGTCTGAATAATTAGGGTTAGGATGACTGCATGGTTTATTTGATTATGTTGCTCGTTAATGGTGTGTTCATGTTGATAGCAAGTTGAATGTCATGTGCATATGCTGGCAGTAAGTTCAACGACATATTTTGTTGGCATCATATTCAGGCATGGAACATACATCATACCCGGCAAGTTTTTCTTGTTCTTGATTTTGTTTTTGTTTACTTTCCCCTATTTCCCTTGGTTTGCCTTAGTTCATTGGACATTGAGGGCATTGTCCAACTCAAGTGTGGGGGGTGGTAAATAGGAAAAAGTCGGGTATTTTTGAGGAATTTTGAACTTTTGCATGTTTGTCCTTGTAGTTAATTGCTTTTGTCACTTAATTATAGAACTTAATAAGCAATTTGACTACACCTTGGGTACAAAATTTTAATATGTGGAATGTGTTTTGACTGATTAATTAGGCAACCCCTTCTGGATTAATAATATGACTAGCACGCTCAAAGCACCAAAACACCCAAATTGTGAGATTATTGATTCATTGCTAGTTATGATAGGTGTTACGGTTTTGGAATTATTAGCCTTGTTAATTTGTCTCTCTCGTAGGCTTTTGGATTTATCAAGAGTAAGGGTTATATTTAGAGCTCTGAACTATGATGTGCAAGTTTGAGGTTGATTTTCCATTTCCGTTTATTAGGGATAGGATGACTGCATGGTTTATTTGATTATGTTGCTCGTTAATGGTGTGTTCATGTTGATAGCAAGTTGAATGTCATGTGCATATGCTGGCAGTAAGTTCAACGACATATTTTGTTGGCATCATATTCAGGCATGGAACATACATCATACCCGGCAAGTTTTTCTTGTTCTTGATTTTGTTTTTGTTTACTTTCCCCTATTTCCCTTGGTTTGCCTTAGTTCATTGGACATTGAGGGCATTGTCCAACTCAAGTGTGGGGGGTGGTAAATAGGAAAAAGTCGGGTATTTTTGAGGAATTTTGAACTTTTGCATGCTTGTCCTTGTAGTTAATTGCTTTTGTCACTTAATTATAGAACTTAATAAGCAATTTGACTACACCTTGGGTACAAAATTTTAATATGTGGAATGTGTTTTGACTGATTAATTAGGCAACCCCTTCTGGATTAATAATATGACTAGCACGCTCAAAGCACCAAAACACCCAAATTGTGAGATTATTGATTCATTGCTAGTTATGATAGGTGTTACGGTTTTGGAATTATTAGCCTTGTTAATTTGTCTCTCTCGTAGGCTTTTGGATTTATTCAAGAGTAAGGGTTATATTTAGAGCTCTGAACTATGATGTGCAAGTTTGAGGTTGATTTTTCCATTTCCGTTGAATAATTAGGGTTAGGATGACTGCATGGTTTATTTGATTATGTTGCTCGTTAATGGTGTGTTCATGTTGATAGCAAGTTGAATGTCATGTGCATATGCTGGCAGTAAGTTCAACGACATATTTTGTTGGCATCATATTCAGGCATGGAACATACATCATACCCGGCAAGTTTTTCTTGTTCTTGATTTTGTTTTTGTTTACTTTCCCCTATTTCCCTTGGTTTGCCTTAGTTCATTGGACATTGAGGGCATTGTCCAACTCAAGTGTGGGGGGTGGTAAATAGGAAAAAGTCGGGTATTTTTGAGGAATTTTGAACTTTTGCATGCTTGTCCTTGTAGTTAATTGCTTTTGTCACTTAATTATAGAACTTAATAAGCAATTTGACTACACCTTGGGTAAAATTTTAATATGTGGAATGTGTTTTGACTGATTAATTAGGGATAGGATGACTGCATGGTTTATTTGATTATGTTGCTCGTTAATGGTGTGTTCATGTTGATAGCAAGTTGAATGTCATGTGCATATGCTGGCAGTAAGTTCAACGACATATTTTGTTGGCATCATATTCAGGCATGGAACATACATCATACCCGGCAAGTTTTTCTTGTTCTTGATTTTGTTTTTGTTTACTTTCCCCTATTTCCCTTGGTTTGCCTTAGTTCATTGGACATTGAGGGCATTGTCCAACTCAAGTGTGGGGGGTGGTAAATAGGAAAAAGTCGGGTATTTTTGAGGAATTTTGAACTTTTGCATGCTTGTCCTTGTAGTTAATTGCTTTTGTCACTTAATTATAGAACTTAATAAGCAATTTGACTACACCTTGGGTACAAAATTTTAATATGTGGAATGTGTTTTGACTGATTAATTAGGCAACCCCTTCTGGATTAATAATATGACTAGCACGCTCAAAGCACCAAAACACCCAAATTGTGAGATTATTGATTCATTGCTAGTTATGATAGGTGTTACGGTTTTGGAATTATTAGCCTTGTTAATTTGTCTCTCTCGTAGGCTTTTGGATATATTCAAGAGTAAGGGTTATATTTAGAGCTCTGAACTATGATGTGCAAGTTTGAGGTTGATTTTCCATTTCCGGATTATTTCATTTGCTATGAGTGTGCCGGTGATTGCGTTGATTCTATAACTTGTCCTGGTTGATCGTTCCGTGTTATTTATCAGAAGAGGCAAAATTAGGATAAAACCTTTGTTCTTTGTTTGATTCACCCCTTTGTTTCGTAAAATCTGTTATGTGCATGTTTTGTTAATGTGCTTAGTAACTAACTACACTGGTTAGTGAATCCCCTGTTAAACCCTTATGTTGCACTCACTTTTAGTGCAAGAAACAATAGAAAACTTGTTGTCACTAGCCTGTTCTTTGTTATTAACTCCACCCATAATATACACCTTTTCCTAGCCATACCGATAGTCGAAGTCCTGGTGGGTCAGTGGTTGCTTATGCTAGTGGGTGGTTTGGAGTTGTCCTTTATGTCGGGTTGGGATATTCTCGGTTACTGAGAATAGATTGATTTCGTCATGTTTGTTTGGATAAAGTTTGGATCGTTCATTTCAGCATATGAGTATATGATTTGTCACTGTTTCAAATGTTATTTAAGAGAATACCAATTAGTCAGAGTAAAAGTAGCTCACAAAAAAAAGAGAATAAAAGAATTGAAAAACAGAAAAAGAAAAAAAAATAGAAAAAAAAAGAAAGAAAAAGAGCTTGGGCTGTCAGTTGGTATTTCTCAATTTTGGTCAAATCATTTTTGTAAGTTGGTTCATCAATTACACCAACAAAAGGATCTGAATGCTATAATCTTAAGTTGTTATTTGTGGGTTGCCGCGTTTGTTTAAGCCAACATGGTGAGATTTGGTTGATTGAGTTGTTTAGTGTCATACACCACAATGGTGTCGGTTTTAATCGTCTATTGGGGGTAGTTTCTGGACAACTTCTCGGGTTTTGGACCGTTGGCAACTAGTGACAAGGGATTTAATGGATTAGACTATTATGTAAAACTTTGTTAAATGTTGTGTTATTTGTTTTTAACACCCTTTGTTTACCCAAATTTCCATACCCTTTTAAATACCTTGTTAGCCTCAGAAGTTCATTAAAACCCTTAAAGTCCTCTTTTGATAGACGTTGTGGTGCTTGCATCATGGCGGTGAAGGAACGAACCTAGTACAAGCCTATGGTTAAAAGATTATGCATCACGACTAGGCATTGAGTGATTATTCAAATATTCAACCCCAAGTGTAAGTTAGTTGGAGTAGGATAGATGAGATATCACTGATTCGATTCTTTTGTGCTTAGTCGTGTTATCAAGGCTTGTAAATCAGTCAAGTATTGTCAAACATTCCAGTTTTCATTTAAGATTAAAACTTCCTAACCATCTCGTTTCATTTTTAATGATGGTTTAGCTTCTTTTTGATTACCGTAATGTATTCCCATATGTACCAAGGTAAATGGATATTTGAAGTTTGGAATTGCTTGAGGACAAGCAAAGCTTAAGTGTGGGGGGATTTGATGTGTCGTATTTTATACCCATTTCCCACATTGTATTTAGTTGATTTTGCATGGTTTATGAGTCGTTTTAGTATACCTTTGGTGCGTTTATGGTATTTGTTAGTGTTTCAGGTTACTGACATGTATTTAACCGCAAATATGGAGAAAACGACATTGTTGAGGTGAATTAAGTGCTAACGGAGGATTTCGGAAGCATTTGGATGAAGAGTGCAGGAAGTCAACAAAAGTCAAAGCTGAAAAAGACCAGTTGCGCCGCAACTCCCAATTGCGCCGCAACCGAATTCCAGAAGAATAAGTTGCGCCGCAGCTCTTCCAGTTGCGCCGCAACGCCCTTTGTTCCTGGCCAGCCACGAGTCAACATTAGTCAAAGGTCAATGCATGTCAACGGCAAGTTGCGCCGCAACTAGTAGTTGCGCCGCAACCCAAAAGTAGAAGAATAAGTTGCGCCGCAACCCCCTGAGTTGCGCCGCAATGCGTTCAAGTTCAAGCCAGCTTTGGTCAACGAAAGTCAAAGTCAAAAGCCAAAAGTCAACATTTGTTGCGCCGCAACGCCCAGTTGCGCCGCAACTGGGCCCGATTCTGGCAGATTTTTGAGGGCATATAAATAGCTTGCAAAACATCCCAAAACCCTTCTTCTCTTTTTGGCAGCCGTTTTTGGAGCCCTAGTTTCATATTTTCATCATATTTTAGGTTTTCAAACAAGATTGGATCTATTTCGTTCGTAGCTTTCGATTATTATCATTAGGTAACAATGAATTCTTCATATTTTCTTTGTTATTCTTATTTTAATATGAGTGGCTAATCACTTCATCATCCATCTTGATGGAGTGAGACAATATGTAAAGATTGCACAATTTTATTAATTCAATGTTGATTTCATTTAACGTTATATCGAGATCTTAGCGTATTTCTTCCTTATTATTTATCTTGAATTAATTGGTGATTTATGTGTGTCTTTAATGGTAGTTATTGATTACATATATTTCATTTTGATTGTTTGGGTACAAACGATTGGGTCTATGACGGGTACGGTAGATAATCGTTCATGATAATAGGGAGAAATGTGTTAACGGTTGGGTACAATCGATAGGTATAATTGTTATTTCAATAACCAAACCAATTGTTTGATTAGGGAAGTTATAAAAGATGTCTTGGGGTACCGGTCTTTGTAACGAAACTAGTTTAAGCAAGAGAGTCAAATGATGTCATTAACTTGACGGGTACGGGGTTGGTGCTTTGTTTGAGTCTCGGTTATTTAATCAACTAATTTGGGTTTGAACTTCATTTATGTGCAATCTGAGCGTATTGTTGAGCGAAATCAAGATGGACGTCTTTTAAATTATTGTCTTAAAAACATTTTCAATATCGTTTATGGACGATCCCTGCCCCGGTCATACCGGATTTCATTTCGATTAATCTTTCGGGATTACTAATTCTTACTAACTTTTGCAAATTGGCAATTCGGCCATAAAACCCCCTTTTTAATTAGAATTACTTAATGTCAACAATTATTTCATTTTAGTCCCTGTGTTCGATCCTGGACTTACCTTTTAGCTATACTATATACGAACGGGTCCACTGTCCGAGAGTGTGTAGTAGTCAGTTCTAGGGTATTTCTTGTTTTAATTTTTAAACTCGATTTTACACATCAACAATAAACCCATTAGAAAAAATCATTATGTATAAGTTATGTTTAATAAATTTATTATTTTCTTACTAATTTAAATAGATAGATAGAGGTAAATAATTGCTATTATTCTTCGTAGAGGAATTGGATTTGTAGGTAACCGATTAGAATTAGAATATATTATATATAGAATTCTTATTTATTTTTAAATATATCTTAATTGATATATTATATTTAATTATTAATTTAAAAGGTTTTTTGAAATATGATAAAAAGACACTTGTCGCTTTAATATAGAACCACGTGTCGATCAAAAGAGGCTGCAATCATGTTTTAGTTTATTGGTAGATAGATAGATTGATTGTATTGTAACTTATTATAGGATACCAATACGTAAACTTGTGATTTTATTTTATTAAAATGGATCATCGCCCATATGATGTTGTTGTTTTTTTATTAACCTTGTCATAAATATTTGTTTAATTTACCTTTCTTATATTTTAAAATTTAATTTTAATTTAATAAATTCAAATATGGTCATTAATTATGAAATATATTTCCTACATTTTATAATTATAAAAGGTAATTACTTTAATGATATAATCATGGAAAATAATTTTAAATTAAGTAAACACAACATTAGTCTTCCAATTAGATAATTAAAAATTGTGTATTTAATTAGTATTAATGTATATAATGAAATATATATAAAGTTGGAATAAAAAATAAGTTTAACATACTTTTAATGATGGATGTATTTGTAAATGTCGGTTTCTTTAAATTAACATTAATATTTTATTGTAAATAAACAAATAAAGAATTATTGTAATCAAAAATTAATTTTTCACAATAGACTTTATTCGTATATTGAATTAAATGTTTTTTAACATCAAGAATATATTGAATTTGATTAAATATTTTCCAATAGTTATAAAGTGCTCCCTCGATTGCCAAAATGGGTCAGATCGACCGTTCAGTTCATAAATGCAAACATAGAAACATAAAATAATAGCGTTATTAAAGGGTAAAAGTTATTACAATACTACTTAACAAACTTCAAACTTTGAAATTTCATCACAAGATTTTTATTACAAATATCATCTACCATATATATATATATATATGGAAAAGTGAATATGTGGCTATCATGTACCCAAACTTAGGTATAGATCCCCTCACATATCAATTTTTTAATATTTGTTGTAAAATAAATAAATCACATGGCCCCCATGAATTTTATGGTTTAAAAAAATGGCATGTGAGGGGTTCTATACCCGAAGCTTAGGTACATGATAGCCACATATTCCCTTCCCCCTATATATATATATATAGACACTACAAGAAATTCGGGTTTTGGGGACGACAAAAGTCGCCCCCAAAGGTCACTAATGTCGTCCCCAAAGACTTTTTGTGACGACTTTTGTGACGACAAGCCATGGTCCCCAAAGCTTCGTCTCCGAAAGTGTTTCGTGACGACAATTAGCGACGACAAAAATGGGGCCCACCTACGGATAAGAAAAATGGAAAAGAAAATAGAAAATTATTTTGCGACGACTTTAGTGACGACATTGTCGTCCCTAAATATTTTTAATTTAATTTTCTAAAAAAAGAAATTAAAAGTTAAAATTTTATTTTAAAAAGAAAAAATTATTTCGCGACGACATTAGAGACGACGTTGTCGTCCCTAAATAAAATTTTATTAAAAAAAATAAATTGTATTTTTTACATATTTAGTGTTATGTATTTATATATTATATATGTATTTATGTATTCTGTATATAAAAATATGTGAATTAATAGATACAAAATCAATTAAAATCAATTATAAACATTAAATATGTACAAAACATCCAAATCTAAACAAAACCACAAATTTTCATTCAAAATCATACACAATATATTTACATTTCATTGATAACTATAATCAATTATCAAAATAAACAAACATAACACTACATACTAAAATTACCCAAACTAACCAAATATTACCATATAAATTTCACTAACAAAATCAACCTTGAAAATAAGATGGTGGTGATGGACATGGTAGCCGACGACAGCGACGGTCCGTTTATGGTGGTGGTCAGCTCCGGCTATTGTGGTGGTTGAAGGCAGCCGCGGTGGAGGGTAAAAAGCGACGGCAGCGGTGGTGATTGGTTGTCACTACAAAATAACAAAGATAAAAACTTTAGTAACAAAAATAACTTGTTTTATGTGGCTAGGGTTTATGTGGCTCTTAGACACCCAAGCTTGGGTGTAGAACTCCTCACATCTTGTTTTTTTAATCCATAAAAAGCATGGGGGGCCAAGCATTATTAAAAAAATTAGTATGTGAGGGGTTCTACACCCAAGCTTGGTTGTCTAACAGCCATATACTCCATTTTCTCATATAGATATAGATAAAAAGAAAAGGTACCTTAAGAGAGAAGAGAGAAAATTCGTTTTTGATTTTTTTTTTTTTTTTTTTTTTATTTTTTTAATTTTTTTCATTCTTTCTTTAATTAACTAATTCCAAAAAAAATATATGTTTTTTCAAAGGGCATAGCCCGTAAGCTATAGGCGAAGCCTCTCAGTTTATGGCGGAGCAATGATGGCTAAGGGCGGAGCCCATTAGGTTGATCGCTCATCACCGATCACCCCCTATGACCTATCACACTTTATGACCTATCACTCCCACCAGCTACCCCTTATTAATATCCTAGGGCAAAACCCCTACCGTACCCTTATATGTATAGCTCACTAACTCGTATTAGAAATTTTTATTTTATTTTTTATATATATTTTTTTAAGGAATGAGTTAATTAAACTGTAAATCCAAGCTGACTTCTACCCCCAACTTTGTCTTCTTTATATGTTTTTCATATTCGATTTAGATCAAATACTATAATCTACATTAATGCATTTTGAATAATCACTTCTTAAACTTATTACATCAATACATTTGAATATTAGGTCAACTTAGACATCCAAGATGACTTAACTTAAGAGAGCATAAGTTGGCTCAGTTTACAACTAAACACTTAAACATTCTTTTACATTGTTTGTTATCAACAAATCTAATCAATTACACTATGACTCAACGTGTAAATCCTACTAGACAACTTCTATACATAAAATTTTTTGAATAGTATCATAATCATATTTCAACTTATCTTATCTATAATTAGTAAGTATGTTATTATGAAAACTTAATTTATTTATCTCGCGTATTACGCGGGAAAATAAACTAGTTATAATTATAATTATAATTCAATATACAGTCAAACCTCTATAAATTGATACTCGATAAATTAATAACCTCGATAAAACTAATAATTTGTCCGGTCCCAACTTGGGACCAGTACAAAATTGGACCCCAATCAATAAAATAATAAGATAATAATTTTTTTGAAATCTCAGTGTATTTATATTGGTCCCAACGAAACTATAAATTAATAATTATTAGGAGCTTCCAAATTTTAAGGTTGCTTAGTAAAAAGCCACTTTTTTTTGTTGAACTTCAAATCTATATTGAGTTTATCTTTAAATCTTCTCATTGTACTCAAGAGTTGCGGCATTGTTTTTTCGTATTGCAACAAAAAGTTGTGAAGAGTTGTTGCCATTTACAATGCTTCTTTTTAAAGTTATTAGATCATCCTCAACTTCGTCATCAACCAGATTTTGAATGATTTCATCATAGTTTTTTTAATGTATTGAACCTCATAACCTTCATTATTTACATCAGGAATTAATAAGCATGTGATTCACATCATTTTTTGTTGATAAAGCATACTCATAATCAAGTTCTCAAGCTCAGGAATGTCTTATCCACAACTTACATCGTAAAACCTCTTTAAATTAATAAAATATTAATTTATCGATATAATAATATCTCGTTAAATTGATAAAATATCTCAGTCCCGACATTATTAATTTATAGAGGTTTTACTGTATAGTGTAAAAGGAAACTAGATATTACTATAATTTTAACGACTTATTCACTAATATTATAACATTTATATTTTTTTTTACTAAATATTGCTTATGTTATTAATCTACTTATTTATTTGCAATTCAAACTATAATATTAAGTTAATAAATATTTTCCCTTAAAAATAGATCTACATGTACTTTTGTTAACTATAACTATATCTATATTTACAGACTTATAATTAAAATTAAAATAAAAATATTAAGTCTTGATTTTGGTGGGAAAAAAATCTCGATCCTAATTAACTAAATTAAATTCTACCACCAAAAATAGATTTACATATAATTTTGTTAATACAATTTTTTGCAAAAAAGTCACCGGATGTGTCTAGGTCGTGTACTTGTTTGGGCCTAGATAGCGTGAATGTAATTGTAATTGTATTTCTTTCTTGTACTTGGGCTTCTAGTACTTTGCTAGAAGTCACTTATATTTTAATATATACTTGCCGTTCTAAAAAAAAGATTATCTTAGCAAAAGGAAAAAAAAAAGAGGCTTCTTTGGGAAAAAAATTCTCAATTTTAATTAATTTAATAAAATCTCTTCGTCGCAAATAGATTTATATGTAAAAAAACGAATGAAAATACTATTATTATATCTATATTGACGGACTTATAAAAATAGATAAATTATAATTTTGAAAAAAAAAATTCTTGATTTTGAAAAAAATTTATTACCTCTATTAATAAAATCCATATCATCCTCTAAATTCGAAGGAGTATGTAATTAATCTATTTGCTATTGAAATTAAAATCTTAATCTTAGTAGTATGATAAAAATAAAAAATAAAAAATAAAAAAGCCTATTATTGACAAACAAGATCGATTTCTAAAAGCCAATAGGAGAAAAGCCTTACTAATTTTTGACTAAATCAAATAAAATAGTTGCATTCTGTAGTGTAGTTTTGTATGAGAGGTAAATCTCATTAATATTTATTTTAAATAAATATATTATATTTTTTACCTTTCAACTTGTGAATTTTTCTTTTCCTAATTTAACTTTTTTTTTATCATTTTATTAAAAGATCTTCAACATCTTGTTAATGATTATTATTTTTTTCACAAATTTAAAAAATTTATTGAAACACGACATACATACAAAACAAAATTAAGCTTTCAAATAAAAGCAAACGAAAAAACAAAAATCAAAAGTTAAGTTAGAAAAAAATATATGTTAAACAAGTTATTGATGATTTTATATGGTATAGTTTATATAAATAAAAACAAAGATGAAAAGTTTAAAATAATAACAACATCTCCTAGTTAGATCATATACATTCAAAAACTCATGTGAACAAGAAGTATCTGAGTTTTGAAATATCATATGTGATCACGATTCAACGTATCCAAGTTTAAAAACTCATATGTGAACACAATTTAAAACCAAAGAAGTCGGTGTCATCGCCAATATTCAATGCAACCTATGAATGTGATGCAAGTAGAATATTAAAGTGAATAATCACCATACAAAAAGACTCAAGCGTGACAGACATGAAATGTGTTTCGTGGCCTCCCCAAAATACATTTATGTGTTTCGTGCAACTGAAAAATTCTTAATATACTTGAAATGTCTTCAGTTGCATACAAATGTTAATAACTTTAAAATTGTTGGTTGATTTATCTAAAGTTCTTCATTTGAAGATAGATCGATTTGTCATCTCTTTATAAACTCTTAAGTTGGGTAATTTCACTATTTTTTATGGCAAACTTTGATACATTTAGAGAGTTGGAGTTGAAGTACTGTATCGAATAGTATATGGAGTATTACTTTGGGATTTCGTAAAAACTTGTGCATTTATTGAAAATTGATCTGAAGTATATATGACTTCACAATGACATTAGTAAAAGCAAAGTTTGTTGAAGTTATGATAAACCAATCAACGTTTGAATAGATGGCATAAGTTGTATAAATGCAAACAAAATGCCGTAATCTATACTATATTATAGATGCAAAATTACACTCTCTCTCATAAAAGTGTTAGATGCAAAATTACCAATTTACCCTTAATAAATTAATTTACACCATCAATCTCTTATCTTCTAAAAGATTTCCACTACCCCTTTACATCAATTACATTTATATCAATTACTTACACTCACCACCAACAGTAGTCAGCCACCACCACAACCGTTTACCACGCCAGTCGCCGTCACCATCAAACCGCCGCTGCAATCGCGCGGGTACAATGCTAGTTTTATATAAAAAAAAAGTGGTTAATTGTATATCTTATTTGGTAGTGTCTTTATTGTAATGTACAAAGTTTGGTTCAATCTTGGATGGAATCATTAGTCATTTTCAATCCATCTGTTTCAACTTTTATGGACTAAACAAACCAACAAACATTCTAAGTAATCCAAATCATAAAAAAAAAAAACTAAAAAAAAAAAAAAATTGGCTATTTTTTTGAAGAAAATGAAAATTAACAAATACAATATTATATTTAAATCATGCAACGTAGCAGACTTGTTAGTTTATATATACATGCATATTTTCTGATAGATGTTCACGCAAACATATAACCAAACATATATTTCTCAGTTTTCAATCATCAACAAAACCAGTATTTTCAAAATCAAAAATGGCCTCTGTTAATGTTAGCTATGTACCAAGAAACCCAGAGTTGTTGTGGTTACAAGCTCCAGATGTGCATCGCTCATACAACATTTCCCATGAACGTGATGTGACAGTCCCAAGATGTAGAAAAGGTGATGGAGGGCTGGCTGGAGTAATGAAGGCTGGTGTGCCCGACAAAGTCCTTCAGCATCTCAAGAATGCTGGGTTTTTCCAAATCTTCAAGGCGGCGGTTTGCCAACTTGATCATTCTTTGATCAACGCGTTGGTGGAGAGATGGCGTCCAGAAACCAACACGTTTCACTTTCCTATTGGTGAAACAACTGTCACCTTGCAAGATGTGCAGGTGATATGGGGTTTACCCATAGATGGACCAGCGGTGACTGGTGACTGGGTTTCAGAAACCCGAAATGTTGATTACTGGAACAATCTGTGTATGGAGTATCTGGGTTTCTTTCCTACAGATGAAACAGATCATGATAACTTGAAAAACGGTCGGATGAAATTTCACGCCTTAGCTTCGCACATTCATTTTACGGCGTTCGACGAGGAAGATGATCAGCTGTGCCTATTCATGGCTAGAAGGATTATTCTAGCTATTATTGGTTCGGAGCTTTTTCTTGATCCTAACACATATGATGTTAGTTTGAATTTGGTGAGGAACCTAGGAGACCTGAGCAAAGAAGGTCGAAAGAGCTGGGGTTCAGCAACTCTTGCGTGTTTGTATAGAAACCTGTCTAAGGGGACTCATCCTACAAGAAAGGGAATTGATGGGCCTTTGTTGTTGCTGCAGTATTGGGCGTGGGAAAGAATGCCACGGATTGCCCCACGCGTCACGACACGCAAAGAGGACAGAGAGAGACCGTATGCTTATCGGTCTTGTTTAGCAAACAGGTGGAATGGAGACCACTCAAATGTTGAGACACCGGCACACGTTCTTGTTTCGTACTGGTCTTTTTTCAATACGCTCACGAATGAGCAGGTATAAAATTAATATTTTTAATGTGTTTAATATTTAATATACTTTGTAAGTTATAATAATTTAAAATTTTTATAATACAGTTCAAATGGACTCCGTATAAAGAGTTCATCCACCTACTCCCCCCGAGTTGTACGTCTGGTCGACGCATATGGAGATATATGGGTCCCTTGATCCATTGGGATGAGGTGGAGGTACATCTAGCACATAGAGTTGCTAGACAGTTTGGCACTATACAAACCATTCCATCTAATTTTGGTTTGTTGGAACCAAAGGAGTTTACTGACCTTCAAAAAATACGGAAGGGGAGACCTCCTGTGGTCGATTGGGGAGTTAAACATGCCGACTATATCAACCAGTGGGAGAACCGACACCAGCGGCTCGACCACCAAGGAGAGCCAGGGACCACCACTGCGGATGGCTATATGCAGTGGTATCATGCTCGTACCGTCTTAACAGTCGGTAGACCCGGTCAGGCCCAGCCTACCCTGAATGGGGGTCTACTCAACAATTTTTTGTAAGTATATTCTTTTAAAATAAAAACTTGCTACTAATAAATATTAAATTGTTACTAATATTTGAATGTGCGCAGCAAGAGGGTTTGATACAGGTAGACGAGCGAGCTCGTCTAAATCAAGAATCACATCCGCAGATAAGTCAGTTGTTTGCGGATTTTAGAACAATACCGAGGGAGGTATTTTCTTTCAGTCAACAGGAAGAACGTATGAATTATCAGTCACAAAATTTTCAGTTTCCTGAGTCACACAATTTCAAATGCCTCCCTCCCAAAATGATCAAAGTGGGACTTCATGGGGTGCTGGTCCTTCCGGTTCGGGTGCTGGTCCTTCCAATTGGGGTGCTGGTCCTTCCAGTTTTAATACCCAAACTTTGTTTAGGCCGTCACCAAATTCGGGTTTTCAAAGTTACCAACCGGGTAATTCACAAGTCGGACCCTCAAGTTCGGGAACCCAACAAATGTTCCCGGGTAACTTTTTCACGGGTACCTCCCAAATCCCGGGTTATTATACCCCGAATGCACCACCACTTGATCTGTTCGATGTCCCTCCAAATCTTTTTGCACCTGATTTTTATGGAAGTGGTCAACCGGCACGAAACATCTCTCCTTTTCCGATGCAAAACTTCTCTCCTTTTCCAAGTTCTTCTCAACACCCAGTTACAAATCTGGGAAATGACGAAGGAGAAGACGACGAAGAAGAAGAAGAAGAAGAAGAAGAACAACATGTGCTACCGCGAAGAAGTCGCCGAGTTCGTCGTGATCGACCAGGATGTGGAACTGGGGGAGCTAGATAGATTTTATTATGTATTTTTTTTAATGTTTTTATTAATAAATATATGTTTGTCAATAACATAAATATTATGTTTTTTATAATGTTTATTAATTGATATTTTATAAAAGAAAAACAAAGTCGATATAAAACTTAGATAAAAATAATACATACTCAAAATAACGATATAAAACTTAGATAAAAATAATACATACTCAAAATAACGATATAAAACTTAGATAAAAATAATACATACTAAAAATAACGATATAAAACTTAGATAAAAATAATACATACTAAAAATAACGATATAAAACTTAGATAAAAATAATACATACTAAAAATAACGATATAAAACTTAGATAAAAATAATACATACTAAAAATAACGATATAAAACTTAGATAAAAATAATACATACTAAAAATAACGATATAAAACTTAGATAAAAATAATACATACTAAAAATAACGATATAAAACTTAGATAAAAATAATACATACTAAAAATAACGATATAAAACTTAGATAAAAATAATACATACTAAAAATAACGATATAAAACTTAGATAAAAATAATACATACTAAAAATAACGATATAAAACTTAGATAAAAATAATACATACTAAAAATAACGATATAAAACTTAGATAAAAATAATACATACTAAAAATAACGATATAAAACTTAGATAAAAATAATACATACTAAAAATAACGATATAAAACTTAGATAAAAATAATACATACTAAAAATAACGATATAAAACTTAGATAAAAATAATACATACTAAAAATAACGATATAAAACTTAGATAAAAATAATACATACTAAAAATAACGATATAAAACTTAGATAAAAATAATACATACTAAAAATAACGATATAAAACTTAGATAAAAATAATACATACTAAAAATAACGATATAAAACTTAGATAAAAATAATACATACTCAAAATAACAATATAAAACTTAGATAAAAATAATACATACTAAAAATAACGATATAAAACTTAGATAAAAATAATACATACTAAAAATAACGATATAAAACTTAGATAAAAATAATACATACTAAAAATAACGATATAAAACTTAGATAAAAATAATACATACTAAAAATAACGATATAAAACTTAGATAAAAATAATACATACTAAAAATAACGATATAAAACTTAGATAAAAATAATACATACTAAAAATAACGATATAAAACTTAGATAAAAATAATACATACTAAAAATAACGATATAAAACTTAGATAAAAATAATACATACTAAAAATAACGATATAAAACTTAGATAAAAATAATACATACTAAAAATAACGATATAAAACTTAGATAAAAATAATACATACTAAAAATAACGATATAAAACTTAGATAAAAATAATACATACTAAAAATAACGATATAAAACTTAGATAAAAATAATACATACTAAAAATAACGATATAAAACTTAGATAAAAATAATACATACTAAAAATAACGATATAAAACTTAGATAAAAATAATACATACTAAAAATAACGATATAAAACTTAGATAAAAATAATACATACTAAAAATAACGATATAAAACTTAGATAAAAATAATACATACTAAAAATAACGATATAAAACTTAGATAAAAATAATACATACTAAAAATAACGATATAAAACTTAGATAAAAATAATACATACTAAAAATAACGATATAAAACTTAGATAAAAATAATACATACTAAAAATAACGATATAAAACTTAGATAAAAATAATACATACTCAAAATAACGATATAAAACTTAGATAAAAATAATACATACTAAAAATAACGATATAAAACTTAGATAAAAATAATACATACTAAAAATAACGATATAAAACTTAGATAATAAAAATTAAACAGCAATCAAATGTAGACACTATATACCTAAATAGATTACCTCTCTCTTAGCTGTCTGCATTTTCAAGGTCTCTAGTCGCTTGGGCGCTTGGCCCCGCGCAAAACCGGTCCAGCTCTTTTCTATCCACATTAGTTGTATTCAATCACCCAGAACCTACAAAATTCGGCCCAGATGCTTGGTTTTTATGAATGAGGTGACGTGTTTTCAATTTCATCAAGCTCAATATCAGCGGGATCACCGATCCATGGCTTTCCTTCTCTCCATTGGAACTTGATCCTCAATTTTCCATTTGCATCTACCCCCACGACTTGACCTTTGCTTGCGTGTGTCTCCATGCCCCAACCCCACCTCGGGCTAACCAAACCCTTTTTTATTTTAACCTTATCACCTACTATAAATGGTCGGATTCTTTCCATTTCCCAAGTCTTGCAAAGCCATAATCTTTCCATGAAACAAAACGCTACCCAAAGATCACCTTCTTCAATGCGGTGTACCACTCCTATGCTTGAATGAGTAACGTCTCCCCAATGGTGAGTCGGGTTTAAGATCGATGGTTTGACCCGGACCCAATCTCCTATATGGAGTTCCTCTTCCTCCACCACCTCCACTTCAAATGGGTCAAGCATCCATGACTTTGAGCCGGCGGGTGTGTATATTCTTAATTTCCCATCAGCATCGATGGCTGAAATGACACCGATACTTGAATGACTATGACCTGACCACCCAAACCTGGGTTGGGTCACTGAAGATTTGACACGCACACGTTGACCGTTCATGAGCTTGTTGACTTTTACAAGGTGGGTGCTTGGCCCGACCCATTGTTCCTGTTCTCCACAGAAACCAACAGAAATATTTCCATCCCATTTATCATCTTCATAAACAACACCCTGAACAACTCCAATGCTACCTGGCCCAACTGATTTCCAAACACCTGAACTATCCGTCATTTGGACCCATTCTCCCACTTCAAATGTCAGTTCTATCTCTAAATCTGCAGGATCTCCTCTCCACAAACCTGATAAACCAAAAAACAAAACCCGTACTTCACCATCAGAATTCACACTGATTATAACACCCCGGGAATCAGGTTGGGCACCTCTCCAACCCCATCTTGGCTCCACTAGACCTGCCCGGAATCTCACGTGCTGACCAATTTTAAAGCCAAAAACTTTCTCGATGTCTGTGTGGTGAGTCATCCATTTACCTTTACGGAAACAGCATGCTAATTCCAAATAACCAGTATCTTGTACACTATGGACAACTGCTAAACTTTCTTTTCCAATACTATACCAATCATAACTTGGTCTAGTGCCTACACTCGGTTTCGAACGAACCCAATCACCTACTTCAAACCCTGAAAGCACTTCTGCATCATCAGGAGAAACTTTCCACAAGCTGTGCCTTCCAGCCACTTTAGACCACCATTCATTTAGAAACATAAAGAGGAGTTTAGGGCGAATAAAGTATTAAAACTGGATGCTATATTCTATGACAATCGATTGTCTAATGTTTGTAAAGCTTAGGAAGGGCAAACTACAATTATTATTATATGAATATATATATATAGCAATAAAACAAAACATATGATTGCATTCACTGGAAGTGACAAAATGGGGGAATCGGTAACTGGTTATATGGGTTTCAAAAGGGAAGAACTTTTAGTACCGGGAAAACCATATACACAAAAACTTGCCTTCTTCAAAATTTAACAGATAACTGATGTTTCAAATATCATTAGCAAGACTATACTAGCACAAATAAAAATCTTAGATATTCAATACGTATATCTAGCAGGCTCTTTATTTTAGCTATATATAAAAAAATTAATCTTGCCATTTGACGTAATATAAAAAAGAACCTGATTCAAATTTACTCTTCCCTTTGAAGACAATATATATTTGAATAACAAAAAACAAAACCCAATAAAAACAGAGAGGAGGGGAGGGAGCGTACATTTAAAGCTCCATCCATGTCAATTCTCGATACTGCTTCATTTTCAGCTTCATCTGAACTAGAGGTTTCAACCGCATTTCGGCGCATAAATTTTCTGTATGCGAAAGTAAACAAAATCAGATTCTAAAACAAAAATACATAAAATACTTAATATTCCACATAAGCATTTACATATAGATGTGACTGATACTTAGGCAAAGTGTCAAACACGTCAATTTTCATACGACTGAGATATACTATATATCTTTTTTTAACCCTTGTAAACAAATTCTTTCTCCATTCCCTAGGACTTGAACTTGGATGCAGATGCTCAAGCAAACTTGGCTGATATCTTTTTTTTATCTCTCATGTATAACCTTTAAATTTTGTTTATAGGTGGAAATTTGGATCCATTTACTTATAGCAGGGTGGATCGGGGCTGTGTTTTTATCTCTAACGGGTAAAGCTAATACATCTTATAAAGAAACAGTTTGTTTTAAATAGGCTGGACAGATTGAAAGTCCTGCTAAATTTACTTTTCATGCATGAAACATCCCAGATAATATAATTCAAAACCCTATGTTGTTACTAAAATAATATAATAATCTGCTTAATCATTTTTGACACACTGATTATTCCTAAGTATAAAATAGTGGACTTAAGTGGGCCTGCTTAATCATTTTTGACTACTGGGCTGTTGAGTAAAACTGTTGTTGGGCTGGGCATACTTCGGCTTGTGAAGGAAATAAAGTGGGCCTGTATTAGCTTTGGTTTACTCTCTATTGGACTGAATTTTAATTGTTTTTGAGAGTTTATTGTTAAGTGGATTATTTGTTTGAAAAGAAAGTGCATTGTTTCTGAAGGAATGGTAATTTAGACAAAGTGCTTTGAATTGGCAGAAGAGGTTGGACGTCGATTCAAAGATTTTCAAGCTCATGGATTTAGAGTTCTTAAGTCAAAATTTTTTAGTTTTAGTTCTGACAAAGTGCTTTGAATTGGCAGAAGGTACTCTCAGTTCTATGGTGAGGGGCCAATAATGTGGTGTAGATTTGGTGACCTTACATTAAAAATTGTGATTGCATGGTGGCTAAAAATCTGAAGTTAATCCGTAAGTCTTGTGGCTGCTAGAGATAGGAGATGACACATATTTTTGCACCAGTGTGGCCAATTTATCTTTATTGGTAGGAGCGATTCATAATATTTATACTTAATTAGCACTATTATCCACAGATTGGTAGGCAATCTTTCTTAGTTTCAAGTTGCCCTACAAGCACTTAGAAATGTCTCAGCCACTGAAACTCTTGTTTGGTCTCTCAAGTAAGACTGTTTGATCCTATTCCTTATACTTCCATCTATGTTCTCATATAGGAAGCAAGAACACTAAATACTAATACCTATTAGTGGATAAATGGGCAGTTATGGTAATAGGTCACACGAGTAATGTTTTGGTACGGGTTGAAGTGTTGAACTGGGTCAGTCCGTAATTACTCTATAGAATCAAGATTATCAGAATTATATTATCTCAAATATAATATAATTTTTTGAATAAAATGATAGAGTAGGTTTTATGCATTTAAAATTCGCTTTGGACACTTTAGACCTGTTCCCTTTTTGGCTGACTTTTTTTATTTACGGGTTCATCCATTACATATAATGCGCAACATTGATTGACCCAATCTTAAGTAAGTGCGTCAGCATTTCTGCCTCAAATCAACCAATTCTGAGTTTCTGACATAAATGAAGCGAAGGTGCCACTTCTATGTTATACTAACATCAAATTTTGTATATGACTTACAGGGCTTTATCTAATTTGACTAAGTCAGCTAACCCTGAGGATCCAACAGACTGTTTTGATCAGTTTCTCGACTTCCATAAGCAAATTGTTGAAGCCATAACTGACATGATATCAATTAAAGCAGCCACTGAAACGATTGACAAAGAAGAAAACACCCAAATCTTGCATGAAATCATGAACAATGACCCTAACTCCAACAAGAATAATGATACTATCAAACTTGGGAAACAGATTGAGATAGAGGCTGGAAACTGGTTCATGGAGTTCTTGGAGAAAGCATTGGAAAAGGGTATGAAAAAAACGAAGTTGAAAACAAAGAAAGTTCCTGAATCGCTTATAATGAAAGTTTTAAATTGGGTTGAAGTTGAACAATGTGATTTTAGCAAAAGACCAGTGCATCCTAGAGCAATAGAAATTTCCAGGAAGTTGAGGATTAAGGTAAAGAGCACTTGAATACATATGTGTCGATTGATTGATTGTGTCAAATGCTTTTGATACAAATAAGAAACATGGGATTGGTTTGTACAGAGTGGCGTTATTCATTACAGTATATGGCAAAAGTTTACTTGCTGATTATACATGTTTTGTAGTTTTTGGTCAGTGTGACAGTTTTATTTCATTTTCATTCTCTAGTAGATAATTCTGATGTGACTTTTGGCCAAAAGCACGGCATAATAAGCTGTAGTGCATCTCTTAATCTCTTATAATTCAGCCAATTTGAGGCATGAACTATTAGTAAATCGGTAACCTTGGTTTAACATGTAAGGAAACCAAACACGATAAATTATTGAATATGGCCAAACTCATTGGATATAGTTGGGAAGTGCAGATGTGTATAGGCTGGTAATTTTGGGTTTTGGAATATAGTTGAAATCACATATACATATACACAGATATATTAATAAATGAATAAATTAAGATCGGTGAATTGATAAATTAATAAAGCATATTAAAATATGATAGTAATAAACCCTAGGCCTAAGGCATATTAAGTTGATTGGCGAATAAAAAAATAGAAACGATATTAAAGTATATGATTCGATCTGATAATTGAAAGCAATACTTACAGATTTTGAATACATATCTTTTGGAGATGAGAGCGGTGGAGGATAAAGGCGGCATGCTGTGGAAAGGTCGAATATTGGATTTGAAGACGTGAATATGAGAAATAGGAACATTGTGAATTAGGGTTTTTATTAATTTGAAGATGAATGAATGAAATCTGAAGATGAATGATGAAGATGAATAGGGATGTTTTTATTAATCGAATGATGAATGAATGAAATCGAATGATGAATGAATGAAATCGAATGATGAATGAATGAAATCGAATGATGAATGAATGAAATCGAATGATGAATGAATGAAATCGAATGATGAATGAATGAAATCGAATGATGAATGAATGAAATCGAATGATGAATGAATGAAATCGAATGATGAATGAATGAAATCGAATGATGAATGAATGAAATCGAATGATGAATGAATGAAATCGAATGATGAATGAATGAAATCGAATGATGAATGAATGAAATCGAATGATGAATGAATGAAATCGAATGATGAATGAATGAAATCGAATGATGAATGAATGAAATCGAATGATGAATGAATGAAATCGAATGATGAATGAATGAAATCGAATGATGAATGAATGAAATCGAATGATGAATGAATGAAATCGAATGATGAATGAATGAAATCGAATGATGAATGAATGAAATCGAATGATGAATGAATGAAATCGAATGATGAATGAATGAAATCGAATGATGAATGAATGAAATCGAATGATGAATGAATGAAATCGAATGATGAATGAATGAAATCGAATGATGAATGAATGAAATCGAATGATGAATGAATGAAATCGAATGATGAATGAATGAAATCGAATGATGAATGAATGAAATCGAATGATGAATGAATGAAATCGAATGATGAATGAATGAAATCGAATGATGAATGAATGAAATCGAATGATGAATGAATGAAATCGAATGATGAATGAATGAAATCGAATGATGAATGAATGAAATCGAATGATGAATGAATGAAATCGAATGATGAATGAATGAAATCGAATGATGAATGAATGAAATCGAATGATGAATGAATGAAATCGAATGATGAATGAATGAAATCGAATGATGAATGAATGAAATCGAATGATGAATGAATGAAATCGAATGATGAATGATGAAATCGAAGATGAATGAATGAAATCTGAAGATGAATGATGAAGATTAGGGTTTTTATTAATTTGAAGATGAATGAATGAAATCTGAAGATGAATGAATGAAATCTGAATGATGAATGAATAAATCGAATGATGAATGAATGAAATCGAATGATGAATGAATGAAATCGAATGATGAATGAATGAAATCGAATGATGAATGAATGAAATCGAATGATGAATGAATGAAATCGAATGATGAATGAATGAAATCGAATGATGAATGAATGAAATCGAATGATGAATGAATGAAATCGAATGATGAATGAATGAAATCGAATGATGAATGAATGAAATCGAATGATGAATGAATGAAATCGAATGATGAATGAATGAAATCGAATGATGAATGAATGAAATCGAATGATGAATGAATGAAATCGAATGATGAATGAATGAAATCGAATGATGAATGAATGAAATCGAATGATGAATGAATGAAATCGAATGATGAATGATGAAATCGAAGATGAATGAATGAAATCGAGATGAATGATGAAATTAGGGTTTTTATTAATTTGAAGATGAATGAATGAAATCTGAAGATGAATGATGAAGATTAGGGTTTTGATATCCATCGATTTATAAAGGTTTACAACAGATTAGAAAAGGAAACTTATTGTGATTTGATGATGAAAAAGGAAACAACGATGGTAAATTAGGGGCTTGATTTTGAGACTATCAATTTTTCTGGATTTTTCTAACTTGTGCCCTAAGGGCACACATAAGGGTGTCTCGGGAATTGAAAAAGGTAAGAATATTCTTCTCGGGAATTGAAAAAGGTAATAATATTCTTCTCGGGATTTAAAAAATGCATTTTTCAAGAAGAATATTCTTACCTTTTTCAATTCCCGAGACACCCTTATTTCTGTTTAGATTGGAGTATTACTTTGGGATTTCGTACAAACTTATGCATTTATTGAAAAATTGATCTGAATTATATATGACTTCACAATGACATTACACTACATTCTTGAGTTTAAAACATTAGAAAAAAAAAAAAAGAGTGGATAAGAAAGGAAAAAAAGAAATTTATATTTATAAAAACACATTCTTGAGTTCAGAATCTGTAAATGGGAAAAGAAACATATAATTTTACAACTTTATCCTCACTTATATATACTTATTATCATAGTTGTCGACTCGTAACTTTTGACTCGACTCGAAAACATGATTTTTTGACTCGTGACTCGAAACGTGACTCGACTCGTAAGAGTCATGACATTTTTATATAGTACATAATATTGTATAATTTTATATATGTGATGTTTTTTGAAACAAAATATAAGTTGATTATCTTAATTCATTTACAAAATGATTACATATTCGATAATTTTGAGTCATAAACATACAGTTTATCTCCAAATTCAAACTAAAAGTATCAAAAATACATATATAACACACAAAATAATGTAACTATAAATATAATATCTAATATATAACCATAGTATCTAACTACAACAATCATAAGTTTACGACTCGTATTGACTCGGTCCAAGTTCACACTGTGACTCGTAAGAGTCAGGACAAAAACGAGTCACCTAACGAGTCGACTCGTTTTCGGTGTAAATCGACTCGACTCGTAAGAGTCGACTCGTAACTCGTAAGAGTTTAACAATGGATGGTTAGAATTACCAAACTCGTGACTCGTGCATTACCAAATGACTTCTAGGCTGACATTATCTATAGTGTGCAAACATTTATTGTTTAAAGAGTATCTAATGCATTCCTATATCACCTTTTTAAGTATAGCAAAGGTTTTACATCTTGTTCCATAAGGTAAAAGATACAAATATGTACAACAAAATACAAAAAGGAAGATCATTTTTCAGGATCTAAGAAGGTGGATTCACCAAGTAAAATGGAATGTGCCTTCTAAGTTATACCCATGATCAACGAAGTAGAATCACAATCACCTAAAAGACCAGAAAGAATGTTATACTCATGTCAACTCCTTTGAAAATACTACTAAAACGATATGAACCATAGTCATTAAGTCGGCCAGATTTATGATTGCAGAGATTCGATACCAGTCCAGATGATATTGAATCATTGATCTTTGCTAATTTCTTTGGCGATTGGCGACTGCTGGTGCTCGTTGGCCCTGGTCCGACAACTTTCTAAAGAGGTTCAAGATTGTTGGAATAAGCTTGGTGGCTAGAGATAGAAGCCCGTGAAACTGGACACACGAATCATAAAAAGCCATGAGTCATATTATTGTATCTACATGTTCATTTCACCTCGAGAGGACCAAAATAATGAAAATAACACTTAAGATGGATACTAAAACGCACCATGCCATGTTGAAATTCAGAAGCTATATCTAATTGAACCCACAAGGCTTTTAAGAGTAGAAAGCCGATAAAGATAAAGAGCAGATACAATGGATTCCTGAAAACGAATGCAGCAATGACTAAAACTTATTATTAGATAGCTAAGTATGCAAATGATTAAACGAAACAAACCTCAAAAGAGTCATAAATTCGTCGAATCCAAGCACAAATAAGGCAGCAATAGCCCATGGAGGTGGTAACCAACTGCTATTTTGCTTGTTCGCTTTCTGAAAAAACATTAAAAATTAAAGGATAAGTTGATACCCATAGACGAAAAGCATTTTGCAGACAGGAATCATTATGGGTTTGGTATATTATTGGAATGGGATAAAAACGGAGATCAATGTGAACATAAACCGAACACCAGATTTAATTTCCAGTCCGTACAACAATCCTCAATCCGAACACTTTAGAATTATACCTGGGCAGTAATAGCTTGAGTAACAGCATACTCTGTCTCCTTTTGAAATTGGCTCCACAAAGATTTACATTGAATAGGAGTTATCAGTGTCTTCTCTGCAGGAATCTGTGTGATACCGTGTTAACCACTAACATACGTATTGGGATTTACATTCACATAATTCATGCACATACGACATATGTGCATAAGTTCCATAATACCTTTTCCCATTTGCTTGTAGCCAAAGGGTCTTGCGAACTGGAGCTCTTATCCGGGCCTTTGTTGGGTTCTGCTAAAGAAACGAGTAGTATACCCTCTATTTTATCAGCATAATCCTCCAAACGTATCGCAACTAGCTTAGCGAGCAGCTTTAGAGACTGACAGATATTATACATGGTAGGTAAGAAAACATGCAACAAATTTATAGGAAAAGACCCTATTATTAAAATAGTAAAGGTGTCATTTTCGAACGACTTTTTTACTTATGAATGAGTCGATTTGGGTTATACTTTATCTCAAGTGGATCAACTGAAAAGTTTTGTCAAAGAGATACCATGTCAAATGGGTTGAAACTGGTGCAAAGTTTACTAATAATGCATGTAACTTCCTGAATTGTAAATTTAAATACCCAAACGAGTTTGTAAGGGTCAACCCGACTCAACCCAAACCATATTGACTCATAGCCAATACTAAAAGTGATTGTTCTATTCCACAGGTTTTGCCTTGTTACAGGCCTGCTTATCTTGCCACTTTGTTTAAAGAGCTAAGCATTGTACAATGCAATAATTCTTACAGAAGTGCGGGCAGTTTTATTAATTGCACGAATATCTTCCTTTCCAGTCCAGACCCGTGGCATCAGATCATTATCATGGTTGAATATGGTTGTAAACCTGTTTGCACAGTTAGTTAGATTACTAAAAGGTACAAAACCAGTTTTGATGTTGCAACAATATTACGAGTTCAATACCTCTCCTTCATGTTATGTAAAACTTTACTAGCTTCTTCTTTAGCCTTTCCTTCGACTACATCTACTGCATAATTCTCCAATCTTGAAAGCAAATTTTTCTTGGCGTCTTCATCCATTTCAAAGCTAGAGAGTGCGGCAGAGACGTCAGAGATAGCAGACTTGGTCTCTTTTACAAGAAGTTTCCTAATTGCGGGCCAAGTATCATCAGCAGCCCCTTCTAGAATAGCTCCAACAGGTCCATATAATGCTTCCTTCAGTTTTGACTGCAAAAAGATTCATTGGATTGATTAGATGTGGCAACATGGGCAGGTTGCGTAATGGTCAAAATGGGCCAAAATTTGTTGAGAACACCTTAGGTTGATTTGTAAACTTAATTTGCCCCCTTTTTAGAAATATTTAATATGAGTTAGTTATCATAAATAACGCGATATCTGTAGCATTATAATCCTAGCCCTGAGATTAAATAATTTAGGACTCAATTGCATAAAAAGTAGACTTTGTCCAAATTTTACTCATTTTACCTGTTTCAGATGGAGGACAACACAAATTGTTCCACTCATAATTAAGTGGGTCAAAATATCCACCTCTAGAGTTGGTATTTATCTCATGTAAAAACATGAAAGGAGAGAATGTAGTTTACCTAGATAAATGCATATCCGAAGGTCAAATCTTAAACTACTATTACCTCAGATTGTGTAGTAATATAAGATATCTTGGCAGCACGAACATCAGCTACATGTGACTCAATATCTTGAGAAACTTTAGTCCTTATTTTTGATGAGTCCCAATCAGCTTGCTTGATGATGGCACCTTTAGATTCAATGTATTAAGTGACAATACATAATAAAAAAATCAACTTACTATTATGGTTGATGTTAAACAATACAATAAGCATCTTGTCTGCAGTTCAACATAGCAATAACATATTTCATAAATGTACATATTCTGTCAATTATGGATCTTATAACTAAATATAGAGAGTTTTGTAACGCATAGATGTTCAAGCATAATCAACAACTCGAACAAATACCTTTGGATTGTTCATCAAAAGAGGTGATTGATAATTTTGTGCAATCTTGTGCAGCTACTTGAAACCGTTGTCCTTTATTCAACGCATCTTCAAATGCTTTTATGAACTTTTCTAATGTCTCAGACCTTATGTGTTGCAATGTTGATTGGTAGGCAGGTTCAACAAGCTAAAACAATAACATAAGATAACAAGAAATGAAAGCGATTAAAGAAAAAGAAAAAAAACTAGTTCTAATCTATCAAACCCAATTATAGAAATTTGCGGCAGCAATATCTCTAGTTAGCAATAAAATAAAAGATAAAAGCTTTAATAAGCTTGTCCATCGAGAGGAACACAAAGACATTACTTGCATCAATTTCTCTTCTAATTGTTTTCGCTTTGAATTCCTAACTCCTTCCTCAAAAAACGCAGCCTCGTCATCATAACTGGAAATATCCCAAACAGTAAATTTGAAGAAGCATACACTTAATGACAATCGTTAAGGAAGTAGATATTTGTGTACCCTGCAAAGCAAGTGTCAAGTAGCAAACTAATCTTTTTCCCAAAGTCGGGTATAAGTTGAGACTTTACAACTTCTTCTAGTTCACACCAGTCCTGTTATAAAAAATATAAATATCCATATCTAGAAAAACTAATATTTTCAAAACTACTTACTTAGATATGAAAAAAGTAAACCTTGTTTTTGGCAAAGGCAGAGTACTTCTCATTAGCAATTTCTTCACACCGTACCGTGGCTACCATCACCTACAAATATATCTTTTCATGATCAAACTCTAAGACCATGGAAACTATCTACAATATCAATTTTGCAAAATGTTGTACCTTATGAGCAGGCAGGTCAAGATCTCGGTTCTCCTTGATAACTTTCCAGATCTGTGCAGCACTGAAAGAAAACCCTGAAGCTGGAACGACTCCTTGTCTGTCGCCGGCAAGCCCTCCAGGTGCAATAGATTGTTGGAATCGGTTCCTCAATTTGGCCACCTTTCGTAGTATGAAGTTAAGAATTAAAGAAATGTATGCCACATATATTGTCAGTGATCTAGTAAAAGATATCACCTTATAACATAAAGCATATGCTGCTAAGTATCATGGATAAAACCTAACTCAGCATCGATACGAGTGGTATTTAAATGTGTCTACATGTCTCTCCTAAGCTACAATACATAAATATGTAATTTACCTGCTCTTTGAACTGTTCTTCCTTCTCTTCAAAGCTAGAAAGAGCAACAACTTCAATCTGGTCATTGATCGGTTGGATAAAATAGTAATCAGTAAACACTTTGATCTTAAGAAACAGTTTTTATGGAAAGATAATAAAGAGAACAACGAGCGATACTTACATTAAAAAATGCACTTAATGGTGTTCCCTTGTGGGCTTCTGGCTTGGGAACGGAATCCCATATCTATGAACATTATAAGATGTAAAAATCAACCTTAAGACTTACATTAATATATTAGATATGAAATGTGTGTAATTATACAGAATTTTACCTTCTGGATATCTTCCCTCAGAACAGGCTCTAAAACTTCCAAAGGCGTCTTAAGGAAAATACAAGTAAAAAATAAAAATTAGACCCAATATATGTAAACTTATTCATCTATGGCTATTATGGAACTTTTAGAAATGCTAATAAGTTTACTTACTTTTGTTTTGTCACGTATGACAAAAATCAAAGTTGTTTTGCGTGGACTAAATAACCGAGTCATGACCTAAAACAAGGATCATATTTTAAGAGATTTGAAATCAGTATAGTATAAGAAAGGTTACATGAGGATATACACAATATACCTGGAATACTGTTTTTAGGAGAGGTTTGTTTGCAGCATGCTCGCGACCAATATCATGACACCACCTAATAACATAAATTGCCATAAAAAGGACTTCAAACCAGTGTAAAGAACTTGCCCGGCAAACCTGTATACTAGTATTGCTTAGAAGAACACTTACATGTTAATTAGCACTATGTCTGATACCGCAAGCGCAAAAAGGGCACTTTGCTTTTCAAATGCGGTATCATCCTGAAAAATGATACTAATTGGATACAATTCTTGCAGTTCTAGTTGAACCAATTTAAGAAAATGGATGTACTTGAACTAAAATTGACAAGTAATTAAAATGAAAAAACCCAATTTTATTATCATTTGAGACATGAAAAAAGAAGTATTGATGTACAACCTCGCCACGTTCTCTTCCATCAGTACCCTCAAGATCCATCACCATAGTGAACGGTTCAATGCCAGTACATCTAGCCATCCAAATACCCCTGGTAGTCTGAGACCTGATATGCATGAACTTCAGTCGATTCCTTAACTAATTAAGGTAACACAAAACTACGCTGATAAGTAAATGTCACATATATACATACCTTCCTTTAAACGCATCCATTTCTTGGAAGTTGGTATGAAAAAGATGATTTAGAAGTGTACTCTTTCCTGTTTTCAAAATAATAAGTCCCATCAAAATCATCAAAAACCAAACTTTTATAATGCAACACAATGCAATGTGTTCCATCATGTCCCCGTATGCAAGTCTTTTTGAGTTTTCGTTTAATCATAGAATGCACACTTATATATATAGTTATATATACATACCACTACTTTGTGGGCCCATGATGGAAACAATTGCATAAGAAAGCCCACATTCAGAAAGCTTTACTTCCTTCATGAACTTCTCAAGCCCGGTTGCGTTAAAAGTACCATCTCCATCAACAAGATGAGTTGAGCAACAATTGGCAGCTGAGAAAAAAAAAGCACATGTAACACCCTGATCATTTCAGTATATATTTCATCATCATTCAATGCAAAGAACAACAACAAAATGGTTATATGCTAGAAATTTCAAAATTCGTCACAAAGCATTAAAGTAATTGATTATTAGCATTTTGTCAGTAGCAAAAAAGATGAGAGTGCTTCATTTGTTATTTTTTCTTTCAATTTTAATGACTATATAGCCTTTAAATTTTAAAGGATCATGCAATACAACCAAAAACAAATCATTTATCCCAAACTATCTATCTATATATATATATATATATATGTGTGTGTGTGTGTGTGTGTGTGTTTGTGGAGCAAAAACGGTTAGCACGTCAATTAATAAGATATGTAATGATGAAACTTGAATATGCAAACAACGGAAATGTAACATGAATGAGAAATGCCTCAATTCATGTTTCCCATAAAACTGTTGTGTAGAATCGAATTTTCGAATTGAATTAATTCAGTTTTCGTAGCATTTCATATGGATAGAGATCACAATGACATGATAAAATGGCTGCACGTAACTTGAATGGAATTACGTACCCATTGTACGTAGATAATGAATTGAATGATCAAACGATGGTTGACGAATAGGTCATTGATTTTTGTTGGTATTTAAAAATATGAACGTGATGAAGAAAATTTTGATCCTTAATATGGAAATATGATCATTATTAATAATAATAATGTTATTGTGTTCTTGATGACGAGGGGACGTCTTCACCATGATGGAGTAAAAAAATTTCAGAAATTATAGGAAAAATATTTGATCAATATTTGAAGGCAAGGTTGGTAGAATTTTATTTATTTTTGTAAGGTCAACCTAACCAAAACAACCTAATAAGCAACCTAATAACATGATGATGACACTTGGCATAATCAATGGAAGAGATTGAGAGAGATAATGAGTGGATTACACATGTCATGTGATAAAAACTTTAGGTTGATTATTAGGTTGATCTTTAGGTTGATATATCATTACTCTTTTTGTAATAATGTTATTGTGTTCTTGATGATTGTAAAGTTTAATGACTTTTTTCCCTCAAGCCTAAATTACATGGATGGTCCCTTGGTTTGCATGAATTTTTCATTAAAATTTTCAATTGTTGTTCGGTTCAAAAACTATCCGTTGTTAATTTAGCTTATTAAACATGTTACAAGATAGCTCGCCCTAGGTGACACTTTCCTCCCAGCAATGTCGTCACACCGTGACACGTCCGTAACATCCCGTTGGGACTTGGGAGTGGTCTTAGATGAAAGAAAATAAAATAAGACCTTGTTGCCTTTATATACTCTATATGTTCTATGCAAGGCTGTTACACACTCAATTTGGATGAAAAGCTTGTCATATGTTAATATTTTAATATTTTAAATAAATGATTGCGCCCATGTATTAAATTTTAATATGTGAGAGATTATTCATTCAAATTGAGTTTGTAACACCACATGCTTGGGTATTTCTTCTCAGAAAAATAGGAAAATATAAAAAAAATAAAAATTTGCAATTGGACCCATTTGGGAAAAATTATATTGGGTTTAGTATCCCGGAGTGTAAGTAACTTTGCAACTTTTTCTATTGTATGTAAGTATCAAAAATTTTGTACATTGTATGTAAGTATCTCGCTAAATTGAACACTTAATGTAAAATTTTTACGTTGACCAATCAAAAACTTCTACGTGGGCAGCTCATATGGTTGCCACGTATACATTTTTACATTAAGCGTTCAATTTAGCGAGATACTTACATACAATGTTCAAAATTTTTGATGCATACACACAATAGGAAAAGTTGCAAAGTTTTTTTGATGCATACACACAATAGGAAAAGTTGCAAAGTTACTTACACTCATACTTAACCTTATTTTGCACTTGGACTGTAGTCACTGATTGTGAAAAAGCCCTTAATTTGCGCGGACACGCACAATCAAAAGAAAAACACACGCTGTTTAACACACACAGAAGAGTATTCCAATTCTAGTGAAGAGGCAAATCAATGGCCCACAATCCTTCACAGCTTCTTCCCTCAGGTATTCATTCTCGCTTCTAAACCCTAATTTCTATTTATTATAGTATTATTAATTATAATAGAAACAGCTCACAACAACTTTAATTTTTTATTTTATTTGATTGTATGTATATATGTAAATTGGATGATGATGATGATGCAGAGCTGATAGATAGATGCATAGGGTCAAAAATATGGGTGATAATGAAAGGAGATAAGGAACTTGTTGGAACTCTCAAAGGTTTTGATGTTTATGTCAATATGGTTCTTGAAGACGTCACTGAATAGTCAGTATTTCTCCCTCTTTTACTCTTTTTTGTTTATTCCTGCTTTATGAATTATATATATATGTAAGTTTAGTGTATGTATGGATATGTTTTATTTATTGCTTATGTATGCACATTATTGGTTAGGGATTGTTTGAAAATTTGTATGATTATCATCGAAATTGTTCGGATTTATGTAAACCCACCTAGGATTTAGGGCTATCTATTCTGATTAGTGTTACTTATGCTTTATTTTTCTTAGTAGTCTTTGGTTCAATCTTCTTGCCAGCTCATTTGGTTAGCTAGAGGCAAAAAAAAATTTTTTAACAGAAGTTGCTAATCACTGGAGATCAAAGCTGTACTACTTTTTGGTTGTGTTACATTGTGTTTATTTTTTACTAAGCACAAATCTTACAGAACTTTATTGACGAAGAAATTGTATGTACTATTTTATTGAAGGCTTGATCACCCAAAACACCGCTCTACTTTGGTCACTCTTGATTTTGTATGACTGGATTCAATTTAGGTAATACATTTCAATTTGGTCTCCAGTTAACGGTCGTTGGTAAGAAATATCAGTTGTTGGAAAATGCACATGCAACTATTTTAGTATGACTGTATGAGTAGGTGACACATTAGCAACACATCACTAGAAAGCCAGTTTGGTCGATGTTAAGTATCCGTTAGATTGGTTTAATCATTTTCGCTGTTAACTCTATAATAAACATGGAAGTTTCTGTTGTACTCGAACTTCTCTTTGCACACCATGTCATGCTTGTGACTGACTCATGGCATTTTGAGAACAAATTAACTGTTTTATTCTACTATGTGGATAAAGTCATTCCAAATAGTGAAGTAATGTGCTATATATTGATTATATTTATAATATATAACTTATAATTGATTCAAAGAGAGCTGTATAAACAAATTAAAAATTGTCCATGATGCTCTATCATTCAAATGAGAGTGTACTTTTGCCAGCATCTGATATTTTTGTAACAATATGATTGAGGGTCTTTTGGTAAGGAATGAAGCATCAACGGACTCCCCATGCTCAAACCCATCGTAGTTGATTATCACTTTGTTACTTATATGTTTTTAAAAGTTATTTTCTTCAAAGTTTTAGATGGCAATTGAGCTACCTGAACATGAAAGCCTTCACCTGTCTTAACCAGCTAAGAAACCTAAATTCTTTATCCTTTGTTCACAAACTGCTTCTATACTAATAAAGGGAGAAAACTTAATGAATGCATATGTTCATGTGATAAAGTAGCTGGAGGAAAGCACCTTAAGTTTGTCTAGTCAATTTAATCAAATAGGTTCTGATTGCTTTATCCCATATTAGGATCAGGGGTTATTATTAGTTTTGCAGGACCTTATATAGCTGATTTATTTTACTTATAACTACATATGGAATTGGTTCTAGTCATTATTGTCATTTTTACTCTTCACTAAGGCATTGTGAGTCCAAGATTTGTAGGATTTTTGGACTAATTCCTGAAACCTTAGTTGTTTGTCCTTGTGCTCTTATCGTCCTGCTACTCAATATGTGAAGCAATAAGCTAGAAGTAGAGTTACTATATTGTGGTTACTTTTTATAGTTAAGTGAAAGTGACAAATTGTTGCCGGCACTTTTCTGTTTGAATAACAAATTTCTGTGATGGAAGAAGTCAGGAAACCAAACTGCTTCAATACTAATAAAGAGAGAAAGTTAATGAATGCATATGTTCATGCGATAAACTAGCTGGAGGAAAGCACTTTAAGTTTTTCTAGTCAAAATAATCAAATTGGCTCTGATTGCTTATCGCATATTAGGATCATGGGTTACTATTAATTTCGCAGGCCCTTATATAAGCTGAATTATCTTACTTATAATTAGATGTGGAATTGGTTATAGTCATAATATCATATTTTACTCTTCACTAAGGCATTGCGAGTCCATGATTTGTAGGATATGTGGACTAATTCCTGAAACCTTAGTTGTTTGTCCTTGTGCTCTTATCGTCCTGCTACTCAATATGTGAAGCAATAAGCTAGAAGTAGAGTTACTATATTGTGGATTTGTGGTTAGTTTTTTATAGTTAAGTAATAAGTTGTCGCCGGCACTTTTCTGTTTGAATACAACAAATTCCTGTTATCAAAGCATGCTTTTTTGTGCACGATATCCTGCTGAATCTCTGATACAATGATCTTGGCAATGACCCATATGCGGACACTGTACTATTTCCAATTCTCCCCTCTCTCCCCTGTTTCTGCAGCTCATTTTTATGTGTAAATTATACATCAGTCACTTTAATGCTCAATGGCATCTCTTGTTTGCAGTGAGATCACACCTGAGGGACGTCGGATTACAAAGCTTGACCAGATTTTGCTCAATGGAAATAACATAGCAATTGTAAGTGTCTGTTTAAGTGAAAATGGGTTGATTTGGGCTTTATTTTAATGTCACGGGTCAAGTGGGTGTGAGGAAGTTATAAGCAGTGTGTATAACTATTGTTTTTTAAAAATTTAAATTGAAGAAATAAAAGAGAAATGTTAGCAAGTAGCAACTCAATTCGACTGCCTGGCCAGTTTTGACATGTTAACAAGCCGCCATTTTTTCACCTATAGCAAGCACCATATTAAGATTACATGCTTCTTGGTTCAACTATATCTCCATAGCTCTTGCAGGACCAACACAAATCAGCTGTTAATTCTCTGTTTTTTAAAAATCTCTTCTTAGTCCACCATTGTTTTGTTGTTTTGATGCAGCTGGTTCCTGGTGGCTCTCCAGATCCAGAATGATTGACTTCAAGTTACTGCGGTGATCATATCGAACGATAGATGTCTCTAATTAGTATGTTAAGGATGGGGTACTTTTTAAAACCCATCTTGGATTTGGCTGTAGTTCAAACCTCCACTATCCTTTGTATGGCATTCTAAAAAGACCTTAGAAACATTTGTAATTTCTTAATATCGTATTGTTTTATTCTTCATTATTTTGCTACATTTGGTTTTGGTCAGGAATTCAGGATGTTTTGAATCTATTTTGTATGTCCATTGTGTGTGTCATTATTGGGAATGAGACCGTCGGGTAGAAAATAAGCAAGAGTAATGCATATGGGTTGGGTTGATATGTTACACTTGTTGCTGATGGTCATTGATGATCAAGGAATTTGATAAGTAAATAAGGATCTAAGTAGAATAATTTATGAGGTAATGAGCATTTTCTTACACAAATTGTTTGTGAAAAGTTACTTGTTTTTGACGTATTCAAGCTATATTTCATTCGAGGATTTCTTATATGAACAAGTTTAATGGTTAAAGGGATATGGTGGAGATTTGTATACTTCTAATTTCCCTTTTTTGACAACTTCATGGGTCTCTGGTACTGGTTCATCTTCGTCTTGATGTTCTTCATCTTCTTGTTCAATTTCGAAACCCACTTGCTCACCTTGATGTTAGTGCGCATATGGAGCAACCCCGGGCTGAGGATGATGCGCATATGAAGCGAACCAGGGTTGAGGTTGGTGCGCATATGAAGCAAAACCGGGTTGAGGTTGGTGCTCATAAGAAGCAAGCCCGGGATCCATCTCAAACAAATCATCCTCAAATACGAGTGTATACGAATCATGAGATGAGTCGAATGGCGCGGCGGTGGGAGGGGGGTTGGGTTGAATCGCGACGGATTAACATGGAACCAAAAGACTTACCGCGTTTTGGGGTGCGGGTTACTTTCCCACTATCCGTATTTACAACATATGTGTGTATTGTGTAAATTGATTTGAGATTTAGTTGTAGTAGTGTTTGTTTAAAACTCAAAATTTTAAAACATATATAAAGCCGGTTGGGGAATAGATTGAAGATAAAAAGATAAAGTTTGGTAGTGTTTTGATACAGAAAGAATTTATGTTTGATGAAACATATATACAAAATTTTGGATGTGTTAGTATTTATTTTAAAGAGATAAGCTTGAAAGTCGCTTGAGGAGAGCCCCATTTGTTTGTAAACATTGCAAATTTTTTTATATTTATTGTTTGCTCATAACGATTAAATAGGTGGAAATTAAATTGGTAAAGCCAATGCCCAAGTTTTTCCCCACACCACTGGCACAGAGGCGGATTCAGGATTTTCGTATGTGGGGGCATAATGACAAAGGTGGTAAAGCGAATAGGATAAGTTGTGAGTAGAGAAAGACAGATTAAACTAGGTTTGGTGAATACAAAGATTATCATATAATGTTTCAGTTTTATCCTCTTATCTTTAACGACAATTTAGTAAACAAATCACAATTTATTCATGCATGCGGACTTTGTATTTTGTATCACTACAAAAAAAAGTTTATTTGTCCACACTTGGTTATAAAAAGTGTGAAAAAAATCATGAATTTAATCACATATAAAAATGTTTAAAAGTGTGAAAAATTGTCAAATATTTCCACACTTAAAAGTGTGAAAATCAATTTGTAACACATGATTTCTTCACTCTCCATGTGTGAAAAAATAAGGTGTTACAAATTAACTTTCACACTCTTAAGTGTGAACAATTGATATATTTTTACACACTTTTAAGTGTGAACTTTTCTTTTCCACATGTATAAGTGTGTAAATATTATGATTTTTTGAATTTCTTCACACTTTTAAATGTAAATTATTTCTACACACCTTTAAATGTGATTAAATTAACAAAAAATTTCACACTTTTTAAAAGTATAAAAAAACAAGTGTGAGAAAATGACATATTTGTTGTAGTGTGTATTTCAACCAAAATTAACCAAGATATTAGAAAATTATTTTTGAAAAAACAAGCTTGTTCACCTATACAACACTCCAAAAGATAAGAGAAGTACTCGTAATATTTATTACTAAAAAAATGTCTTCAAAACGCTTATATGTATCTGATGTATCACTTGTAAGATGTTAAACTTATCTTGTTACTATCTTTTTCATCAAATTAGTTGTTATATCTATGCATTTGTAATTTCTCTATATCCATCCATATTTGTTTTCTCTGATAGTTTCAAACTTCTCAAAAACTCAATGGTATTGTAAAAGAATGAATATAACAAAATTGCTAAAGTAAATATTTACATGTATAGGTCACGTTTGTGTTTTGCAAATCAATATATAATTTTTAAACTTTTAAACAAAACCATATATTTTCAGTATTCACCAAAACTGTATCACTTTTGTCATTTTGGGAGTGTAATAGATAAATGAGAAAATACTAGCAAAACGTATTACGGAGTATTACTTAAGCGGACCCACATTTATTTATTCCAGGTAACTAAAATGAAATTTACTTTAGGCTTTGGTGTATTCGATAAACACAGAAGGCATGGTAAATTTCATGTGGGGGCATTTTGAATAAGTATGGAATTTCCTAGTTCTTTAAGACAAAAACTCCACACATGTAAAATGATTGGCCCAAAGTAATAGGGGGCATTACCCCCCGGTGTTATGCACTTACATCTGCCCCTGACTTGCACCGATGGCACGGAACGTTATTCATACGGGCAAAACTCGATAACCATGTTTTTCACCCTAGCATTCCGAGTAACTTAATAGGTTTTTGTAATAAGCATTACTAATATACATTTTGGGATTATTTAAGAAAAAATATAGAAGATAATCACACAAATTTCGAGTTAAAACATAGATTTTTTCTCGTTACCAATGGTTTGTCTTCTAAAAAAGAATAAAAAATAAAAAATAAATATAAAGTAAAACCATGTGATAAAAATAAAATATAAACCAAAAATGAAATCTTGTCCTATGATATGGAAACAAAACTTTTTCCAATATTACAAATAAAATAAATTCTCCATTGCTCCTAGAGAAGGGTACCAAATATTTGAGTAGGTCCCATCATCATTCCATATCCCAACCAATGATACCGCCACGTAGACTTGACTCCCCATCTGAGGCGCGTAAAGCAAGTAAAAATCGGTTCAGCCCCGTAAAAATGGGCATAAAATACTAACCGACCCGAATTCACTTGATAAAAAAAGCAAAAAACCACTGGGTTTTAGCCTGTCCATCTTTCTTTCTCCTTTTTTCTCTTATATAAAAACAGAAAACAAAAGAGGGTTTTAGTTATAGTAACAATATCAACAATTTAGGGTTTTTGAAGAGGAAGAAGGAGGCGATGGATAGATACACGAAAGTCGAGCAGAAAAAGGAAGAAATGGCGATGAATGAAAATGAAATGAGAATCACGTCTCAAGGCCTTGTTCGTAACTACATCACTTACGCCACTACCCTTCTTCTTCAGGTCTCCCTCTCTCTCTCTCTATATATATAAGATCTGTTATTATATAGATGTATATATTTTTTATATACATTTTTCATTATTGTGTTTTTTTAAATATATATATATATATATATATGTAATGTCTTGTGTAATGTGATTGTGGTTACTGTTATATATTTCTATTTTTGTTTGATTTATTAATATTATTATTAGGTTAAATCTGTATATGAACGATTGCTTGATTTATTGTAAGGATAATGTTATTGAGTGTTGAAAACATTGTCTATCACATCATGTCCTTGCGCCTCCGCGTTCCGGGCCGGTGAACAGTTTTGATTCTCCGAGTCTTATATATATATATATATATCTGTGTGTGTGGTTTTGTTTGGTTATAAATGTAGTTTTAGAACATGATGCATATTATTTTTGTTTGTATTATGGTGGCGTTTGAAATTGCTTATTTACAAGTTTTTTCCTGCTGAAAAGAATAACCAGCTTATAACAAAGTGCTTATTCCTTATAAAATAAGCAGTATCTGATAGAATGTTTGTTATTGCTTATCTGCTTAAAAACAAACAATAAGCAGAAAAGTAAGCAATTCCAAACACCCTCTATGCTCATTAAATACTACTACTGCTGCAACAAACTTTTTCCGCGCAATGAAGTTGGGTATGGTAACTGGTAACTTTACATTTTGTAAAATATAGTGATAGTTAGCGTTTGTGGTTTTTTACTGGGGTCATGTTTTTGCCGACCTTTCTTATTGTTTAGCCATCTATGATTTATCCGTCTACATTCTCATTTGTGTTTCGATAACATGTAAATGTATATATTTTATGCTTAACTTGCTGTTTCATATTCTGATTTGATTTAGTGTTTCCTTCTACTGATTATGTATGTAAAAGTCATATTTTATCATGTATCGACCTTTCTAGTTGATCATCAAAGATCCTACTGTGTGTAAGATTACAAGTTCGTGATTAGCAGCCAGTGCTTTCTTGATTGTCGTTTGTTTATTCTGCATTTGGAATTCATGATCTTAGTCTGGAGTTATTGTTTATGGTAACCTGCATTACATTGCTAGGACAGTTCTTTTTTATGAAGGTACAAAGGATTTCGGTTTGACTTGAGGTTAACCTGTAACAGTATAAACGTTGTATTTTTGTTATTTAAATCTGAAGTAGAGTATTTTAAAAGCGTTTTCCACCTGAAGGGTTGGGAAACTTATACACGCGGAACCCATTTTATAAGGGATACAAGTGTAGCTACTCAATAGACCCATTATTTATTTCGTTTCTTTACCGTACTTCTCTTTCTCTCCTCTCATATTTAGTATATCCGGCTTAGTTCTTATGAAACTTTGTCTTTGTGCATCTGTAAGTACCATGCGTGGGTCTTCTCGGCTACAAGTACATTCTAACTGTGAGTGTTACAGGAGAGACGTGGTAAAGAAATTGTCTTGAAAGCAATGGGGCAGGCTATCAGCAAGACAGTAGCCATTGCCGAAATCATTAAGGTTTGAGAATCAAAATACTTGTCTTGGTATTCTTATAGCTCTTCCTTACTTTTTCATTTGCCAAAGTAGTAAGATACTCTAATTTCAAACAGAGAAACATCCCTCGATTGCATCAAGATACTCAGATCAGCTCAATAAGCATAACTGATGTATGGGAACCTATTGAGGAGGGCCTTCTGCCGTAAGTGCTAAAATCTCTATACACATCATGGCTTGGCTTTCTTAAGTTTCAATGTTATAATCATTTTTTTTTCATGTCCAGTAATGTGTGTATAAAAATAGCTGTTACTGATGTTTTGCTTTTACAGTGTGGAGATGACTCGCCAAGTATCAATGATATCAATTACCTTGTCAACTAAGGAACTAAACAAGGAGTCACCAGGGTGAGTTTCATTTTATTTTGTTAGTGGCTCCCTTCTAATCAGTTAAACAGAAATGAGTAAGATGATGAGCTTCCTGGCCCTCTTTTTTGGCTAGAGATTGCAAAGTGGGTGGGTTGGGTGATGGTCAACCTTTTTTGTGTTTTTAAAACTTAAAAGCTAGTCAATATTTCAAAGATGATTACAAAAGTCTCACTAAACAATAATAATCTTTTATCTACAAATAGAATGATTGGGTTGGTTTATGCATTAAAGTTCTACTTTGGATGATTCAATTCGAACCCATTTTACCTGTTATTTGAACCATTCTTTGTGTTTGACTCGCTAACGCAGCGGCCACATGAATACCGTTTGCAAACTGTTTTCACTTGTTCAACAATGTGCCAATCTCTACTATTATTGATATAAGCATTCTTCATGGCTCAGGTACCAACCTCCGCTCTATGTAGAACAATCAAGACCTCAGTACAACAACTATCAGCGACAGCAACAACCCAGACAGGCACAACATGGATACAATGCTGTAAATGAAGGTGCGCTAGCACAAATATATTATTCTGTAAAAAGCCCGATTCTATTATTTTTGCTTCTTGTTGATTTAATAGTATTATCCGTCTTTTAGAGCCATATGGTGGAAATTATCATGGAAATAGGGGTCATGTTCAAGGTGGGAGAGGCCGTGGCTGGAACAGGGGTGGATATGGGAATCAAGGGGATGGGTACAGAAACTACCAAGGAGATGGATACAGAAACTATCAAGGGAATGGGAACAGAAACTACCAAGGGGATGGGTACAGAAATTACCAAGGCGGTGGGCAGAGAAACTATCAAGGCGGTGGGCAGAGAAACTACCAAGGAGATGGGCAGAGAAACTATCAAGGGGGCAGTGGATATGGTAACTATCAAGGTGGCAGGGGATATGGGAACTATCGAGGTGGCAGGGGGTATGGTAACTATCAAGATGGTGCTGAATATGGAAATTATCAAGGTGGTAGAGATTATGGTAACTATCAAATTACTTAAACTTTTGCAGTTTGATGTTGTATCACTCTGGTTTCACTATGCTTCTGTTTTCAACAGATAACAATGGTTATCCGAATCGTGGTCAAGGTGGTGTTCGCGGGGGAAATGCAGGCTATCGTGGTAAGTGTTTAAAAAAGGAATCGTCTTCTATCTTCTCATTTTTCCCTTTTTTATATATTTATTATGTAAATGCTTTATTTTACTAACATAAAGCATATGCTATTGCAATGGTGTCATTTAGAGGTGGTATTTTGACCAATTGACTAATTAATGGGTCAATTCGTGTAGTGTTTTGATTCCAACAGGTCAAAGGTTTGGAAGAGAAAAGGGGCCAAAAGTTGCCCAAAGTGTCGTTTTTTTGAGGGGTAAAAGCCCGAAGAGTTGTTTACTGTATAATACTTTCCAAATCATGGGTTATTAATTCAATTTATCATAAATATATTCTTACTTTTGTGAACATATTTACATCGTTTATTAAAAAATGTATGAGATAAGTTTTTTGGGTCACCGAATCCAACCTGGCTGGTACCAGTATTTTTACCTAATGTGTCCTGTACTCATTTTGACCCTTTTTCCAAATATAGTGCCATACATGTTTAATTTGCTGATGTTTATGACCAAGCAGGAGACGGGTACATGAGAGGAGGCAGCAACAGGGGCGGTGGAGGTGGCAGATTCAATGGAAGAGGTATGGGAAGGATGGTTGGCCGATCTAGGGATGGCGGTGATGCACAGAAACAGTAGACTGCAGCTGGTTCATTCCCTCTATTGCTATATATATATGCCTGCTTCCCATAATATTGGGCTTTTGTTTTAACTCTATGCGTTATTTCAATCTTTCTACATCTCGTTGATGTTTAAATAGTTTTAGCATTGGAAGTAAATTCCTTTAGGTTAACAGCTAGCGTAAATGGTTGTAGGCAACTCGAAATGAAGTTTCAAAAAAGAAGTTAAACCCTTTATTATTATCATTACTAACGGCATTTTGTATCAATGCTAGCAAGTTTCTAGACATATATAAACAATCATACGATTGTACAAGTGGAATGTGGATTGCAAATCCAATCAACCCAAGTAGCAGGGTTTTTGCGTTTTGTATTAGAGATCCAAAAAAGAGTCCTCTTCGATAGTTCGATGGACGCATGACTGGTGGTAGTTGACAAGTTAAACCCTTTATTTTAAGCAAGTGTGGAAAATTAGGTTGAATGGCTCAGCTGATTGATTTCCTAGCTAGCTGGGCTTTTATATGGATGTGTGTGGTTAATTCGAAGATGTTCAAAGAAGGATTGAAAAAGGACATGCACGATGCATGGTAATTAGTGTATGATACTTTTTTTTTTTTGTATATACAATTGATGGTGTTTTAATACATTTTAATAGGCATGTGTGTGTGTGTGTGTGTGTTGGTATATCTAGTAAGGCCTTCTCTAATCTCTAATGCATACCTTGGAAATATAAAAAAAATAAATTAAACTAAAGTTTAAAGTATCAAATGAATTGGGAATAACATTTGTTTATATAAAGGATTTCTCTTGGCTATTTAATTCTTATCATTTTCCATGTCATAAATCAATTCAAACTTAAATATGTTTTAAGTTAAGTATAAATATAAATAGTTCAAACATTTTAATTTAGTACTCCGTACTTGGCTATTACAAGGATGGTGGTAGTGGTAGGGATTTGTATACATATTGCGGAGACAGTGATGGAGATGGGAGTGGTTGAGACTGGCGAGTATTAGAATGAGGAGGTGATGGCGATGGCGCTGGAAGTGAATTGTAGACATATTAAGAGGCGGTGAAGTTGATGAAGGTGGTGGGGACTTTATAAATGCAAGGAGGATTGTTGACATATTTTTGGGGTGATGATTGAGAAGGTGAGGGTGGCAACTTATAATGGTAAGGCTGTAAGGAGAAGACAGTTATTTCATTAGTAGTGATGGACTGTTGGTAACATGTAAACATAACTTGGTGGAGATGATGAAGCATACACATGTGTAGCTAGCACACATATTGCAAAAGCACATACTAATTGCAACCAAAACATGGCCATTTCAACAAGCCATTTCGGCAATGATGACCGACAAATACTTGGAAATGTAATGAGAGATTTGGATGTGTTATACAGTTGCAAGAATCCTTTTTTTAGTTATGTTTTATTATATGAGATAGTCTGTAGTCACTAAAATATTGTTCATTTATTTCTAGTGATGACTGAATGAATTGGTCAGTAATATTGACATACTAAATGAAGTGGCCACAATATGAAATACTTTGTAAAGACATGGGTGGATATTGCATGCCTTTAATTAGCTCAACAATCAAACCACAAAGCAATAAACTATAAGGACATGTAGTGATCAAGATTTCACTGCAGATTCATAGTAGTGATTAAGCTTCGGCTTAATGTGCTAATGAAGGTGGAAGATTTCCCTCCCTCAAATGAGGTCAATCTATAATAGATATTTCAAATGTATACAGACGAAAGTTATTGTTTGAGTTTGTTTAGTTTGGGGGCTAGCGTATTTTAGTTTTGATATAGAGTTTAAATCTATGTAATTAAAGTCGATTGAATGCAAAACATTAATTTTATAAACCACAAGTTATGAGGATAGGAAACTATTCATGTGCGGAATGTTGTCTCCCATATCTAATAGTGTCAGCGTATATCTTAAAACACCCCTGGCCACTGGGGTTTAACCCAGTGGTTACCGACATTATATATTGTAATAAGGTTAAACAACTTATTGGTAACGATGACATAGGAAAATGTTTAAAACAAATTATGTGATATATGAACCTTCACAAGAATCTCAAATGTAGTCGTAATTTTTGAGTAAAAAATTTTCGCTACCAGAGTCGTTAAAATACAAGTCAATTTTTGAATCTATCCCAGAAACTGATATTGTTTATTCAAATTTTCCTATTTCAAACATAAGAATTTTATTACGATTAGGAGAAAACCAAAAATTGTGCATATGAAAAAAAATATCCACAAGCTCTCTAGACCATTATACTAATGCACACACTTAACGACCGACGTTCAACCAAAAGCTGAGTCTAGTTGCTATCGACCTTCAAAAAACAGGACATAAATATACCTACTAGTATTATTGAAGAGAAAAGAGATTTGTTAAGACATTTATGAAGATTTGAGGTAAACACTAAACAATAACGAAAGATCTTATAGTAGTATTCATATAAATTAAAAGAGGTTTTAATACAAAGCACAAATCTGGAAACAATCAACCAGATTGTGAGAAGAACAATTAAAGGATCTACATCTTGAATATATTGAAGGAATTTCTAAAAGGAAAAAATTGAGTAGAAATAATGTTCTACAACTGTGTACTTATATATTGGAAGAGAAAATGGCTATGTTTGACAGAAGCTTTTCAAGAGCTTTTGCTTTTGGTTTTAAACAAAAAGCTCCTAAAATTATAAAAGCTTTGTTTGGATAGATTAGCTTTAGCTTTTGATTTGAAACTAAAAGCTCCAAAATTAAACGTTAGTTGAAGAAGCGTTCTTTTTTTGGCTCTAGCTTTTATTGTTTAAAATTACCTAAACAACCCTACAAAAGTCACGCCCTCTAATAAACCCTATTAAAATCACAACCTCTTTTCTTGTACGTACTATTCTCAATAAATCACACATCACAAGTAGAGCCAGAGGATTTTGGTGTCCTACTCTTCCATTAGGTAAACCTTATTATTATTTTTATTGCTTTCTTTTACAAATTGGTGCATATTTGTTAGTTGTTACTTAGATCTTGATACTTATGTTACTGTATTTATTTATTTATGATGATGATGATCATATAATTGTGAGTTTTAATTTTAGTTTGTAATATAGTATCTTATTTTAGTCTTTAATGGATTACTTAAATTGGGATTTAATTTTTTTAAGGTTAAAAAATAGTCACGGCAACAACACATGTATTAAACACAATGCATTATTGAATTGATCACTAATAAAATTGACTATGTTTAATCAAAACGAAAACGATCGAAAGTCCTCGTGTTGTTTTTAAGATATTGTTCTCAAGAAGACATGATGTTTACAGTGATAGAACAACATCCAAATTACATACCACGCGACGAACTTCATGATGTTTATGGTCATGGAACAAACTTCGAAAACTCCTATGAAGGAACGTCTAATGAGATGAAACATACTATACCCGAGATGAGATTGCTGCTTTAATATGGGATGCACGACGACGATGATTTCTTATTAGCATTTTATTTACTTTTAAGTGTTTTTATGCATATACTTATTTTTGGTGAAATTTTTATAGGTATAATATTTTGTCCTTTTTAGTCATTTTATACTTTTAGGTTGCAGCTACAGCTATCGTGCCAAACACCTTTAAAAAATAAAAGTTACTGCTAACAGCTTTGATGAAAAGCTACAGCTTACAGCTACAACTAAAAGCTACAGCTACAGTTACTTTTGCCAAACATACCCAATATCCGTTCCTTATAATCCAGTACTAACGGGTATGAGGAAGTTATAAGCCACGCTACTTTGACCCCTCATCTTCATGCAAAATACACTTCAACCCTTATATATAATCACTGCGTGATTTGTCTTGAATCATCTTTCTAACAGGAGCTAAGATTGAAGATGTTCGACTACTTCTCAACACCCCCCCACAATCTTAGCGGCAGGTACATTAAGATAAAGAATAGACCATAAAATGTTCTCACCAAACAAAGAATGTCACATTAACAACCCCAAACCCATATTGGGTAAAACAAGGATAGAAATAAGAAGGTCGTGACAGAAGTAAAAGAGTAACAAAAGGCCGGAACACTTAGTCACACCGAAGGTCTTTCTCCTCAAGTGCACTAACTGTGGGCAGCCGGAATGATAGTCACGCCGAGGGTCTTTCACCCCAAGCGCACTAACATGGGCTAGAAATAGATAAGAATGACTCTTTTAAGGAATCGGATAATCTTTAATTGCAAAGATGATATTAGGATGTTGTATTTACACAAGGTGAGAACATAAGCAAAACAGAACCAGGATTGTTTTTGAGATCTCGAGAAGTTCCCAATTCCTTTAAAAGGTTGGCTGATAAAAGAGTGCTGATATATCAACTAGTAAGAACGGGTTGGAGAGTTGCTGATGGGTCAGCAATGACCAGTTCACAGACTAAGGAGAAGGGGTCGCTGATGAAATAAATCAGCTACAAACTAAGCAACTCTTCTGCAGTTAAAAGACTCAGCAACCGTGCCAAACACCTTTAAAAAATAAAAGCTACTGCTAACAGCTTTGATAAAAAGCTACAGCTACAACTAAAAGCTACAGCTACAACTAAAAGCTACAGCTATGTGCCAAACACCTTTAAAAAATAAAAGCTACTGCTAACAGCTTTGATAAAAAGCTACAGCTACAACTAAAAGCTACAGCTATCGTGCCAAACACCTTTAAAAAATAAAAGCTACTGCTAACAGCTTTGATAAAAAGCTACAGCTACGTGCCAAACACCTTTAAAAAATAAAAGCTACTGCTAACAGCTTTGATAAAAAGCTACAGCTACGTGCCAAACACCTTTAAAAAATAAAAGCTACTGCTAACAGCTTTGATAAAAAGCTACAGCTACGTCCAAACACCTTTAAAAAATAAAAGCTACTGCTAACAGCTTTGATAAAAAGCTACAGCTACAACTAAAAGCTACAGCTATCGTGCCAAACACCTTTAAAAAATAAAAGCTACTGCTAACAGCTTTGATAAAAAGCTACAGCTATCGTGCCAAACACCTTTAAAAAATAAAAGCTACTGCTAACAGCTTTGATAAAAAGCTACAGCTTACAGCTACAACTAAAAGCTACAGCTATAGTGCAAACACCTTTAAAAAATAAAAGCTACTGCTAACAGCTTTGATAAAAAGCTACAGCTATCAACACCTTTAAAAAATAAAAGCTACTGCTAACAGCTTTGATAAAAGCTACAGCTATCGTGCCAAACACCTTTAAAAAATAAAAGCTACTGCTAACAGCTTTGATAAAAAGCTACAGCTACGTCCAAACACCTTTAAAAAATAAAAGCTACTGCTAACAGCTTTGATAAAAAGCTACAGCTATCGTGCCAAACACCTTTAAAAAATAAAAGCTACTGCTAACAGCTTTGATAAAAAGCTACAGCTATCCAAACACCTTTAAAAAATAAAAGCTACTGCTAACAGCTTTGATAAAAAGCTACAGCTACAACTAAAAGCTACAGCTATCGTGCCAAACACCTTTAAAAAATAAAAGCTACTGCTAACAGCTTTGATAAAAAGCTACAGCTTACAGCTACAACTAAACCAGTTCAGAGACTAAGGAGAAGGGGTCGCTGATGAAATAAATCAGCTACAAACTAAGCAACTCTTCTGCGGTTAAAAGACTCAGCAACCGGCCCAACGACCAAACTAGACTGGAGTTGTTCACTGGAAAACGTCCACTGATTGAAGACTGACTCATGACTGAAGTGTCCCGCTAGAGTATTCAAGTAACTACTGGTGGACCGATTTGATTCATCACTGGTCGTTGATAATGACTGAAAAGTTGTTGAAGGCTTCATCACTGATGTATACTTGTTGAGAGAAAGCCCGCTGTAAGTTTTTTCTTGCTGAACTAAGTAACTGCTGGTCACATCTAGTGCTGACCAGTTCCAGCTCACTCACCGTGGTCTACTGAAGTTGTGGCAGTGAGTGTAGCCTGGGCTGCTTAGTTTCAGTGAAGACATCTTCGTGTTAAGTTAACACTTAACACAATAAATGATACGTCCCACGGTGTATCAATATACCAAAGTATATTGTACACAGAACAGTTGTAGAGGGGGGTGAATACAACTTTCCTCAATCTTTACAAACTTTTAACACAAAACGTTTTAAGATTCAGTTTATGAATATTAAGCAAGTAAGTAAAGAGCAGGAATCATTAAAACAGTAAAGCAGTAAAGAAATAAAAACATTCTTGAACACAGATTGTGGTTTTCAAATGTAATCCTTTATTAAGAAATAATCTATACAAAGAATTACAGGGTTGTTGCAGAATAAAGATAGCCTATAGATATCTAAACAACCCTATGAAATGACAAACAACAATCAATTAATTTCAGCTCAAGAGAATCAGCCCAAGTTGATCTCGTACAGACTAAGCTGTGTATAAGAGCAGAGAAACTTGTGTGGAGAATGATTCTCAGGAAAATGCCACCCATATGCAATCCATGAATGAGGCTTTTATAGGCGAAAGCGCTCCTTCATTAGGTGTCCGTTGCAGCTACGTGTTCTTCATTCAGTGGATGATAAAGGAATAATCAATCGTGCCTTTCATGGTACTTGTGGTCCCCCACATACTGACGCACATTCTTCATCTACCAATAGGAGTATGGACATGTATATGTAAAACCAACCACCAACCTGGATCCTAGGATTCTTCCTAGTCACGTCATTTGTCTTTATCTTCAATCCAGGTTGTTATCTTCACTTGATTTTCAGACACAGATTGGGCCGTTTGTCAAAGCACCAATCTGCCTAAGTGTTTCCAAGCTGACTGCTAATCCCAAGTTGTCTTCCACTAACAGCTTAGTTTTCTATCTTCAATCCTCCTCTTCGACTTGGACTGAATGCTAATACATTGTTGATGCAGCTTGAATAACACTTGCTTCCATAAGATTTTACAATTACAAGTATGAAGCATGATCTGGGTCAGAGACAGATCGTAAGCTGTATCAGCTTAGTCTGACCCAGATCAGATTACAAGAACCAAAGATTACTAAGTGTTTATAGGTCAGATTTGTCATCATTAAATTTACAATTAACATTGGGACTCAACAATCTCCCCCTATTTGATGATGACAAAACCTAACAACACTTCTATCTATCAGCTTACAAAGAATCAAAGTAAAATGAAACTATCAGATTGTGACCCTTTGAATCTTTTGGGTTCTTTTGAACTGAAATGAAGTTTTAACAAAGAAACTAGATTTGTACAACTGCCTTTGCATATATAGAGAACAAAACAAAGATATTACATGATATAGCACTATTCTCCAAGCATTTCTATAGCTTCTTGCTTAACTTCAAATGATGGGGCAACTCTCACATCTAACTGTCTATCTAACCCCTCATCAATAAGGAACTGCTCATACCCATTACCTTCTTCACTAAAATTTCTGCAGAATCTGTATAAGGTAAATAGGTGCATAGATGGTACCTGTTTTAGTTCAGCAGTCCTTTGGAACACCAAATTCTCTCTTGCATCTACAAAATACATCCCATGTTCAGGTTCAGTGATGAACATCCCACATCTTGCACTTTCAACACCAGCATGTAGAGACAGATTGAGATCACTCAGAATCTTGTCAACAGCACCAGAAGATAATTGTGCAAGCAACTCTGAAGGAGACAAATTTTTGAGAAAATCTGTATGATCTCCTCCAGGAGCATCAATCCTTTCAAACCTTCTTCTTTTCTTCTTCAGTGGCTCAGCTGACTCATCTTCATAATCCATATCATATGCTATTGGTCTTGGAAGGCCAGTGATATCAATCTTGTACTTTACAATTGCAGCTAACTTCTTCTCAATGGCTTCCAAGACTGTCTCTTTGTGAATTCCAGAAATACCAGTTATGATATTGTGTAACTCCACCCACTCTGTGTATCCTAGATCAAGCAGATTGTCAAGATCATGGGTTTCCCAGCTTGTTTCATAACCTTTCCTTGTAAACCTGATGCTGGGAATGTTCTTTCCTTTTCGCCTTTTGAGTAGAACCTGGAGGATTGGCTCTGGATGTTTTCTATAATTGATCTTTTCTGTTACTTGTCTTTTCTCCAGAGCCTCTAGCCAATCACGGGCTTCACGACTATTCTTCACATCTTTAACCTTCTGTGATGGTTTAGAATGAACCACCACCTTCTTCTTTTCTTTTCCTTTGGCCACAACTTTCTTTTTGGAACCAATGGCTGCAAGATCTTCTTCATCTTCCTTATTCAATTGTTCTTGAACAGCCTTGGCAATTTCAGGATCAGACTCAGTTGCAGCCATTCTTTCTCTTTGTAATCTGTCCTCTTTAATCATTTTGTATGCCACCTCAACTGTTACCCCAAGCTGTGGAGCTTTTTCAATTGCAAGCTCCCAATCCTTTTCTTTGTCAGTTAAGACCTTCACACCACTTGACCCAACTTCTGTTGTTCTTTTCTTGATCATGAACTGGGACATAGTGGCTGTGTCTTCACTAGATGAAGATTCATCAACTTGTTCTAAGGGAGCTGGGTCAGCTTGAGTTGGCACATCTTGTAAAAGAACAGCTTGAGAGGACTTCCTTTTCTTTTCAGGTTTCTTAACTTTTTCAACTCCAACTTCCTTCCTTATATCTCCCATTTCAACATTAACAGTCTCCCCCTTGGTTGTATCACTCTCTTTTCCAGCTTCTTCATATATTTTCCCAACATTTTCACCACCAGACTCAGATTCTGGTCATTTTATCTCTTCTTACAGTTTTGCAAAGTATTCTTCAATTTCCTTGTCAACCTGAGCTTGTTGTCTTTCTCTTTCTAGCTCCATTTCAGCTTCACTTATAGCACTCCTCTTTCTCTTAGTAGCATTCTTCTCCCCCTTTTTGTCATCATCAGCAGGGAAAGAGCTCACTGGAGTAGCAAAGAGGTCTTTGAGATCCTGGTTGATCAAGTCAATCTTGACATTAGTGAGACAACAGGCTCTTCTTAGCTCAACATAATCCTCATGGAGGAGTTTAATCTTGGATTTAACACCCTTAGAAACTTCAATCAGATCATTCTTGAAATCTGCTTGTGACTTGTTTGCAGATCGAAGTTCTATGGTGACTTCCCTTGTAAACTTGGTTGCTGCATTTTCAATCTGACTCAGAGTACTCTTGTTTCTTTCATTCTCTTCATTGACTGCCTTTGTAAGACTATCAAGAGACTCTGTCAGCTTGCTCTGGTTCCGCTGCATCAAATCAACTGCTTTTAACACATTTTCTTTCAATGCAGTCTGATCTTGACTCAGCTTATCCACCTTCTTATCCGTAAATTCCTGATCCTTTTGGATATTTTCCAAGCATTTGGTCAGCTGTAAGCTCTCAACCTTATAGGTTGATTTGAACTCAGTGAGCTGACCCACCACATCTGAAAAAGAGATAGTGGCAGCTTGGGAAGAACTTGCAGTTGGCTTAAAAGCCACTGACTCTGGAAAGAGCAGCCTGCAATCCTTAATATCAGGGTCATTGGGCTCATTTAGAAGGGGGTGGAGGCTTAAGGAGTTTTGGAAAATTTGCTCATGAGAGTGAGTCTCATGAGTAGATTTGTCAGAATTGATGATGAGTTGATCAGCCTGAGAAAGATTAACGTTTAATTCAGGCTGAGGGCCAGTGGGAATGTGTTGATCTTGATTTTGATCAACTCCTCTACTGGCATCTTCCATCAGAACATCCTTGAGGATGGATGGGCAAACTCATCATCGAATGAAGAATCACTTCCGGAGATAGTGATCATATTCTCATTGACATCGTGAGGACCATCAATGGTTCCCTTTGCTGGGGCTGACATAACTGCCTTAAAGACAACCATGTAACCTACAGAATCCCTCTGTCCAAGGACAGATACAGACACAGACTCTGCAGGTGTAATGTTTTGTGTAATTGATTGCCCTTCAACAGAGGTGTGTTGTTGCACCAAAGTATCCTTAGGGAGAATTGAGGCCTGTACCCCTCCTTGTGACATAGAAGGGGCGTTGACAGCCTGTGCAGACTCAGAGTGTAAGAGAGAAGGAGTCTGATCAGCTTGGGGAGGAGAAGCAGTGTCACCAATGCGTTCGATACTTCTCTCCTTTGGCTGACCATCCTCAGAATCAATGTGCGTAGACTCTGACTCATTTTGGATCTGGGCTAGATCCTCTGTTATCCCTTTAATGATATCATCAACCTTTTGGGAGGCTGATGATGGCGATATAGGTGCAGACACAGTGTGACCTTGGGAGGAGGTCTTTCTTTCAATACCGTCACCCTGTTTGGAGTGTTGGGTAGCAGTAGGTGTTCCCTTTAACTCGTCTACACTCTTTTGGGAGAGTGCAGATGGGCGTGGCGATTTCGGTTTGTCAGCTTGGGTGGCAGGGACAACTTTGGAACGTTCCTTAGCTTCCACTGCACCTTGGGGGATCTCAGAATTGGATGTTGCAATATCAACCCCAGAAGCTGGCACAGATTTCCTTTGCGATCTTTTCTTTTTAGCACTGTGAGGCACTAAGTCCTCAACAATGGGTCTTTTAGAAGCGAATTTTGAATGAGTGGATGAGGGTGTGGCTAGGGTGGCTGATGTTTTGGCCAACCCTTCACCCTCTTTTGTAGGAGTAGAATATTGAATAGATTGAGAAGAGTTTGAGGGTTCAGAAGCATGTGTACCTGGGTCCCCCTGATTAGCAGATTGAGTGTCAGACTCAGATCGCGTCGAAGAAGGGACAACTTCCCCAAGTGCTTCTTGTTCCCTTTCTCTTTGCCTGCAAAAATCAAGGTAGATCTGCATTGCTCGGGTCAGACCCTGCACAGATACCTTGGGACTATTGAAAATGTTGTTGTTAATAGACTTGCATTCCAGAGTCTGACCAGTTGCCAGACTGTAATCATTGTCAAGTATTGCTTCAATGATAAGAGCAAGAATCCTACCATAAGGTATGGTAAGACTCTTCTTATGAACACGATCAACAAGGTCCTTAAAAATTAAGCCAGTGATGTGCTAAATCGAGTTTAAAATTTATAAACAAGAAATACCTAAAAACTCACTACTACACACTATCGGGCAGTGGACCCGATCGTATGCAATATAGTAAAAAGGTAAGTCCAGGTTCGTTCGCGGGGATTGGTTTGAATTAATTGTTTAGTAAAGGGGTTTGGAAAAAGGGTGTTACTTAGATTCTCACTCTGACAATAACTTTAAAAGACAAATGCGTTTAAGTAAAGGTAAGTCTCAAACAATAATGGTAAACATCATCCACCTTGACTCCGCTAGACTTCAGACATGATTGCTTTCAGTTAAGACCAAATTCGTTAAGAGTTGACACGATAAACGTGAGAGAATGAAATGCTCGCGTGGTACCACCAACCGCTCACAAGTCACCCAAACACCTAACTGCTAGTTTAATTACCCAAGCCGGTACCACCAACGCCTAGACAATCTTACCAACACTTAGCTTGTTTGATTACCAATTACCAATTGCGCCTATGTGAATTAAAACGTGGTACCACCAACCGTTTCTAAACACGTTGACAAAATGACTCCTTTTATTAATTTGACATTCACTATCATACCATGAACTAGTGATAATCGCTCATAGACAAGCGACCGTTAGAAAATCACATATGCACTCGACTAGTACCACTAACGACGAACACACATGCCACCAATATCAAATTAATACAAATAAAGGAATTAAATCATCAAGATCACGACACAACGATAATTGAAATCAACTCTTTGAATTAAAATATATAGCAATCACATCATTCGTCTAGTTTCATCAAGGTGGACAATAGAAGAATTAGCCACTCATGATTATATTGAAATTACAATAAGAATCAAGAAAGAACATAAAGTACCAATTGTTTGAAGAAACGAAATTGCAAGACAAATAAGTAGATACGATCTAGGTGGGTGCACGTGAATCTCCAATGAATCGAAGACGATTAGATCTTGAATTGACCCTTGAAGTATTCCCTGAAGTGCAGCTCCTAGAAAGATATTTTGATACCTAGAATAATAGGTTATTTTTCTATTTATACTCCTCTAATTCTGATGCAGAAAGCTGCAAAAACCCTTCAGTTCCGTGTACTCACTGCGGCGCAGTGGGCGTGTAAGGCCCCCACTGCGTCGCAGTCCCTCCACTGGTTGACCAACTGGTTGACTGACTGGTGCAGACTGCGGCGCAGTGGACCACGTACATCTCCACTGCGTCGCAGTGCATTTCCACGTCTTTCTTTATCTATCATCGACTGCGGCGCAGTACCCATCAAACCATCCCCACTGCGGCGCACCCACTGCGGCGCAGTGGGGGTTTGAACGAACAAGGCCGTGGATAATGGCTGCGGCGCAGTGGACCACGTACATCTCCACTGCGGCGCAGTCACTTGCTTGGTGTACAACCTTCATCTTACGATCCCGACACTCGCTATCTCATCCACTCGAAACGACTCTCGACTTCACCAATGACTTCTGGCCAATAATCATACGAATTTGCACAAAATGAACGCGTACTTGTTTAGAACCTGAAAACACTAACAAACACATAAACGCGCCAAATGCACACAAATTCGACTAAAAACATATAATATAAAGGCCAAAAACAATGTGGGCAATGGGTATAAGTTAGTCACATCAAATCCCCCCACACTTGAGCATTGCTTGTCCTCAAGCAAATCCAACATTTAAAGCAAAAAGTATTCCTTGACAATGGAGCTAAATAAACAATGACAAGTATCAAAAAGAAGCCACACCAAGAATGTCAAAGACAAGGAAGTGGGTGAAGCAGTTTTAATCTTAAATGAAAACTCGAAATGTTTGACAATACCTGAACGATCCGTAAGCCACGATAACACAACCAAGCACAAGTGAAACAACCGAATCTATCAAAACCATTCTACTCCAACAAACTTACTTTTGGGGTTGAATATATATGAAGAATCACTCATAGCACGGTCGTGATGTATGCTATTTTACCATAGGCTTGAACTAGGATCATTGCTCCACCAACACGGCGCAAGCACCAAGTACATCATCAAAATAGGCATAAAGGTAGGTTGTATAGTTAAACTAAGGTATATAGGATGGATATTTACAACGAATGAATGGGAATATAGGTTAATTAAGAAAAGAATAAGTCAAAGTATATGGATATGTACAAATGTATACGGTAATGAAGGCAAGAATTGAACGGAAACCAATCAAAAGTATAAGATATGTACTAGAAATGAAAAATAGTCTAATCAACCCGTACCATTGATTGCCGACAAACCGCTAACCCAAAAGATATCATCCCGAGAACGCACCCCCAACGTTACCAAGCAAAACCCGACACCAAAGTGGTGTATTAACTACAAACAACTTATTATCCACCAAACTCTCCATTCATAATGACACATCACAACACTAGACATATAAAAATGAGATGTACCTCCTAGTAGCCCAAGTTCTTTTTCTCTTTTTTTTTTTTTTTTTTTTTTTTTTTTTTTTTTTTTTTTTTTTTTTTTTTTTTTTTTTTTCTCTTTTTTTTTTTTTACTGAACCACTTTTACTCTACTAGAAGGTACCCTCTTACAATGATGAACAATGTCTAACAAACATACTTTCTTTTGAACACTCCAAAACATTCCCAAAGACCAACAATGTTCCACCGAAACCCATTTAAGCTTTCCCAAACCATCCAACAAACAAATGACAATCAACGGCCCACCAAGATTAGACTATCGGAAAAATGAGGTGAAGTATATAAGGGTGAATTTATACAAGAGTGAAGGCTAAATTATATGGGATGTATATGTGTATCAAAAGTGTACAAAGAAAGGTGAAAATGTATATGTATAAAGGTTGTATAAGGGTGTGTATAGTAAGGTATAAATGTACAAAAGAAAAGTGAAAAGAAAGAAAGAAAAAGTATGGTCAAACCTAAATGCCAATTCGTCATCCGATGTACTTAGTCACGATCACCAGGCCAAGTTCTAGAATCAACACATCACCGGCACACTCTTATCAAGAGAAGAACCCGGAAATGGAATGGATTAACCTCAAACACGCACATCTTAGTGCAGGGCATCAAAATGAAAACCCTTACTCCCGAATAAATCCAAGAGCCTAAGAGAGGGACGTATTTACAAGGCAATCAAACCAAAACCGAAACCTAACACAACTATACAAAATGATGAAATCTCACAATTTGGTGTTAGGGATATATTTGAGTGCACAAGTAATGATATCAATCCCGAGGGACTAGCCAAAT
>CM067173.1:45315734-45380734 GCA_034093135.1 Erigeron breviscapus | reverse complement strand
CATCACCAAGCAAACAAACCACAAATTGTTCTTGCAGAAAATAAAATAAACCAGAATAAGGAAAAATAAAAGAGTATAAAGTTTCATCACCTCGCAGGGTGGATAGCAAAAGAGAAAAGATAATAATGTATGAAAATACAGTCATCCATAATAATCAAACCATCAAATAACCAGGGAGAGTCAATCACTGTGGTGGAGGATGTGGTGGGTAATGCTGGTAACCAGGAATGTTGCTGTAATCAAATAAGGATCCCACCATGCGCTCTGCATAAGTCTGATCAGCAGCTCCCGTCTGGGCAACATCCATACCTGCATATGTACCTGTATAAGAACCAAATCGGACCGGCATATCCGGTCCCAATGCACCTGGATCATGACGGGGAGGCTCCTCAACCTGATGCTCGGGAGGAAAGTAAAAACCTCCACCAACACGCTGATAAGGGATAAACATGGAGGGCGGGCGGTACTCGGGAATATCAGCTGGTGGACTAAAATCCTGCCCTCTCAACTGCGCCTCCCACAAAGGCTGGTAACGGCGCGAGTCGTAAACCACTCTCCCTAAGCCAGAACCCATCATAGTCAAATCTCCCCCAACCTGCTCTCGAAAACTATCCATTCGAGAATGGAAAGACTGCTGATCCTCATACATCCTATCCATCAAAGACTGAAGAGAGGTGAAATCAAAACCTGCTGGATGAGCAGAAGCGGAAAAGGAACCTCCTGCAGTAGTGGGCTCTGGCTCCTCCTCAGCAGCCGCATCCATATCAACATCCACATCCTCCTCCACAATGGGAGGCGGTGCAGGAATCACTCCAATGTCATCAAGCAATCTTGAACTCTCCGTCTTCGTCATCTTCTTAACAATCTTAGCCCTTATCAACTCTCCCTCCTCCAAAGTCTCCTGAAATACCGGTGGGGAAAGATCGGTCTGACAAGCATCAGAATCAAATACTCCCATCCGCCGATAGATCATGGTAATGAAATGTCCCATAACCAACTCCGCATCGGAGTGGTTCCACATCCTATCCAACACCACCATGGGAGCTAACGCAAACCTCCTCGGTGCCCCCTCAGAAAACAACTTAATCAACCAAAGGTCAGTAAGATATACCTTCTCCCAGTGAGTGGAACGCTGAACCAAGAAAGTCACAATCATACGGTGGAGCATCCTCAGCTTAACACTCCTAATCTTGGACATACTACCTGACCCACCAGACTTCCAAACCTCACCACCAGTAATACGAGTCCAGTACTGCGTAAGGGACTCACCATCGAAAGCCTGCTTCACATACAACCCCTGTCTTAACAAACCCCTAAAGTCATTATTGTTCAGCTCATCCAATGTATACATCCCCGTATAATAACCAAACTGAGCCACAGAAATCTTCCTAAGCATTCCCCCACAATAGAAATGCACAACCCGCTCCTCAAACAGGTCCTTTATCTTGTTCAATTCCTTTTTCACCTTGAAAGTAGAGAAAAACTCCAAACAAAGCTCCCTATACACTGGTTCCCTGTTAGCAAACACATTGTGCCACATATTGCTTACAACTACCCTGTCGCCAACCTGTGTCTCAATCCTAAACCACCCGTTAATGTCGGCCTGAATTCCAAAATGTTGAGCAGCAGTGGGGTGGAGATACCTGGGTGGGCAAACTACCTCCTTGTGAATAGAAAAGAGCTCATTAAGATAATTGTTGCGGTGAGGTTGCTTCACCCTTGAAAAATCCAGCCACGCGTGCCTCTCATTCAACTGACCCGGCCAAAACTTAAGAACAGGCGCATCAACCTCCGTAACCGACTTGCCTTTCCGCAGAGCGGTCCCACTGGATGTTCCCTCCTCGGGTTGCTTCCTCTTGTCAGCACCAGACGCATCCTACAAGCACATATAATAACGACAACAAGTAAGCAAAACGAGGAATGCAAAGCGAGAATAATTTCAAACAATCAACAAAACTTGGGCAGAAAAACGTCCCACTGCGGCGCAGTGGGCGCAGTCCCCACTGCGGCGCAGTGGGCGCTTACCTTGCCCCACTGCGGCGCAGTGGGCGCTTACCTTCCCCACTGCGGCGCAGTGGGCGCTTACCTTGCCCCACTGCGGCGCAGTGGGCGCTTACCTTCCCCACTGCGGCGCAGTGGGCGCTTACCTTGCCCCACTGCGGCGCAGTGGGCGCTTACCTTCCCCACTGCGGCGCAGTGGGCGCTTACCTTGCCCCACTGCGGCGCAGTGGGCGCTTACCTTCCCCACTGCGGCGCAGTGGGCGCTTACCTTGCCCCACTGCGGCGCAGTGGGCGCTTACCTTCCCCACTGCGGCGCAGTGGGCGCTTACCTTGCCCCACTGCGGCGCAGTGGGCGCTTACCTTCCCCACTGCGGCGCAGTGGGCGCTTACCTTGCCCCACTGCGGCGCAGTGGGCGCTTACCTTCCCCACTGCGGCGCAGTGGGCGCTTACCTTGCCCCACTGCGGCGCAGTGGGCGCTTACCTTCCCCACTGCGGCGCAGTGGGCGCTTACCTTGCCCCACTGCGGCGCAGTGGGCGCTTACCTTCCCCACTGCGGCGCAGTGGGCGCTTACCTTCCCCACTGCGGCGCAGTGGGCGCTTACCTTCCCCACTGCGGCGCAGTGGGCGCTTACCTTGCCCCACTGCGGCGCAGTGGGCGCTTACCTTCCCCACTGCGGCGCAGTGGGCGCTTACCTTCCCCACTGCGGCGCAGTGGGCGCTTACCTTCCCCACTGCGGCGCAGTGGGCGCTTACCTTGCCCCACTGCGGCGCAGTGGGCGCTTACCTTCCCCACTGCGGCGCAGTGGGCGCTTACCTTGCCCCACTGCGGCGCAGTGGGCGCTTACCTTCCCCACTGCGGCGCAGTGGGCGCTTACCTTGCCCCACTGCGGCGCAGTGGGCGCTTACCTTCCCCACTGCGGCGCAGTGGGCGCTTACCTTCCCCACTGCGGCGCAGTGGGCGCTTACCTTCCCCACTGCGGCGCAGTGGGCGCTTACCTTGCCCCACTGCGGCGCAGTGGGCGCTTACCTTCCCCACTGCGGCGCAGTGGGCGCTTACCTTCCCCACTGCGGCGCAGTGGGCGCTTACCTTCCCCACTGCGGCGCAGTGGGCGCTTACCTTGCCCCACTGCGGCGCAGTGGGCGCTTACCTTCCCCACTGCGGCGCAGTGGGCGCTTACCTTGCCCCACTGCGGCGCAGTGGGCGCTTACCTTCCCCACTGCGGCGCAGTGGGCGCTTACCTTGCCCCACTGCGGCGCAGTGGGCGCTTACCTTCCCCACTGCGGCGCAGTGGGCGCTTACCTTGCCCCACTGCGGCGCAGTGGGCGCTTACCTTCCCCACTGCGGCGCAGTGGGCGCTTACCTTGCCCCACTGCGGCGCAGTGGGCGCTTACCTTCCCCACTGCGGCGCAGTGGGCGCTTACCTTGCCCCACTGCGGCGCAGTGGGCGCTTACCTTCCCCACTGCGGCGCAGTGGGCGCTTACCTTGCCCCACTGCGGCGCAGTGGGCGCTTACCTTCCCCACTGCGGCGCAGTGGGCGCTTACCTTGCCCCACTGCGGCGCAGTGGGCGCTTACCTTCCCCACTGCGGCGCAGTGGGCGCTTACCTTGCCCCACTGCGGCGCAGTGGGCGCTTACCTTCCCCACTGCGGCGCAGTGGGCGCTTACCTGCCCCACTGCGGCGCAGTGGGCGCTTACCTTCCCCACTGCGGCGCAGTGGGCGCTTACCTTGCCCCACTGCGGCGCAGTGGGCGCTTACCTTCCCCACTGCGGCGCAGTGGGCGCTTACCTTCCCCACTGCGGCGCAGTGGGCGCTTACCTTCCCCACTGCGGCGCAGTGGGCGCTTACCTTGCCCCACTGCGGCGCAGTGGGCGCTTACCTTCCCCACTGCGGCGCAGTGGGCGCTTACCTTGCCCCACTGCGGCGCAGTGGGCGCTTACCTTCCCCACTGCGGCGCAGTGGGCGCTTACCTTGCCCCACTGCGGCGCAGTGGGCGCTTACCTTCCCCACTGCGGCGCAGTGGGCGCTTACCTTGCCCCACTGCGGCGCAGTGGGCGCTTACCTTCCCCACTGCGGCGCAGTGGGCGCTTACCTTGCCCCACTGCGGCGCAGTGGGCGCTTACCTTCCCCACTGCGGCGCAGTGGGCGCTTACCTTGCCCCACTGCGGCGCAGTGGGCGCTTACCTTCCCCACTGCGGCGCAGTGGGCGCTTACCTTCCCCACTGCGGCGCAGTGGGCGCTTACCTTCCCCACTGCGGCGCAGTGGGCGCTTACCTTGCCCCACTGCGGCGCAGTGGGCGCTTACCTTCCCCACTGCGGCGCAGTGGGCGCTTACCTTGCCCCACTGCGGCGCAGTGGGCGCTTACCTTCCCCACTGCGGCGCAGTGGGCGCTTACCTTCCCCACTGCGGCGCAGTGGGCGCTTACCTTCCCCACTGCGGCGCAGTGGGCGCTTACCTTGCCCCACTGCGGCGCAGTGGGCGCTTACCTTCCCCACTGCGGCGCAGTGGGCGCTTACCTTGCCCCACTGCGGCGCAGTGGGCGCTTACCTTCCCCACTGCGGCGCAGTGGGCGCTTACCTTCCCCACTGCGGCGCAGTGGGCGCTTACCTTCCCCACTGCGGCGCAGTGGGCGCTTACTTGCCCCACTGCGGCGCAGTGGGCGCTTACCTTCCCCACTGCGGCGCAGTGGGCGCTTACTGCCCCACTGCGGCGCAGTGGGCGCTTACCTTCCCCACTGCGGCGCAGTGGGCGCTTACCTTGCCCCACTGCGGCGCAGTGGGCGCTTACCTTCCCCACTGCGGCGCAGTGGGCGCTTACCTTGCCCCACTGCGGCGCAGTGGGCGCTTACCTTCCCCACTGCGGCGCAGTGGGCGCTTACCTTGCCCCACTGCGGCGCAGTGGGCGCTTACCTTCCCCACTGCGGCGCAGTGGGCGCTTACCTTCCCCACTGCGGCGCAGTGGGCGCTTACCTTCCCCACTGCGGCGCAGTGGGCGCTTACCTTCCCCACTGCGGCGCAGTGGGCGCTTACCTTCCCCACTGCGGCGCAGTGGGCGCTTACCTTCCCCACTGCGGCGCAGTGGGCGCTTACCTTCCCCACTGCGGCGCAGTGGGCGCTTACCTTGCCCCACTGCGGCGCAGTGGGCGCTTACCTTCCCCACTGCGGCGCAGTGGGCGCTTACCTTGCCCCACTGCGGCGCAGTGGGCGCTTACCTTCCCCACTGCGGCGCAGTGGGCGCTTACCTTGCCCCACTGCGGCGCAGTGGGCGCTTACCTTCCCCACTGCGGCGCAGTGGGCGCTTACCTTCCCCACTGCGGCGCAGTGGGCGCTTACCTTCCCCACTGCGGCGCAGTGGGCGCTTACCTTGCCCCACTGCGGCGCAGTGGGCGCTTACCTTCCCCACTGCGGCGCAGTGGGCGCTTACCTTGCCCCACTGCGGCGCAGTGGGCGCTTACCTTCCCCACTGCGGCGCAGTGGGCGCTTACCTTGCCCCACTGCGGCGCAGTGGGCGCTTACCTTCCCCACTGCGGCGCAGTGGGCGCTTACCTTGCCCCACTGCGGCGCAGTGGGCGCTTACCTTCCCCACTGCGGCGCAGTGGGCGCTTACCTTGCCCCACTGCGGCGCAGTGGGCGCTTACCTTCCCCACTGCGGCGCAGTGGGCGCTTACCTTCCCCACTGCGGCGCAGTGGGCGATTCTCCATGAGGCATTTAATTCAGCTTCAATAATCACAAAATCTACAGGAAAAATCAAACCTCCCACCTGAATTAACACATCTTCTAATATTCCAATAGGTCTTATTTCAGACTTATCGGCCAAATTGATTTTCATGTTAATAGGTTTCGGTGTTCCTAAGTTCAGCTTGGAGTAAAGAGAAGAAGGCATAAGGTTAATACTTGCACCCGAATCATTTAAAGCCTTTTTTACCGTTAAGTTACCAATCTTACAGGGAATAGTAAAACTACCTGGATCTCCTCGTTTTTCGGGCAACTTACCTGTTACAGCTGCTGAGCAAACTTCCTCTAGCACTGTAGTAGCCACACCATCCAGATGCTTCTTATTCATCAAAATCTGCTTCAAGCACTTTGCATATCCTGGCATCTGCACAATTGCATCTAAAAATGGAATATTGATATGCAATTTTCTGAGGTGACTTACAAATTTATCCATTTGTTCCTTTAGCTTATTTTTCTCCAATCGCTGGGGAAATGGAACCTTCGGCTTATATGTCTTAACAGTTGGTTCCTCAGCGGGCTTCTCAACAGGTTTAGCAACGGGTTGGGGTGGAACGGCCGGGTGGAACGGCCGGTGTCGGCACGGCTGGTTCCGGTTCCATCTCAATCTCGTCATCAACTTGCTCCTCATCTTCATCAACCTGCACAGATTGAAACGAATCATTAGGTGAAGATTTAGCTGAATCATAAGTGTTACCTGCCCTCGTGGTGATAGCATTCACGTGCTCATTTCTGACATTGGGCTGGGCATCCTTTCTCCATGATCCTTGATTACTCGACTGAGGCTTTGGATTCTGTCCCTGATTCTGCCCCATGCTAAACTGAGGCTTAGGATTCTGTTGAGTAGTGCTAGGTAGAGTCCCCGTAGGCCTAGCAAGGGCAGCCATCCTACTCTCGAGATCCTTAAAGTTCAACTCTGCATTCTTGGCATTCATCTCAACCTTCCCATCTATCCTATCCAACCTCTCATGCAATGCCTTCGTATCATCCCGAATCATCTTAATACTTGTATTTGTTTCAATCTGATTGCTCATCATTTGCTTCATCATCTCCCTCAACTCGTCATTTGGATCGGTGTTAGAAGAAGAAGAACCGGATCCTTGTCCTTGTTGAGGTTGTTGTTGAGGTTGATTCTGATAATTGTCTCCTTGCCACCTGTTACCTGAAAAACGAGAGTTGTTAGTAGGAAAAGAAGAGTTATAAGAGGGATTACCTGAAGGACGGTTTTGGTAACCGGAATTGCGTTGATAGCTCCCTTGTTGTTGGTTTTGGACGTAACTAACATCTTCGGGTCCCCGACTTGGACAATCTTCCGAATAATGCATATTTCCACAATGGTCACATCCATCGGCAACAACCTTCACATCCCTTTCAATGGCCCCAAATCGACTCTCTTGCATAGCAAATCCTTTCTCCATGATCCTTGATTACTCGACTGAGGCTTTGGATTCTGTCCCTGATTCTGCCCCATGCTAAACTGAGGCTTAGGATTCTGTTGAGTAGTGCTAGGTAGAGTCCCCGTAGGCCTAGCAAGGGCAGCCATCCTACTCTCGAGATCCTTAAAGTTCAACTCTGCATTCTTGGCATTCATCTCAACCTTCCCATCTATCCTATCCAACCTCTCATGCAATGCCTTCGTATCATCCCGAATCATCTTAATACTTGTATTTGTTTCAATCTGATTGCTCATCATTTGCTTCATCATCTCCCTCAACTCGTCATTTGGATCGGTGTTAGAAGAAGAAGAACCGGATCCTTGTCCTTGTTGAGGTTGTTGTTGAGGTTGATTCTGATAATTGTCTCCTTGCCACCTGTTACCTGAAAAACGAGAGTTGTTAGTAGGAAAAGAAGTTGTTGTTGAGGTTGTTGTTGAGGTTGTTGTTGAGGTTGTTGTTGAGGTTGTTGTTGAGGTTGTTGTTGAGGTTGTTGTTGAGGTTGTTGTTGAGGTTGTTGTTGAGGTTGTTGTTGAGGTTGTTGTTGAGGTTGTTGTTGAGGTTGTTGTTGAGGTTGTTGTTGAGGTTGTTGTTGAGGTTGTTGTTGAGGTTGTTGTTGAGGTTGTTGTTGAGGTTGTTGTTGAGGTTGTTGTTGAGGTTGTTGTTGAGGTTGTTGTTGAGGTTGTTGTTGAGGTTGTTGTTGAGGTTGTTGTTGAGGTTGTTGTTGAGGTTGTTGTTGAGGTTGTTGTTGAGGTTGTTGTTGAGGTTGTTGTTGAGGTTGTTGTTGAGGTTGTTGTTGAGGTTGTTGTTGAGGTTGTTGTTGAGGTTGTTGTTGAGGTTGTTGTTGAGGTTGTTGTTGAGGTTGTTGTTGAGGTTGTTGTTGAGGTTGTTGTTGAGGTTGTTGTTGAGGTTGTTGTTGAGGTTGTTGTTGAGGTTGTTGTTGAGGTTGTTGTTGAGGTTGTTGTTGAGGTTGTTGTTGAGGTTGTTGTTGAGGTTGTTGTTGAGGTTGTTGTTGAGGTTGTTGTTGAGGTTGTTGTTGAGGTTGTTGTTGAGGTTGTTGTTGAGGTTGTTGTTGAGGTTGTTGTTGAGGTTGTTGTTGAGGTTGTTGTTGAGGTTGTTGTTGAGGTTGTTGTTGAGGTTGTTGTTGAGGTTGTTGTTGAGGTTGTTGTTGAGGTTGTTGTTGAGGTTGTTGTTGAGGTTGTTGTTGAGGTTGTTGTTGAGGTTGTTGTTGAGGTTGTTGTTGAGGTTGTTGTTGAGGTTGTTGTTGAGGTTGTTGTTGAGGTTGTTGTTGAGGTTGTTGTTGAGGTTGTTGTTGAGGTTGTTGTTGAGGTTGTTGTTGAGGTTGTTGTTGAGGTTGTTGTTGAGGTTGTTGTTGAGGTTGTTGTTGAGGTTGTTGTTGAGGTTGTTGTTGAGGTTGTTGTTGAGGTTGTTGTTGAGGTTGTTGTTGAGGTTGTTGTTGAGGTTGTTGTTGAGGTTGTTGTTGAGGTTGTTGTTGAGGTTGTTGTTGAGGTTGTTGTTGAGGTTGTTGTTGAGGTTGTTGTTGAGGTTGTTGTTGAGGTTGTTGTTGAGGTTGTTGTTGAGGTTGTTGTTGAGGTTGTTGTTGAGGTTGTTGTTGAGGTTGTTGTTGAGGTTGTTGTTGAGGTTGTTGTTGAGGTTGTTGTTGAGGTTGTTGTTGAGGTTGTTGTTGAGGTTGTTGTTGAGGTTGTTGTTGAGGTTGTTGTTGAGGTTGTTGTTGAGGTTGTTGTTGAGGTTGTTGTTGAGGTTGTTGTTGAGGTTGTTGTTGAGGTTGTTGTTGAGGTTGTTGTTGAGGTTGTTGTTGAGGTTGTTGTTGAGGTTGTTGTTGAGGTTGTTGTTGAGGTTGTTGTTGAGGTTGTTGTTGAGGTTGTTGTTGAGGTTGTTGTTGAGGTTGTTGTTGAGGTTGTTGTTGAGGTTGTTGTTGAGGTTGTTGTTGAGGTTGTTGTTGAGGTTGTTGTTGAGGTTGTTGTTGAGGTTGTTGTTGAGGTTGTTGTTGAGGTTGTTGTTGAGGTTGTTGTTGAGGTTGTTGTTGAGGTTGTTGTTGAGGTTGTTGTTGAGGTTGTTGTTGAGGTTGTTGTTGAGGTTGTTGTTGAGGTTGTTGTTGAGGTTGTTGTTGAGGTTGTTGTTGAGGTTGTTGTTGAGGTTGTTGTTGAGGTTGTTGTTGAGGTTGTTGTTGAGGTTGTTGTTGAGGTTGTTGTTGAGGTTGTTGTTGAGGTTGTTGTTGAGGTTGTTGTTGAGGTTGTTGTTGAGGTTGTTGTTGAGGTTGTTGTTGAGGTTGTTGTTGAGGTTGTTGTTGAGGTTGTTGTTGAGGTTGTTGTTGAGGTTGTTGTTGAGGTTGTTGTTGAGGTTGTTGTTGAGGTTGTTGTTGAGGTTGTTGTTGAGGTTAGACATTAGGAAATGTCTCGAGTTTTACGGCATTCATTTGATTCTGCCCGTATTGGTATAACCTTGCCAACTTCTCAAATCTCTCTAGATGTTGATACGGATCCCACTTCCTCTTACCATCAAATTGTTGTTCCTCAATGCTCTTAAGATGATTACCCTTTAGGTTGAAGTCATGAGCAATTGCCGGAGTTCTAATAGGACTACCACGGTTTGCGGGAATAGTGCGAACCCTTTCGCCATACCGTATATCATTTGGGTCCCTTTCCTCATCCGCCATCTCGGTCTCTTCTAACTTAACTTCAAGATCAAAAAATTCGTCCAAATTAAACCCCTCCTCGTCTGAATCAGGAGTAGGCTTAGCAATGGGTGAGAATGGTGTTGGTGTTGTGAAGTTAGATCTACGTCTAGATGGTGTTCTCAACGGACTATTAAGTGGTAAACCAGAAGACCTCAAGTTCATCAACTAAAAAGTAGACCTGCAAAACACAACTAACCAAACACGTCAACTGCACCTGTGATAAGATAAGAAAAGAAAAACTAAACTATGAAAGCAAATAACTTCCTCACGCGTGAGGAAGGATCAAACCACTAAATTAACAACTAAAACAACGCACAATCCCCGGCAGCGGCGCCAAAAACTTGATGTGCTAAATCGAGTTTAAAATTTATAAACAAGAAATACCTAAAAACTCACTACTACACACTATCGGGCAGTGGACCCGATCGTATGCAATATAGTAAAAAGGTAAGTCCAGGTTCGTTCGCGGGGATTGGTTTGAATTAATTGTTTAGTAAAGGGGTTTGGAAAAAGGGTGTTACTTAGATTCTCACTCTGACAATAACTTTAAAAGACAAATGCGTATAAGTAAAGGTAAGTCTCAAACAATAATGGTAAATATCATCCACCTTGACTCCGCTAGACTTCAGACATGATTGCTTTCAGTTAAGACCAAATTCGTTAAGAGTTGACACGATAAACGTGAGAGAATGAAATGCTCGCGTGGTACCACCAACCGCTCACAAGTCACCCAAACACCTAACTGCTAGTTTAATTACCCAAGCCGGTACCACCAACACCTAGACAATCTTACCAACACTTAGCTTGTTTGATTACCAATTACCAATTGCGCCTATGTGAATTAAAACGTGGTACCACCAACCGTTTCTAAACACGTTGACAAAATGACTCCTTTTATTAATTTGACATTCACTATCATACCATGAACTAGTGATAATCGCTCATAGACAAGCGACCGTTAGAAAATCACATATGCATTCGACTAGTACCACTAACGAAGAACACACATGCCACCAATATCAAATTAATACAAATAAAGGAATTAAATCATCAAGATCACGACACAACGATAATTGAAATCAACTCTTTGAATTAAAATATAAAGCAATCACATCATTCGTCTAGTTTCATCAAGGTGGACAATAGAAGAATTAGCCACTCATGATTATATTGAAATTACAATAAGAATCAAGAAAGAACATAAAGTACCAATTGTTTGAAGAAACGAAATTGCAAGACAAATAAGTAGATACGATCTAGGTGGGTGCACGTGAATCTCCAATGAATCGAAGACGATTAGATCTTGAATTGACCCTTGAAGTATTCCCTGAAGTGCAGCTCCTAGAAAGATATTTTGATACCTTAGAATAATAGGTTATTTTTCTATTTATACTCCTCTAATTCTGATGCAGAAAGCTGCAAAAACCCTTCAGTTCCGTGTACTCACTGCGGCGCAGTGGGCGTGTAAGGCCCCCACTGCGTCGCAGTCCCTCCACTGGTTGACCAACTGGTTGACTGACTGGTGCAGACTGCGGCGCAGTGGACCACGTACATCTCCACTGCGGCGCAGTGCATTTCCACGTCTCATCCACTGCGGCGCAGTGGTCCACGTCTTTCATTATCCCTATATCTGACTGCGGCGCAGTACCCATCAAACCATCCCCACTGCGGCGCAGTGGGGGTTTGAACGAACAAGGCCGTGGATAATGGCTGCGGCGCAGTGGACCACGTACATCTCCACTGCGGCGCAGTACACGTGGAATATGGCTGCGGCGCAGTGGACCACGTACATCTTGACTGCGGCGCAGTAACCATCAAACCATCCCCACTGCGGCGCAGTGGGGGTTTGTACAAACAATGCCGTGGAATATGGCTGCGGCGCAGTGGACCACGTACATCTCCACTGCGGCGCAGTAACCATCAAGTCAAACCATCCCCACTGCGGCGCAGTGGGGGTTTGTACAAACAATGCCGTGGAATATGGCTGCGGCGCAGTGGACCACGTACATCTCCACTGCGGCGCAGTAACCATCAAACCATCCCCACTGCGGCGCAGTGGGGGTTTGTACAAACAATGCCGTGGAATATGGCTGCGGCGCAGTGGACCACGTACATCTCCACTGCGGCGCAGTCAAATGCTCACTGCGGCGCAGTGGACCACGTACATCTCCACTGCGGCGCAGTAACCATCAAACCATCCCCACTGCGGCGCAGTGGGGGTTTGTACAAACAATGCCGTGGAAATTGGCTGCGGCGCAGTGGACCACGTACATCTCCACTGCGGCGCAGTCAAATGCACGTCTTTATTTCCCATCCCCACTGCGGCGCAGTGGGGGTTTGTACAAACAATGCCGTGGAATCACTGCGGCGCAGTGGACCACGTACATCCCACTGCGGCGCAGTGGACACGTACATCTCCACTGCGGCGCAGTGGACCACGTACATCTTGACTGCGGCGCAGTAACCATCAAACCATCCCCACTGCGGCGCAGTGGGGGTTTGTACAAACAATGCCGTGGAATATGGCTGCGGCGCAGTGGACCACGTACATCTCCACTGCGGCGCAGTACCACTCAAACATCCCCACTGCGGCGCAGTGGGGGTTTGTACAAACAATGCCGTGGAATATGGCTGCGGCGCAGTGGACCACGTACATCTCCACTGCGGCGCAGTCGCCAGTTGCATCTCCACTGCGGCGCAGTGGAATTCCACGTCTTTCATCTCCACTGCGGCGCAGTGGACCACGTCATTTCTCCACTGCGGCGCAGTGACCATCACACCATCCCCACTGCGGCGCAGTGGACCACGTACATCTCCACTGCGGCGCAGTGGACCACGTACATCTCCACTGCGGCGCAGTGGAATTCCACGTACATCTCCACTGCGGCGCAGTAACCATCAAACCATCCCCACTGCGGCGCAGTGGGGGTTTGTACAAACAATGCCGTGGAATATGGCTGCGGCGCAGTGGACCACGTACATCTCCACTGCGGCGCAGTCGACACGTACATCCCACTGCGGCGCAGTGGACCACGTACATCCCACTGCGGCGCAGTGGACCAATGCCGTGGACATCCCACTGCGGCGCAGTGGACCACGTACATCTCCACTGCGGCGCAGTGGACCACGTACATCTCCACTGCGGCGCAGTGGACCACGTACATCTCACTGCGGCGCAGTGGACCACGTACCATCCCCACTGCGGCGCAGTTGAACGAACAAGGCCGTGGATAATGGCTGCGGCGCAGTGGACCACGTACATCTCCACTGCGGCGCAGTCACTTGCTTGGTGTACAACCTTCATCTTACGATCCCGACACTCGCTATCTCATCCACTCGAAATGACTCTCGACTTCACCAATGACTTCTGGCCAATAATCATACGAATTTGCACAAAATGAACGCGTACTTGTTTAGAACCTGAAAACACTAACAAACACATAAACGCGCCAAATGCACACAAATTCGACAAAAAACATATAATATAAAGGCCAAAAACAATGTGGGCAATGGGTATAAGTTAGTCACATCAGCCAGCAAAATCTATTCTGGTCATAGTGACCATTGCATGAAAAATCTGCAATTCTAGAACATTAGGTTGATCAAAGCTGCCTGCCTTTACTTGTAAAGTTTTAGAAATTGTGCTCAGCAAATAATTCCAAATACCAGTTAAATATTTCATTTTAACCACTGAAGCCATAGGACCAGTATATCCAACTTCTTGTAAAACACTTTTGGCTTCAGTGTGAGACACAACACTTTCATAAATATCATTAGGCATATAAGACAGCTCAAATGCAGACCTAATCCTCTCATAAGAAATATATACCTTTTTCTTACTGTTGAGGATTGTGCCATAGATTGCAGCATCTCCTTTCTTATTCTTTGCCACAAAACAGCTCGCCCAAAATTCACAAAGTAGATCTTGAAACACCCAGTCTGGCTTCTCAATCATCACCTTGCCGAATGGATGATGCCATAAGAAAGCCACAATCTCATCGTATCCTTTAGCCCATGAAGGAGGATAAATATTGGCATAAACCAGACTGCCAATCTTGATTTTACCAGTATCAAGATCAGCCGGAACTAGGTACATTTACCTACCCAGCCCGACATTGACTGACCCGAAACCGAACCGGACCGGCCCGACCGAGCCACAAACAGTCCGGTCTTCGGTCCTGGATTTCCATGTTATCTCGGGTTCGGTCCAAAACCCGGCAGAAATCGGTCCAGACCCGATAACCCGAGAACCGAATTCATTTGGGGCTTTTGTGTATAATGGGCTTATGAATGTATTGGTAATGGGCTTTGAGGAGATGTTTTTTTTGGTCCAGCCTCCCTCTCCAGTCTCCACGGCTCCACACTCCACAATCCATGACTAAAAAAAAGGGTTGTATCTTCTAATGTGAACTTTGATCATTTCTTTTGGGCTACTGTAATAGTGTAATGTTAATGAAGTATCATGTGAAATTGTAATTGAAGGCTACTGGCGTTGGTATGTTATATATATTGATAATATGCATGTATTGAATTATAGCAGGTTTTTGCAATGCATGAAATGAGCCCAGCAGGTTTTTTGGTTTGGATTCACTAGCCCAGCAGGTTTAAATGTTAGCCCAGCAGGTTTTTTTCGTTGGCCCAACTGGTATTTGTCTTTAGCCCAGCAGGAAAAAGCCCATCTTTTATTGTATTTCGGTCTGACCCAAAAATAACCGAACCGACCCGGGCTAACCCGGACCCGGACCGGACCGCCCGAGCAGGTATCGGGCCGGTCTTCGGTCTTCGTTTTTCTGCCACTTCGGTCTTCGGTCCACATCGGTCCGGTCCGGTCCGGTTCGGTCTTTTGACCGTGCTCATGCCTAGCCGGAACCACTACTACATTACTTCCCACCACATAAGGTGAAAGCTTATTGGCGCTTATTGGAGCTGGGTATTGACTTTCAGGTTCAGAAGAAGAACTAGATTGAGAATCATTAGAATGAATAGAAACAGATGATGATGCCATTTTGAAAACAATTTTTAGAAGAAATTAAATTTAATAAAACAGTAATCAGATTTGAGAAAAAAAATTGATTTGAGAAAATATGAACAAGTGATTTGGGATTTAGGTTAAATCGATATTATATACAAAACTCAAAATATCCCGTTTGAAAAAGTTGGAGAGAGAAAGATTTTGATTGGAGGATCAACAAGTAGTGGTGGTACTTTTTCAGTAACCGGCTGTTACCACTACACGTGTCACACTCCAATAGGATCAACAAGTACACTAAATAAAATAATGAAAGTAATAAACCGCACTGAGATATTTAATAACAAAAATAACCACGAAGCTGGGTCAGACTCAGCTTACCCTTTTTTAATTGGACCAAGTGTGAAAGAGTAGTCTGGGTCAGACACAACTTACCCTCAAAATTAAAGATAACTCTAAGGGGTCAGATTTGCTATTACTTAGCTCACTACATTTTACAAATTAAGCATACCTAGCTTACTTATGAGGTAGTTGAACCTTGATTCATCCAATGGCTTTGTGAACAAGTCAGCAAGCTGATTATCTGTTGGAATGAAGTGGAGTTCAACATCTTCTTTCATTACATGATCCCTGATGAAATGATATCTTATATCAATGTGCTTGGTCCTTGAATGAAGCACATGATTGTTTGAAATTGCTATGGAACTGGTACTGTCACAAAAGATTGGAGTTTTTGATGCAATGACACCATAGTCTTGAAGCTGATATTGCATCCAAAGAATTTGAGAGCAACAACTTCCTGCAGCAACATATTCAGCTTCTGTAGTGGAGATAGAAACTGAATGCTGCTTCTTGCTGGACCAGCTTACAAGTCTATTGCCAAGCAATTGACAAGCTCCTGAGGTGCTTTTTCTGTCAATCTTACAGCCTACAAAGTCAGAATCTGAATAGCCAATTAGATCAAATCCTAAGTCTTTGGGATACCAAAGACCCAGATTAGGACTACCTTTAAGGTATCTAAAGATTCTTTTCACAGCCTTAAGATGAGATTCCTTAGGACTAGCTTGATATCTTGCACAAAGATATGTAGCAAACATAATATCTGGTCTACTAGCAGTCAAGTAAAGTAATGATCCTATCATACCCCTAAAAGCTGTGATGTCAACAGATTTGCCGTTTTTATCCTCATCCAGCTTATCACCAGTTCCCATAGGAGTTTTCATAGGTGAGCAATCACTAAAACCAAATTTGTTTAAGAGATCTTTAACATATTTTCCTTAGTTTATGAAAATTCCATTTTTAGTCTGTTTAACTTGTAAACCCAGAAAATAGTTTAGTTCTCCCATCATGCTCATTTCATACTTTTTAGACATTAATTCAGAAACTTTTTGCAAAGTCTTTCACTGCTAGACCCAAATATTATATCATCTACATAAATTTGTACAAGCAGGATATCACCATTATATTTTCTCACAAACAAAGTCTTGTCAACATTACCTCTTTTGAAGTTATTAGCCAATAAGAATTTAGACAGAGTGTCATACCATGCCCTTGGAGCTTGCTTCAACCCATAGAGAGCTTTGTCAAGCTTGAACACATGGTCAGGAAACTTTGTATTTTCAAAACCAGGAGGCTGTTCAACATAGACTTCTTCTTCCAATTTTCCATTAAGAAATGCACTCTTCACATCCATTTGATAGACTTTGAAACCCTTGTGAGCAGAGAAGGCCAAGAACATTCTGATTGCCTCTAATCTTGCTACTGGTGCAAAAGTCTCATCATAATCAATTCCATCCTCTTGTCTGTAACCAAGAGCTACCAATCTTGCTTTATTTCTGGTCACAACTCCCCTTTCATCCATTTTGTTTCTATAGACCCACTTGGTTCCAATCACAGTCTTGTGATGAGGTCTTGGAACAAGTTCCCAAACCTTGTTTCTTTCAAACTGTGTTAGCTCATCTTGCATTGCATTTACCAAGAAGGATCTGCCAGTGCTTCATCAACCTCAGTTGGTTCCACCTTGCTTACAAAATTGACAAACATGCAGAAATTGCCTGTTGCCTTTCTTCTTATTTTAACACCAGAGAGTGGATCACCAATGATTTGGTTAATTGGATGACTCTTTGTCCATCTGGTAACTGGGACAATGGGTTGATTCAGATTAGATGGTTCAGCATGATCAGCTTGAGGAAGAGGCTGATCAGCTTGGACTGGAATGGAGGAATCTGAGCCAGTTGGAGAGTCATTTAATGGATTCTGAACAATTTCTTCAGTAGGAGTAGGATCAGCTTGAGCATTTTCAAAGATTGGAACACTTTCTTCTTCTTCTAAAAGTTGCTCCCCTGAGTTTGAGCATTATCAGCTCTAATTGGAGGATTAGTTGGAGGCTCATTCTCAGGTACAACCAGTTCTTCAAAATTGAAGTCTTCATCTTCAAGAGGAGAGCAATCTGGCTTAGAACAACCTTCATCATGCTTACATTAACAGAGTTCTCAATTGTTTTAGTTCTCTTGTTGTGAACTCTGTAGGCCTTCATCATTGTTGCATATCCAAGTAGGATACCTTCATCTGATTTCTCATCAAACTTTCCAAGATGGTCTTTCTGATTCAGAATGTAACAAGGACTTCCAAACATTCTTAGGAAACCAATCTCAAGTTTTCTCCCCCTAAGAAGTTCATATGCAGTCTTCTGGTGTCTTTTCACAATGAGGGATCTGTTCTGGGTAAAGCAAGCTGTGTGAACTGCTTCAGCCCAGAAATGAGACTTGACATTGTTTTGAGCCATCATGGATCTGGCAGCTTCAATAAGAGTTCTGTTTCTTCTTTCTGCAACACCATTTTGTTGAGGAGTTATGGCAGCTGAGTAGACTTGTGAAATACCTTTTTCACTTCAAAAGGAATTAAGAGTGATATTCTTAAATTCAGTGCCATTATCACTTCTTAATTGCCTAACAGGTCTTTTGTAGAGAATTTCAGCTTGCTTGATGAAATGAATAATGTTGTCAGCAGCTTCACTCTTGTGTCTTAGAAAGAAAACCCAGGTGTATCTTGAATACTCATCAACAATTACCAAGGAGTACCTCATTCCAGTGAATGATGGAGTACTAATTGGTCCAAATAAGTCCATATGAAGCATATCCAAACAATTATCAATGGTTGAGCATGTTTTAGACTTAAAAGTAGCTTTATGTTGTTTGCCTTTCTCACAAGCACCACACAGCTTGTCCTTCTCATAATTGATCACTGGAAGACCAGACACCAACTCTTTCTTACACAGCTTGTTGATGTCTTTGAAATTCATATGAGACAACCTTTTATGCCACAACCAATTCAGCTCATCTTGAGTCTTTGACATGAAACAGACTTCTCTTGTGACAGTTGGATTTCTCATGTCAAAGAATACAAAGACTCATCCCTCTTTGCAATAAGAACCACATTGCCTTCTAAATCAAGAACAATACCCTTATCAGACTTGAATCTCACTTCATAACCAGCATCACACAACTGACTCACACTGATCAAATTGTGCTTCAAACCATTAACATATGAGACTCTTCTGAAAGTAAGAGGACCATTTGAAAGTACACCAAAACCTTCAGTCTTTCCTTGAGAGTCATCTCCAAAAGTAACATTAGGACCAGCGCGAATCCTAAAGCTACATAGCAGGGACTTACATCCGGTCATATGCTTGGAACATCCACTGTCCAAGTGCCAGGTATTATCGTCATGACTGCCCTACAATTATGATAAGAGATTAGTTCTTTTTGGGAACCCATCTAAAGATGGGTTCACCAGAGCTGACCTTCTGGTCTGACTCAGATTGGGTAACTAAACATAGACTCTTATCACATTTTGAAACCCATTGTTGCTTGGTCTGTCCTTTACCAGATTCAAAGTTCTTTCTAGCAACATTTAGAGTTTCCTTCTGAACAAAACCTTTGCCTATTCCAGCTTTCTTACATTCAGCTCTCAATTTTCTTTGATCAACAGTTTTTGGATCAGACACATTTTTAAGAAAATTTGCTTCCATTGACACCTTATCAGTTTTGGACTCAACATATTTTAAAATCAACTTGTCAGAGTCAGACTTGGTGTTACTTGAAACAGACTCAGATTTTGCTTGTGACTCATTTCCTAGAGAACCAGACTTCTTACTCTTTAAAAGCTTTATTTTCTCTTTGGGAACACTATGATCTCTAACCTTTCTTTTATTTTTCTTTAAACTACTCTTGTTTGTTTTAGTCTTTGAATCTGACTCAGATTGGGTGATGGTCAGCTTGGACAAGTCAAGACTTTCTTCAGGTTTTAACTCAACAACCTGATCAGCTTCAGACACAGCTTCAGCAATGGTCTGACCAATGGTTTCAGGATCTTTAAACCCAATACCAGATTTCTGAACCAACTTAATTGGTTTAGAGATTGTTTCTTTGGTTTGGACTTTGGGTGGTGAAGGAGGCTGATAACAAGGCTCCATAGCACATACTTCAGCAATGGCTATGGCCCTATCATAATCACCATCAAAAATAGCTTGGATCTGATGAGGTATTTGTTCATTTACACACTTAGCAACTCTTTTAGAACTTATACACCATGTTTCAGTAATTTGTTTAACCTTTAAAAACTTTTCTTCTGCAGTTTTAGCTTCTTTAATCAAAATGGAGTTTAATTGCTTTTGAGCTTTAACTTCAGATTCTAGTTTTTCAATGGTGTGACTCTTAGAGCTGTTATCAAGTTTCAAAACATGTATTTCCTTTTTGAGTTCTTGATTAAAGTGTTTTTGCAGCAAAACCTCATCACCAAGTTTATTCAGTCTGGACAGTTTCTCATTATCAGACAGATTGGAAAAAGAAGTTACCTCAGGTGGAGCAGTCTGACTGGTAGATGCCTGGTGAGCTAACTCAGATTGCTGTTGTATTTTCACCAGATCTTCAGCAAATCTTTGAGTAGCTTCTTTAGCCATGAAACACTTGGCATCTTTATACAGCTCATCATCAGATGATGTGGCACTTTCAACCCAGTCTTTGGCTACCAGACTCTTTTCACTTTTGTTTACCTTCTCAGTCAGCTCAGTTACTTGTGCTTTCAAGGCTTTGTACTTAGTCTTGAGCTTAGAGTATTTTTCACCTCTTCCACCTTTGGCTGGCACAGCTTCAGTAGCTTCTTTAGATCTACAATCTCCAGCCATATGTCCAGTCTTGCCACACTTGTAACAAGTGACCTTGGACATGTCAAATGGCTTCTTGGTCTTGTCAGCTTGGCCACCTCTTCCTTTTCCTTTAAACTTATTAAAGGATCTCCTTCTGATCCTTTCAGCCAACATAGCTACTTCATTAGCTAGTTCATCACCATCAGATTCATCACATTCAGATTCAGCACAAACAGAGTTAGGATTAGACATCACAGGAATATCATCATTAAAATAATCTATACAAAGAATTACAGGGTTGTTGCGGAATAAAGATAGCCTATAGATATCTAAACAACCCTATGAAATGACAAACAACAATCAAATAGTTTCAGCTCAAGAGAATCAGCCCAAGCTGATCTCGTACAGACTAAGCTGTGTATAAGAGCAGAGAAACTTGTGTGAAGAATGATTCTCAGGAAATGCCACCCATATGCAATCCATGAATGAGGCTTTTATAGGCGAAAGCGCTCCTTCATTAGGTGTCCGTTGCAGCTACGGGTTCTTCATTCAGTGGATGATAAAGGAATAATCAATCGTGCCTTTCATGGTACTTGTGGTCCCCCACGTACTGACGCACATTCTTCATCTACCAATAGGAGTATGGACACGCATATGTAAAACCAACCACCAACCTGGATCCTAGGATTCTTCCTAGTCACGTCATTTGTCTTTATCTTCAATCCAGGTTGTTATCTTCACTTGATTTTCAGACACAGATTGGGCCGTTTGTCAAAGCACCAATCTGCCTAAGTGTTTCCAAGCTGACTGCTAATCCCAAGCTGTCTTCCACTAACAACTTAATTTTCTATCTTCAATCCTTCTCTTCGACTTGGACTGAATGCTAATACATTGTTGATTCAGCTTGAATAACACTTGCTTCCATAAGATTTTACAATTACAAGTATGAAGCATGATCTGGGTCAGAGACAGATCGTAAGCTGTGTCAGCTTAGTCTGACCCAGATCAGATTACAAGAACCAAAGATTACTAAGTGTTTATAGGTCAGATTTGTCATCATTAATATTTACAATTAACATTGGGACTCAACAATAAACATTCGAGAATCAGCACATACATAGAAATCATTGGGCATGCGAGCTGAATGAAGGAACAAACTGCTATCAAAACTGATAAATAGCTGAGCAAGAACAGTCGATACACCAATAACATGATGGTCTAAGTAACTGGAGCCTTTCACTGGTCACTAGTAGATATTTGTTGATAGAAGGCTCACTGAAGTAACTTGTTGGCTTAAACACTTGCTCGTCACACTTGATGCTCGGTGGAAGAGCATTGACCAGTTTGCTTTAAAGAAGCAAGGTATAACTTTTTAAGCTCCCACAATCCATCAATCCATGTAGAAATAAATCATTTTCTACGAATCTGCAGTTATCTTTTCCTTGTTCTAGCTAGCCCAAACTCTGCAAACAAGATAACAGTCCAACATAGAGCGAAAAAGTAATAAAAAAAAAGATATCTAATCAAACAAAAAAGTGAAAACAGAAAACAAGACTTTTAGTATCTAATACTTTAAAATTCAAAGACTTTACCAATAAAAAACATCTCCTTGTATTTTAACTAGACTTTACCAACAAAGCTTTTTATAGAATACTCCCCGTTCAACATTAGATACCCTTAGATACTCATATTCTCCCCCTCAATCTTATAGTTAGATACCAAAAAAGTGGTAATGACTATAGATTGAATATCAAAATATACTAACAATAAGATTGAAGAACTAAACCACAAACCAGAATAGTCAAAGATGTAGGAAACTTCCCTGAGCATCAACAATGTAGATTTTGTAGTATAAATGCAAAGAAACCACTCAAAAACATGTCATAAACATTACTATCAGCAAAAAAAAAACCTTCCAACAAAGAATAAAACACAACCATAACATCATAAGATATAATCATCATAAAAGAAGTGTTTGGAACAACATCAAACAACCAATCAACCACAAGTATGAGGAATATAAAGACTAATCCAACTTAACCAAAAACTTTTACAACTTCACAAGTAAAGCAAACAACTAAACATGCAAAGAACATAAAGACTAATTTGAGTTAAGGGAAACTTTTATGACCTCATCACAAAAAAAGGCAATTTTAACCCAAACCAAACAACCAACACCTTGCAAACATAATGTAAAGATAAAAAAATAAACAACCAACACCTTGCAAACATAATGTAAAGATAAAAGAAAAAACAACCAACGGTTTTCTTATAAGTAAAAAACCACCTTACTGAATGTGAACTTTGTATCCACACCCAAATAAGAAAAAAACCCCAATCATTGCCTGCAGCAATCTGCACTACAGTCTCATGGTCAAAATATATATCATTCACCAACCAATACAAGGTAAAAAAATCTCAAACAACCATCATATAACCACAATCCAAACAACAAAGGTCACACAAATCAACAAGACAAATAAGAGGGGCCGTCATGAAGACTAAGAATGCCCAAGACAGATAAAAGGGGTTGCCATAATCGGCTAAGTATGCCCATAACACATAAGAGTGGCTGCCAAAAAAGGCTACGAATGCCCAATAACAACCAATCAACAAACAAATCACAAGAAGACAACACATAAGGATAATAAGACATTTGCAAAAAAAAGGTGAGAAATGGAAAATTTTAAAGGTTAAAGGTGATAAGAAGGTGGAAAAAAAAGAGAGTAAGGGTTAAAGTTTAAGGTTAAAGGTTTGTGAAAAAGAAGGGTGATAAGGTGGATGACAAAGGTTTAATTTTGTGTCCATATCTTTGTTTAAAAATTATTTGATTGGGTATAGTTGAATGTTGTGGGGTACAAAATGGTATTAAATTTAAAGGTGAAGTGATAGGGAGAAAAAGGAGAAGGTGAAAAGGGTTAATGGTTACAAAGGGTCTAAGATCCACAAATAACAGATTGGTTTAAAAAAAACTAATCAGATAACTACATAAACATGCAATTTTACCAACAATCCTACAAAACACTCTATTGTCCAAACACCAATAATATGCAGGAAATATATCTATAAATATTACCCTTTTAGCATTTTCCATGTGATAAAGTAAATCACAAAATCTCAAAACAAAACTTGTAATTCCATCAATGAGGCTCACCTTCCAAACACTAAAGTACCTTTTGCTTATAAAAACAAACTGTCATGGGTAGAACTTTATAAACAACGTATCACAAAGCTACTACCTAAAACCAGTATATAAGAAAAAATTATGCCAACATAACTCAATATAATCCAAGTAACCTTTGACTTAAGAAAGTCAAAACTTGCACTTCTCAAAAAGACAAGTCCAAAACACTACCAGATTTCTCAATTCCCGACACAAAAACATTGTAAACTTTGAGGAAACTTCATACGTGACTGCTGTCAAAATTACAGCACTTATTAACAATCATTCATAATTTAAAAATACCTAAACTCAATATATGAAAACCAAACACAAAATGTGGTCACCAAAATATCTCATGTTATCACTCAGTGATTTGGCACCAAATGTATCAAATACAATCACATAGTGATGTCTTCAACTTGCACCTTTAGTCATTAAAAATCATTTTGATATCCCTTTTACAATTGAAGGCGACTATTCTAAAGACTTTCTCACAACATGAACTCCTTCAAACTTAGATAAACAATAACCAGGTAGTTTTAATTTGCCTAAGTATGCATACTCCAGCCACAAGACCAATAGACAAAATCAACCCTTTTATAACTTTAAAAGAAAACCTTTAAAGAAACATTAAGACATTACCCTGTTAAGCAGCATACTAACCAGAACATTGCACATCCAAAGATTACAAATTTGAATAAGTTATTACCCAATTCAACATCTTCCAGAAATTCCATTGATTCAAACTTCTAAATTACTACCTATATTCTCATAAAACTTCAAGTTAAACCGCAAAGTGGTCAATAAGTACAGACCCATCAAACAATCCTTGAGCATAAGTATAACAATATCTCTCACAAATAATCCACAACACCATGAACAAAAAAGGACAAGCATAATTCTAGACCGGGCTTATACAAGCACACAAGAAATACATCGTCAAGTAACATAAATCAATCAAGAACAACTAAAGAAGCCCTTGTATATAGGCCAATTATTCAAGCAACGGGCAGTTTACCCTTGTCTGACACAAGAGCTCGTTGATGAAGGAACTTGCTACAGAATCAAGGAGAGAAAGAAAATTCTTACAGTGGGAACTTGGAAGAATAAAGAACAAATTACTCCAGAACTTTTGAGAAGTAATGGAAGAACTTTAACCCCCAAAAACTAGGACCCCGGTAGACAGCCTTCGGTTTATGAAGACACAAATCATCAAGAATAGAACCGCAGCGGAGCAGAAGAATAAATATCCAGACTTGAATCAACCAACATAATACAAATCCTAACAGGAGGTACCCAAATCGAGACAATAATACTAAACAATGTATAATCAGATAGAGATTAAAAACCTTAAACAAGGTATAACCCAAATAGGCAATGACTATATGGAAATCAATAACAACAAAAAACTTAATTAACCAACATATAGATGGAGACAATATACTGCATCAAGTGTCTAAGGGCTGAAAAAAGGTTTTGAACATTCAACCTCAAAGATGAGCAGGAAGAATCAATCAATCAATGTGAGTCCCAAACTCTCTTGATGGTTAACCCAGAATGTAAAATACAACAAGTCTAATAATCACTAGATTGGACTAGTATTACTTGAATATAAATGCAAGTATATAAACAAAGTAATACACGACTTAAAGTAAAGGTGGAACACAATGTAAATGTTTCAAGTGTATTTTATTTATGATGTTAAATAAAATACAAGGTTGTGCGGAATCAAGATAATACAAATATGTAAGTATCCTAACAACCTATGAATTACAAATGATCTATATTTGCCAAATAAACTCTTTGGATCGAGATACTTAAAGTTGTGAAGTATCTCTGTTTAAGATCGAGAGTATTTAGACAAATTCACCTTTATATCTAAAAGTAATTTTAACGAAGAAATGACTTTGTATTTATAGGCAAACAAATTCACTCCAGTGAATTTGTGCCGTACAAATATGGTTGCATGCATTTAATGAACCGACAAGGTCATTAAATGCATTGGTTAAGGTACAAGGATAAAGTCACATCAATATGACTTTATTCTTTTAACCAACCATCTTCACACACGTAGGTACTTTAGTAAAGAACAAGTGGAATGTTCTTTGGAAAGTGTGTAAAGGCAAAAGTCAAACCTCGTAGTCAGTGTTCAGACTTGTAAGGTCTAGAACACTGACAAACCTCCAGTCGTAGATCTGGTAAGACTTCCAGTGGACTCCGCCATTTGTCAGTCTTCTTTATTCTAACTTCAGTCTTTGACTTCAGTGAGAATGTCTTCAGTAGAATAGATCTGGACTGGGGTGAAGTCCAGTGAGCTAATCTAGAATACTCCAGATTTCCTATACAAGTATTTGCTCACTGGTCTTCCATTATTTCTGAACAAATCTTCAGAGGGACTCCAGTTTCCAAGTCTGGAGTAGGTCCAGTAAATATCATTTCTGGACATATCTTCAGTAAGGCTCCAGTAGTCGAGTCTGGAGCGAGTCCAGTAAATCTGGACCTAACAAATTCTCCCTATTTGTTTAGAAATAATGCAAGGTTTTTCAAGCTTATATCTATACAACTTTGTATGCTTGAAAAACACTTGTTTTGACTTAGTCTAAAAAATTTAAGTTACTGGAAAACACTTTATAGATCATCAGTGTTTTCAGTTTCATCTTTTAGTTCTAACTTAGACTAAATCTGATCATTTACTTTATGAATCAAAATATGTAACTATATTTACAGCCATCAACAGAAAATAAGTTACAATTTTGGAAATTAAATACAAGTACAAGTAAATGATAAAAAGAATCAGGCCCTTCTTTTTGACGTCTGTCCTGGAGCGTCTTCAGTAGCCTTCCTCTTTGGAGATGGAGAGGATGGTACAGACTCTGGCGGTTTCATGCCTATTGCAACTTCCATCTGTTGCTTTCTCCTCCATACCTTCTCAACCCTCTTCAAAAATGCTTTAACATCAGTCGACAAATCTGTCTTCCCCCTGAACGTTAAGGCAATCTCCTTCAGTTCACTCCATCCAAACGCTTGGACTGAAGCACTCTTTCTTTCATCAGTAAAGTTACCTTCCCTGGTCAACTTTATTTCAAACCTGGACATACCTTCATGATTATCAGCTAACTTAATCTCGGCACCAATGATCTTTCTGGCATCAGCCCTGAAATTCAACATTTCTTCATATTTTGCTTTTTGTTTAGCCATCTGGATCATGTACTCAGTTTCCTTGGACACTTTCTGCTGTTCGACGGCAGACTGGAATGCTTCACGATTAATTCTTTGTGAAGTATCCAAAGGAATGAAAGTGCTCAGATCAGCATCTCTGATTTCTTTGATCTGTTTGGCAGTCAGTTTGGGTAAACCTTTCAACTTCTTTCTGTACTCTATCTCCAGAGCACCAGCATTCTTCCTTATCTTTTTCTGGAGGTTCACCAGCTCCTCCGTCCTTTGTCTTATCAGTTCAGTTACACTGACACCATAGGTTACAACATCATAAGTTTGTTCGTCTTCAGAGTACCTGGAGCGAATGTAGACATCATCCAATGCATCCAGACATTGATGAATTCTGGGGTCTTCCTTCATTCTTTTATAAACATCAATATGTATGCCCAACCTGCCAGCATTGTAAGAATCAAGGGTCCCCATAGTTGCCATCTCCCTTTTGTGGGCCAGCAATTCATCCTTTTGATTTTTCTTGAATATTTCTATCAATATGCATTCTTGCTCCAGTCTCTTCGAGGTGTCTTCATCAGTAGTAGGAAATTCTGATGACTTTCCAGCAGTATCACTTTCTTCTCCAGATACCATGTGTTGCTTTCCTTTTACAGATTTCAGAGTTGTTGGGATATCTGGGAAAGATTCAAACTGGGGCTCACTGGCATCAGTACCAGCAACCTCTTCAACCTGCACAATGGCTTCAGTGCCAAGTGCCTTCTGTGCTTCTTGTGCACTGGCATCAGTACCAGTCACTTCTTCTTGTTGCACAATAGCTTCAGTGCTAAAGGCCCTTTTAATTGCACTGGCAACAACTTCTTTCTTTTTCCTAACCAAACCTTCTGGAACAGACTTTTCAACCTGTACTACAGACTTTTCCCCCTTGGAATGATCACCAGTTCTTGACTTGAGATCATTCCACAACTGTTCAAGCATGTACCTGTCTGTAGCACCAAACGTTCTACCAGCCACTGGAGTTGTTATATTTACAGTCTTCCTGAGAGCCATCACTTCCTTCTTAACAATTTCAAGTTCCTGAGGCAAGTGCTTTGGCATTTCAACTTCAATCATTTTCACCACCTGTGGCAACAACCCATCTTGAATTGTTCTAAGAACAGACCCAGAAATTTCTCCAGATAGTTCTTTCAACATACCAAGTCTGAACTTCTTAGCACACTCATCACTGATAGTGCTAACAACGACATTCTGATCAAGTGTTGGCCTACCCTCCAAACTACTTATCCTGGTTGTCAACTTCTGAATTTCATCTGTCAGACCTGCCAGTGTGTGAACAACTTCAGCTTTTACTGCAGTCTGAACAGATTGTACCAATTTTGCTTCTAAGCCCTGGACTGCCACTTTGATATTTTCAGAATTGTTATTTGTGGCCAGTACCAGCTCATTTAACTTCTCGAACACCAGCTTCTCATTACCAGCAAACAGATTCATTTCTGATGAAAGATTATTCGATAAAATAGATTTGAAATCAGAAACAACCTGTGATGAAGACTGGAGTGATCTCTCCAGGTCCGCCACCTTACTTAAAAGGTCTTGGACCTCGTCTGAAGATGAAGTAGAGAGACCACTGGGAGGTGCCAATTCAGAAGCCAACCTTGTTACCAATGGTACTTGTGCCTGGACCCCTTCAGTAGACGCTTCAGATGTTACAATAGTTGAGTCCAGCGCACGATGTTCAGGAAAGTTAAGTGGAGTTTCAATTGGTGGTGGTTGAGTTTGTGAAATTTGAAGTGTGGGAGGATTGAAATATGGAGTGGTTTGTGGAATTGAAGGTGGTGGTGGTGGTGGTGGCATAGTGGATTCTGGTGGTGGAACATTTGATTCTGGTGGAGGTGGTGGCATTTCTGGTAAGTGTTCTATATTCATTACATCATCACCAAGAAAACTCATGTCAGTATCAAAAATATTACCTTCTGACATGGGTGAATCAGCCTCATTCCAAACAAACGTTTCATCAACAGTCTGATCACCAACTTCTACATTTAAGTCTATCTGAGCATCTTGCTCACCAGTTACTTGCTCAACAACTTGTACAGTTTCTACCTGCTCAACATCCTGTACAACATTTTCTTCCTGCTCAAAAATAGGAGACCCATCTATATTCATGACATCACCTGGATGGCTCGATTCTGCTCTATCTGGATTAACCTGAACTCCAGCCCTCATAAGGCGTCTGGACGTTCTGGGTCGAGTAACATTTGCAGGAGCCACCTGGGATACTGGTTGCACAATTTCAACATTTAGGTCACCAGAGGGTCCTTCACCAATTTGGTTCTCTCCTGGAGCCTCTTCAACTTCATCAGATGATGAATCATCGTTTTCTTCCCTTTGGAAAGTAAGCATGGTCTGAGGAATATTTACCTCATTTGGTGGAGATCTAAGGTTGGTCAGATCACGCATATACTCACATACAGAAAAGTGAGTAGTTTCAAAGTCATACTGGTCACCTAGAGCTCTTTTGAAAATAGTGAAAGGAAACGAATATAAGGTACAAATGCTTTTCTACCTTTCACCTTAAGACGCTCTACCAGATCATCAAATAGAATCTGAGCAAAATCCACTCTATATCCGAACCAGAGGCAGTAGGCAATCTGGAGATGTGTTTGATTTATCTGGTCAAGTCCTCCAGAACTGCCTCCCAAACATTCAACTATATGAGTGAAGAAAAATCTCCATGAGTCTGTCAGTCTGCTCATGTAGATTGTTCCCTTTCTGGATAGCTGGCCATGCTCATCCAGAATATTTGTGTGCCCCATTAATCTGCACACTTCCCTTGTATTTATGCCAGAGGGAAGTTCAATGGGCATCTCATTCTGTTCAAAATAGTTCAATTGAAGAACAGACCTGAGAGTATCAACAGTGAAAGCCAAGGATCTGGTACCTTGCTTAAGAGAATAGGAAATTGAGGAAGTTGTATCATCATATACTGAAGTGTACCAGAATTCACAAAGATAGTCTTGGTACATCTTCCCAGGATTTAGGGTCAATGCACCATATAGAGGACAGGAGAGAAAAAAGGTATTTAATCTCCCAATGATGGATTGGGCATCATGAACACTGGAAAGTGAGAGTCTAGCCATCCAGTTATTCATGTTCATTCTTATTGCCTTTGCCTCTAATGTAATATAAGGTGCCTTTATAATATTTGGAACATGAGCATATTCAGCAGCGAGCAGATTTTTCGGTGAATTAGATTGTCTAGGTGCCATTGAATATGATAGGTAGATGATATGAAACAGAAAATTAGGGTTTATGAAGATTTGATGAAATAAATATGAGAGAGAGCGATAGATGATTGGAAATTGAATGGGAGAATGAAGTAAATGAAGGAATTTGAAGAATTTGGGAGTAAATATGTTCGAAGTAAATGCTTATGAAAGTGAAAGTGGGTATTTATATAGGAGAGAGAATGTGGAACTCAAACGGTTAATTTGAATTTATCAAATATAATTTTGATCGGGTTCTGAGATCCGCATTAACTACATCACATCACACATAAATGTGTGACGGTTTACAGCCCACAAACAGTATCAACTTGCACTTTTTGTCTTCCCAAGGTAAAAATACCATCATTTCTTTGAAAAAATGACATGCCACGTAGGATAATTAGATAAATATCAAGATAAATATCTTTTCAAAAGATTTTGCATACGTGGCACGCACAATGACCAAGTATAAAATATTATGACTCAATTCAGTGCATCTGGAGGTTGACTGGACACTCCAGTATCACTGGTGGATTAGTCCAGTGAAGCATGTACTGATGGTACACTGGAGGGACACTCCAGTAAAGTAACAGTGAAAACCATTTGAAAGAGACTGGTACCCTCAAACATGCACGTCAACTAATACAGACAAATGAGAGGGACACATTTACAAGGAGACCAAAGTCACCTCAAACATGCACTTCAACCTATCTAATTACCAGTGAGAGGGACACATTTACAAGGTACCAGTAATATTTTCTGGAAAATTTTGTCCAGTAAGAAAATAAATTAATAAATTCCCCCTAAACTTAAAACATTTTTAAGAACAAAAATATATCTTTCAAAGTCTTTCCCCCTGGAATGTTGATCCAGAAATCTATTAATGCAAAGATAGTACACAACGGCGTTCAATATCGAAGCAGTCATAGATTTATAAATCTTTAAATCAAGGATCCCTGATAGTACACAACGGCGTTCAATACCAAGGTTCCAGATTTAAGGGTTTAACATTCCCAACTCACCAACAAGATATTCAAAAGTTTTGACATCCAGAGGTTTAGTAAAAATGTCAGCGAGTTGTTTGTCAGTGGGAATAAAATGGAGTTCAATATTATTTTTCATAATATGATCACGAATGAAATGATACCTGAGATCAATGTGCTTCGTCTTTGAGTGCATGACTGGATTGTTCGAATTGGGGTCTTTGAATACTTATTACCATAATCAAGCAACTGGTTCTTCATCCAGAGTATCTGAGCACAACAACTGGCTGCAGACACGTATTCAGCTTCAGCAGTGGACAATGAAACTGAAGTTTGCTTTTTACTGGTCCAGCTGACCAGTTTGCCACCAAGGAAATGAAATCCACCAGTAGTGGATTTCCTGTCTATCTTACAACCTGCATGATCTGAATCTGAATAACCCATTAGATCCATGCCTGAGCCTTTGGGATACCAAAGACCCAAACTGGGGACACCCTTAAGGTACTTCAGTATGCGCTTTACAGCAAGCATATGAGATTCTTTTAGATTAGACTGATATCTGGCACATAAACATGTTGAAAACATAATATCTGGTCTACTGGAAGTTAAATACATCAGTGAACCAACCATGCCTCTATAGACAGTGGTGTTCTGTTAGGACCAGTTCACCTGGTAAACTGGCCAGTCTCCAGTTGCATCTAGAGACCCAGTGAAACTGTCCAGTGAAACTGGAGACCTAGATGATTTGTCGAGAAATATATTGAAGTCCAGTTGCACCGTACAGTCAACGCAACTGAAGACTTCCTCCAGTTGAGAACTGACCAAGTTGAAGAATCATTCCAGTTGAAGTCAAAGACAATAAATGGAAGATAGAGAATGGCAATGGCAGCGAAGCCCAGTTGACATTCTAGTCAGTTACAAACTGGAGACCATCAGTGGAAAGCTCTTACAAAGCTTTACACTGATTACGAGGAATTGACTTTTATGCTTTATGTACCTTTACCCGGATAATAAGATTTATCTTATTATTTAATTACAAAAAGGTACATAAAGGTGGTTGAGTAAAGTTGCTTTATCATGCGACTTTACACTGCTTTTTGAGGAATTAAATGCTATTCCTTAAATGATCTCAACCACATTTGTACGGTCAAAGTTAACATCCCAATGTTAACTTTGCCTATAAATACAAGTCATTGCACACCAAGAATATCACTTCTTCGAATACACTTCGATAGAATTCACACTTTGCAAACCTGCAATATTCTTGGTGAACTTGTGCAATATTCTCTCAATCGCTAAAAGGAACATTTCACAACTTTAAGTGTTTCGATTGTCTTGAGAAATTCCGAGTATAGATCAATTGTATTTCATAGGTTGTTAGGATATTTACATTATTGTATTATCTTGGTTCCGCAACAACCTTGTAATTTATTTAACATCAATAAATAAATTACACATTGAAAATTACATATTGTCTCATCAATTTATCTTACAAGTATTTTGTATTATTGCATTGTTCTTTACTTATTGTCATTTAAATAAGTAATCTATTTAGAACTTGGTATATACTCACTGCAACTGGTCGTCTCCAGTTCAGTGCATATATTGCAAAGTAACTCCACCATTGACATTGAGGTGTCTTCAGTAGTACCATCTATTGAGTTGGGACTTACAAGTGGTATCAGAGCAGGAGGCTAATAAACTTGCCTAGATCTGCTAAGATGAACACTACTGAAGGTGGAGATGGTTCTGGTTCAGGTGAAACCCCCTTGAATAATAATGCACAACCTTTTCAAAATGTTAATACAAACCCTCCTCCTCCTACTGCCCCAAATCACGTCCATGTACATTATTCTAACATTCCTGTTCCCAAATTCGATGGAAACAGTGAGACTTTTGGTACATGGAAGGCTAGAATGCTTTTGCATTTTGGTGGGATCGAAAGGTATATGTTGAAAATCCTTAAGGATGGTCCATATATACCCATGTCTCTTGGGGTCAGTCCTCTTCTTGATCCAACTAGAAGAAGAGGTTCAAGAGAAAAGCTCGAAGACCATTGGTCTGATGAGGATCGTAGACTTGTTGATCTGGACACCAGACTCAAGAACATGATCCTTGGAGCTGTCCCTGAAGATCTAATTCCAACACTTGTGTTGTTCCCCAGTGCCAAGTCAATGTGGGATGAATTAGTTATTCAGTTTGAAGGAGGTGATGACACTATTGTCACTAGAAAAGTTGCCTTGAACAAGAAGTATGAATCCTTCTTTGCCTTGCCCAATGAAAGTCTAACTGGTACATACACCAGATTTTCTAGCCTCATTAATCAGCTGAGAGGCTTGGGTGTAGAGAAGGACAAGGATATTCTTCTTGAGAAGTTTTGTGATATTCTTCCTTCCAAATGGGAAAACATGGTTCTTGTCTTGAGACAAGGTAAAACCTTGCACAACCATACTCTTGCATCGCTCTATGGAGCCTTCAGATTCACTGAAGATAATAATGCTGCAAGACTGGTGGCTGAGCAAGATGCCATGAACCATGCCCAGAGTTCCAAGGTTGCTAGTGTACCTGAGCGACCTTGTGCTGCCTTAATGTCTGCAGAGAGTGTCCAGGCACACTCAATGAAGGAGATGTTAAACAGTTTCTTGAACTCTGGCCTGACCACTGAAAACAGTGATGGTTGTAATGAAACTGACGATGATGATTTGGTAGCCATGATTGCTAAAACCTTTAATAGGTTTAAGCATAAATCTAAAAGATTTAATGGCCCCAACAATGCTTCCAGCTCCAGCTCTCTGGATAAAACCAATCTTACCTACTATAAGTGTGGTAAGAAAGGTCACTTTATGAAGGAATGCAGATCTAGTCAGTTGAACAACCAAACTGGCCCCCCTGTCCCTAATTTCAATCGGCCTGATGATAGCTACAAAGCTAAATACAAGAAGCTTAAGGCCCAGATTGCCCTCTTGTCCATGGAAAAGGAAAAGGATCAGTGCTTAATGGCACAAACTGAGGGAAAATGGGAGTACTCTGATGACTCATCTGATGATGAAGAAGAGGAAAGGGACATGTGTTTCATGGCCTTGGAAGATCAACAGCAGCAGCACGTGGCAAAAGAAGATGTCATCACTGGAAGATGGGTTGACATCATTCTGAAAAAGGTATGTGACTATGATAACCAGGTTGACCCTGAACTGAAACTGGACCTGGCTGAATCATTAAGTGGTGATTTAGCTTTTGTGGAAACTGTAAGAGCTGATAGTGAAAGATATCTTGACACTATCTTAATTGAACTAAACAATGTTAAACCACAACTGAATGATTTACAAAGTGTCCAGTTGGCTCTCAAGGAGTCAGTTTAAAGATTGAGGCTTTAGAACTTGATAATCAAAAACTATTTTCTGATCTTGAAAAAGAACAAAAGATTATCAAGTCATGGGTAAAAGCATCTGGTAAAAACTATGATGCATTTTTAAGAACTATCGATGCCCAGAAGAATGCATGGAAATCTGGAGATCTGGAGATGGCAGCTCTCATACCAGATCTTCATGCATTGCCTCCAGCTCTCAAGGTTGAAACACCTTATGATCAACCTGAAGCTGTTGAAACTGAACCCATTGAGACCACCCCCTTTGAGGTTAAAACTAGAGCCAAACAGGCTAAAGCTCCAGTCAAAAAGGCCACTGGTAACAAGCCTTTACCTCAAAAGTCTAAGGAGCCCAAGACCCGACAGACTAAAACTCCAACTGAACCAAGGTCCAAGGTTCAGTTGCCTGATGAAAATAATATTTTGGTTAATCTGGAAAGTCAACTCCAACTTTTGTCTCGACAGGTTCAGAGTTGTACTGCCCGGATTAAAAATCTGGAAGGAGGTTCATTACCTCCAGTTTTAAAACAAAATATTAAACCACTCCCTTCAAAACCTAATCAAAAGAATGTTCCATCTGGAACAAAATCTGGTAAAAATAAGGGGAGTAAGTATCAAGTACCAATCGTTTTTACTCCTGCACCTGGAGTTGGTGAAAAAGCTCCAGATGCAGCCTCCGGTTTAACACCACAACAATCTACTGTGACTTCTGTAGAGAAGTCCAGTGAACCCATCAAGAAAAGATGGGTTCACAAAAATAACTGATGATTTTTGTGGTTGTGCAGGGCGATCGAAAGAAGAATATCTGGTATCTGGACAGCGCGGCTGGCCGGACTATGACCGGATGTAAGCCCCTGCTTGAAGAGTTCATTGTCCAAGATGGACCGACAGTGACGTTTGGTAATGATCAATCTGGAAAGACTGAAGGATATGGTGTGCTCAATAATGGACAAGTCGAATTCAAAAGAGTTGCATTTGTGAATGGTTTGAAATACAACCTGATCAATGTCAGCCAACTTTGTGATGATGGCTTCAGAGTTTTGTTCGATATTGCACAAGGCACCATATTTAACAAGGATTGGAAAGTGGTGATGGTTGCACCAAGAAAAGGGAATGTGTACATCATGGATATGGAACCAGCTCCAAAAGAGCAATGCTTCTATACCAAGGCTGATGAGGACACCAACTGGCTATGGCATAAAAGATTATCCCACCTTAATTTTAAAAATATTAACAAGTTGTCTCGCAAACAACTGGTTGATGGGATACCTCAGATTTCTTTTAATAAAGAAAAGCCTTGTCCAGGGTGTGAGATGGGCAAGCAGAAAAGGGCCAGTTTCAAAACTAGGCAAAATTTTAGCATCACTGAACCTCTTCACATGCTACATATGGACCTCTTTGGTCCAGTGAATGTTCAAATTAGAGCTGGAAAGAAGTACACTCTAGTTGTGGTTGATGAATTCACCAGATATTGCTGGGTGGTATTCCTCAGATCCAAAAGTGATGCATCTGCTGAAATCATCTCGCTCATCAAAAGAATTGAGCTCAAGTACACTCGAAAAGTTTGTCAGTTGCGAAGTGATAATGGTACTGAATTCCAAAATAAGGTACTTGAAACATTTTGCAATGACACTGGCATCTCTCAAAACTTCTCATCAGTTCACTCTCCAGAGCAAAATGGAGTTGTGGAAAGAAAGAATCGCACACTGATAGAAGTGGCCAGAAGTATGCTATCTGAATCTGGTCTTCCCACCAGTTTTTGGGCTGAAGCAGTTGCAACTACTTGTCACACCCAAAACCGGTCAGTCTACATCAAGAGACATAAGAAGACTGCCTATGAAGTACTCAGGAATCGTAAACCAAATATTGGATACTTTCATGTATTTGGTTGTCCAGTTTATCTTAAATGATTCCAGTCAGCTTGGAAAGTTTGATGCAAAAGCTGATGAAGGGGTATTTTTAGGTTATTCAGATATTCGAAAGGCCTTTAGAGTTTATAATTATAGACTCCAAAAGGTTCATGAGACAATTCATGTCACATTCGATGAATCAACTGAAGCAATCAACAAGAGACCAAGCCTTGATATTACTCCAGTCGTTCCAATCAATTTTGGTGAAACTGACCAAGTTCATCAGTCAGTTGTTTCAGCAAAAGATGTTTCCAGTTACAACAAATTGGAACCAGTTAAGAAGAAGAAAAGCACCAGTGACACATCATTTTTGTAACAACCCTACTTTTTAAATATTATATATGAGCTAGTTATGTTGCCTATGATCTCGCAAGCCATAGTTATACTTGAAGCTAGTAGATAATGCCCCTAAATTAGCAATCTAAAACTATTGTTCAATTCTAAATTTGAATTATGAAGTATCATTGAACAAAAATTTTATTGATGATCAATCAAGCTATAAATGATAAGTTGAGCCTCACAAGTTGGGATATCAATCAAAAATTCTTATAAATGTCCAACAAATCAATCACCAAACCAATTTAAGTGAATATGACATGAGAATAAAGATTTCTATCTCAAAGTATAATTATAAATTAATATGTACACAAAAAGTGGTCAAATAACAACAAGTACATATATATATGCTTAAAATAAATACAAGCTTATAAACAAAGGCTCATGTAACAAATTAAAAACACAAAAATATATACATACACACACCTATACACGACATATATACATATATACACATGCTAGAATAAACATTAACTTATACTACAAACTAACACATTTAACCTTACAAAACATATACATACCTACATCTAACAAATATATACATTATATATACAATTTATAAATAAAAAAAAGAACAAAAACCCTTCAAAACCCCTAAGGCCGGCCCCCCCCCCCCATCACACCCACACTCATCCATTTGAAATTTTACATAACTCTTTCTAGTCTTGGAACTCTCACACTTCATACACTTCTCACACACTCTTCACATACTCATCTTTTCTCTCAAGAAAAACCTCTCCCCCTCCCTTTTTCTTCTTCTCATTTCGGCCCAAACAACAACAAAATAACACCAACAAAATCAAGTTAAACACTTAATAATAACAAGGATTAAGTTAGATTACTAAAGGGTTATATCAAGCAAGGGTTTAAGGATTGTTTTTGGGTTAGATTAAGGGTTGTTGGAGGCCTCAAGCACCACGAAAATTCTGCCCCTTTTCACCATCAAAAACCAAGTTCAAGAGGGTATAATCTTCATCCTTTTTACTAGATCTAATCTTGTTTTTGTTTATATTCAAAGGTTTATCAAAAACTCATACTTTCTTCTTGTTTTCTTTGTAATATACACTTAATGAGGGCAAAGTTGATAGGATCTTTCTTTCCATGCTCATGCATGTCGAATCTAAGAAGAAAGATCCAAGGATTCAACAAGTTAAGACCCAAAAGTGTTGTTATAGATTAGTAGCTTTTAAAGTGACTTTCTTGTTGATAGATCTATATGTTTTTGTATATTTTTTAAGAGTATATTCTGAGATTTTTCATTGTTTTTATGTTGTTGATGTTAGATCTATAAAAGTTGGTGTTAAAAAGTGTTGATTTGAATGCATGTATGCTAGATTTAAGAAAGTTGGATCTTTTGTTGGATTATGAGATGGATATGGACTTGTTATAAGTGAAAATATGTTAATATTAATGTTAATATTCTGGAAAAATTGATAAAATATCAAGGATATAAAGCTTGGACCAAAACATGTTAAAATAAGCTAGAAATCATAAACCGAAAACACGCAAAAATGCATTTTGAGCACACACATGCACCATAATCTTATGACCAAGGAAATATGATAAACCTACTGGAAATAAGTTGAAATAAAAGTATAAAACTCAGATCTATTGGTTCATGGCAACAATAAGCTCAAAAATCACCTTTTCGGGTCAAATAATCACTAACCGAAAGCACTAAATTGCACATTTCACGTCTTGCAATCCCAAGGAGTTTCATGGGACAGAAGGTCCTGTTGGATTGCTTACTTGGTTCCAAAGCATGGAAGCCAACTTGAACATCATTGATTGTGCGCCAGCGGACCGTGTTAAGTTTGCTGCTAGTAAGCTTCAAGGAAGAGCTCTTACTTGGTGGAATCTCCAAGCGACTACTAGAGGTCCTGCAGCAGTCAATGCTTTGACTTGGGAGTAGTTTAAGGAAGACTTGAAGCGTGAGTATTGTCCACGAGAGGAGGTACAAAAACTGGAGATGGAATTCTGGAACCATGCCATGAGAGGACTAGAATTGGAGGCCTATGTGATCCGCTTCCACGAGTTGAGCGTGTTGGTGCCGGAGATGGTAACCCCTGTGGCTAAGAAGGTTGAGAGGTTCATCTATGGATTAGCACCTGAAGTTAGGTTGATGGTCACTGCTGCAAGCCCTACCACCCTTGAGCAGGCTATAAGTTTGGCAACCAGGCTAGTAAACGATTTGGTTAGGCGTGGGAAGTATACGAGAGGCGAATCAAGCTCTAGGCAAGGAGAAGGAAATCGATTTGGTGATAGGAAAGGTAATGGGCCAGACAAAAGACAAAAAGTAGTGAGAAACTATGGAATTGTTGATGTTAACCCCAACCCAAACGGTGGCATGCCGCCAAGATGTAATCGTTGTGGCAACCCCCATCGAGGAGAATGTAGGCAGTGCACGACTTGCAATCGATTTGGACACCTTGCTGCCTATTGCCGGAGTGGAGCAAGAGTTGGAGGGAACCCTGGAGCATGTCGTGAATGTGGGGCCATGGATCATTGGAGAAATGCTTGTCCTAGGTTGAGAAGAGCGCAAGGCAACCGTGGAAATGGAAATGGTAACCGTGGCAACTTCAGGAATGTTGGGAATCGCGGGAACCAAGCAAACCGAGGAAACAATGGAAACCAAGTCAACCGAGGAAATGTTGGGAATCAAGCTAATATGGGGAATCAAGGAAACAACGTTAACCAAGGGAATCGTGGGAATCAAGGAGGTCAAGCCCGAGGAAGGGTGTATGCCATGGGAGCAAATGAGGCACGTGATGACCCTAATGTCATCGTAGGTACATTTCCAATAAATAATGTTTATGCATCTATGTTGTTTGATTCTGGAGCTGAAAGAAGTTTTATTTCCTTTGAATTTAAAGAATTGATTGATAAGAAACCTAGTGAACTGGAGGAAACTTATTATGTTGAATATGCTAATGGAAACGAGTATAAGACTAAGGAAATTATTGCTGATTGTAAGTTAACTTTAGATGAGAAGGACTATAGTATAGACTTGATTCCCATAGAAATAGGAAGTTTTGATGTGATAGTAGGAATGGATTGGTTGTCGAAAATGCGTGCTGAAATACTTTGCCATGAAAGGATCATTAAGATTCCCTTAGATAGCAGTGAGGTGCTAATAGTTCAAGGCCATAAGGCGGGAGTCCAACCCAAGATAGTGTCATCTATGAAAGTGAGGAAGTATTTACGGAAGGAATACCACACATACTTGGCACAAGTAGTGGATAAGCGAGTGAAAGATAAGGATCCTCTCAAGGTAACGGTGGTTAGAGATTTTCTGGATGTATTTCCGGACGAACTACCTGGACTTCCCCCAGCGAGACAAGTGGAGTTTACTATCGATTTAGTCCCCGGGGCAGCCCCCGTGGCTAAAGCACCGTATAGACTAGCGCCCTCCGAAATGCGAGAACTCTCAGAGCAATTGCAAGAATTGCTTGATAAAGGTTTAATCCAACCTAGTTCTTCGCCATGGGGTGCGCCAATTCTCTTTGTCAAAAAGAAGGATGGATCTTTGAGAATGTGCATCGACTATAGGGAATTGAATAAATTGACGATCAAGAATAGATACCCGCTGCCGTGAATAGACGATTTGTTCGACCAACTGCAAGGAGCGTCGCATTTCTTGAAAATTGACCTTAGGTCCGGCTATCATCAGTTGAGGGTACGAGAAGAAGATGTACCTAAAACGGCCTTTAGAACTCGCTATGGGCATTATGAGTTTCTAGTGATGCCATTTGGTCTCACAAATGCGCCAGCCGTTTTCATGGACCTAATGAATAGGATTTATAGGCCATACTTGGACAAATTCGTCATAGTGTTCATCGATGACATTTTGATATACTCTAGAAGCAAGGAGGAGCACGAGAAGCACCTGAGGATAATCTTGCAGTTACTTAGAGACGAGAAGCTATATGCTAAGTTTTCTAAGTGTGAATTTTGGCTCCGTCAAGTCCAATTTCTGGGACACGTTGTGAACGAAGAAGGAATCCATGTAGATCCGTCTAAGATAGAAGCAATCAAGAAATGGGAGACACCCAAGACACCAACGGAAGTGTGTAGCTTCCTAGGTTTGGCGGGTTATTATAGGAGGTTCATTCAAGGATTCTCTAAGATTGCGGTACCTTTAACCCAATTGACCCAAAAGTCAAGAGAGTTCGAATAGGGTGAAGAACAAGAGCAAGCGTTTCAAACGCTTAAGGACATGTTGTGTGAAGCCCCAATACTAGCATTGCCGGATGGAATGGAAGGATTTGTAGTATATTGTGATGCGTCGAATAAAGGGCTAGGGTGCGTACTAATGCAAAGGGACAAAGTTATTGCGTACGCATCTAGGCAATTAAAGCCACATGAGAAGAATTATTCAACACATGATTTGGAGCTAGGAGCCGTAGTGTTTGCCTTGAAGATATGGCGACATTATCTTTATGGCACCAAGTGCACCATATTTACCGACCACAAGAGCTTGCAACACATCTTTGATCAGAAGATGTTGAACATGAGGCAAAGGAGGTGGATGGAGCTGCTTAACGATTACGAGTGTGAAATTAAGTACCACCCAGGAAAGGCAAATGTTGTTGCTGACGCTCTTAGTAGGAAGGTGAGCACCAGGGTGCCAAGGGCAAGAATCAATCACTTGCGAGTGAAAATGTCTCTAAGGGACAAATTCTTAGAAGATCAAGCAAAGGCGTTTGAAGGAAAGAACATTGAAGAAGAGGCCTTGAGTGGAATAGAAACAAGGTTCGATAGGGATGATGAAGGCATCTTGTATTTCAAGGGAAGAGCTTGGGTCCCAAAGATCAACGGGCTGAGAGAGGTGTTAATGAATGAAGCTCACAATTCAAAATACTCGATTCATCCAGGAGCGGATAAGATGTACCAAGGTCTAAAAAGGGACTTTTGGTGGCCTGTGATGAAAGGTGATGTAGCACTATATGTGAGCCGATGCATGACTTGTGCGATGGTCAAAGCTGAGCACCAAAAGCCGGCTGGACTTTTAAAGCAGCCGGAAATACCCGAGTGGAAGTGGGAGCAGATAGCAATGGACCTAGTGACGAAATTGCCTCGGACGAAGAAAGGTCATGATGCTATATGGGTGATTGTTGATCGTCTTACGAAATCAGCCCATTTCATCCCCATCAAGAAGATTGGAACACTGAGCGTTTAGCTCGTCTGTACGTTGAAAAGATTGTGACATTACATGGTGTACCTCTGTCCATAATATCCGATAGGGATGGTAGGTTTACCTCACGTTTCTGGGGTCTTGTGCAAGAAGCAATGGGCACTACGTTAGCATTAAGCACGGCTTACCACCCACAAACGGATGGGCAAAGTGAGCGCACGATACAAACGCTGGAGGATATGCTAAGAGCTTGCGCATTAGAATTTAGTGGAAGTTGGGATGAACACTTGCCATACGCGGAATTTACTTACAACAATAGTTATCATTCTAGCATACAATGTGCGCCGTTTGAAGCTCTCTACGGGCGTAAATGTAGATCACCCATGTGTTGGGTAGAGGCGGGCGAGAGAAGCCTAGCTACCGTTGATTTTGTCCAAGAGACAACGGACAAGGTGGCAATCATTAAAGAAAAGCTTAAGGCCGCAAGGGATCGGCAAAAGAGTTATGCGGATCAGAGGAGGAAGCCCCTAGAATTCGAGGTCGGCGACAAGGTACTATTAAAGGTGTCGCCATGGAAGGGAACCGTAAGGTTCGGCAAAAGAGGAAAATTGAGCCCCCGATACATTGGGCCATTTGAAATTGTTGCTAGAATAGGCCCCGTAGCCTATAAGTTGAAATTACCCCAAGAATTGGGAGATGTTCATGACACATTCCATGTGTCGAACTTGAAGAAATGTGTGGCGGATGATTCGAAAGTAGTCCCACTTGAAGAACTACGTGTGGAGGATAAGCTCCAATTTCGTGAGGAGCCAATAGAAGTTCTCGATCGCGATGAGAAATGCCTAAAGAGGAGCAAGATCCCCATTGTTAAAGTTAGATGGGATACGAAACGCGGACCAGAGTTTACATGGGAGCGCGAGGACTTTATACGCGAGAAATATCCGCACTTACTCCCTAAGCAAATTCAAATTCCGAGACGGAATTCTTCTAAGGGGGTAAGGATGTAACAACCCTACTTTTTAAATATTATATATGTGCTAGTTATGTTGCCTATGATCTCGCAAGCCATAGTTATACTTGAAGCTAGTAGATAATGCCCCTAAATTAGCAATCTAAAACTATTGTTCAATTCTAAATTTGAATTATGAAGTATCATTGAACAAAAATTTTATTGATGATCAATCAAGCTATAAATGATAAGTTGAGCCTCACAAGTTGGGATATCAATAAAAAATTCTTATAAATGTCCAACAAATCAATCACCAAACCAATTTAAGTAAATATGACATGAGAATAAAGATTTCTATCTCAAAGTATAATTATAAATTAATATGTACACAAAAAGTGGTCAAATAACAACAAGTACATATATATATGCTTAAAATAAATACAAGCTTATAAACAAAGGCTCATGTAACAAATTAAAAACACAAAAATATATACATACACACACCTATACACGACATATATACATATATACACATGCTAGAATAAACATTAACTTATACTACAAACTAACACATTTAACCTTACAAAACATATACATACCTACATCTAACAAATATATACATTATATATACAATTTATATAAAAAAAAAGAACAAAAACCCTTTCATTAAAAAAAAAAAAAAAAAAAAAAAAAAAAAAAAAAAAAAAAAAAAAAAAAAAAAAAAAAAAAAAAAAAAAAAAAAAAAAAAAAAAAAAAAAAAAAAAAAAAAAAAAAAAAAAAAAAAAAAAAAAAAAAAAAAAAAAAAAAAAAAAAAAAAAAAAAAAAAAAAAAAAAAAAAAAAAAAAAAAAAAAAAAAAAAAAAAAAAAAAAAAAAAAAAAAAAAAAAAAAAAAAAAAAAAAAAAAAAAAAAAAAAAAAAAAAAAAAAAAAAAAAAAAAAAAAAAAAAAAAAAAAAAAAAAAAAAAAAAAAAAAAAAAAAAAAAAAAAAAAAAAAAAAAAAAAAAAAAAAAAAAAAAAAAAAAAAAAAAAAAAAAAAAAAAAAAAAAAAAAAAAAAAAAAAAAAAAAAAAAAAAAAAAAAAAAAAAAAAAAAAAAAAAAAAAAAAAAAAAAAAAAAAAAAAAAAAAAAAAAAAAAAAAAAAAAAAAAAAAAAAAAAAAAAAAAAAAAAAAAAAAAAAAAAAAAAAAAAAAAAAAAAAAAAAAAAAAAAAAAAAAAAAAAAAAAAAAAAAAAAAAAAAAAAAAAAAAAAAAAAAAAAAAAAAAAAAAAAAAAAAAAAAAAAAAAAAAAAAAAAAAAAAAAAAAAAAAAAAAAAAAAAAAAAAAAAAAAAAAAAAAAAAAAAAAAAAAAAAAAAAAAAAAAAAAAAAAAAAAAAAAAAAAAAAAAAAAAAAAAAAAAAAAAAAAAAAAAAAAAAAAAAAAAAAAAAAAAAAAAAAAAAAAAAAAAAAAAAAAAAAAAAAAAAAAAAAAAAAAAAAAAAAAAAAAAAAAAAAAAAAAAAAAAAAAAAAAAAAAAAAAAAAAAAAAAAAAAAAAAAAAAAAAAAAAAAAAAAAAAAAAAAAAAAAAAAAAAAAAAAAAAAAAAAAAAAAAAAAAAAAAAAAAAAAAAAAAAAAAAAAAAAAAAAAAAAAAAAAAAAAAAAAAAAAAAAAAAAAAAAAAAAAAAAAAAAAAAAAAAAAAAAAAAAAAAAAAAAAAAAAAAAAAAAAAAAAAAAAAAAAAAAAAAAAAAAAAAAAAAAAAAAAAAAAAAAAAAAAAAAAAAAAAAAAAAAAAAAAAAAAAAAAAAAAAAAAAAAAAAAAAAAAAAAAAAAAAAAAAAAAAAAAAAAAAAAAAAAAAAAAAAAAAAAATAAATAAATTCACACATTGAAAACTACATATTGTCTCATCAAGATTGTTTACAAGTTATTTGTATTATTGCATTGTTCTTTACTTATTGTCTTTTATATAAGTAATGCTAAAGTAACTCCACCATCGACATAGAGGTGTCTTCAGTAGTACCAATCTAACAAGTTGGGACTTACAAGTGGTATCAGAGCAGAAGGCTAATATACTTGCCTAGATCTGCAAAGATGAACACTACTGAAGGTGGAGATGGTTCTGGTTTAGGTGAAAACCCATTGAACAATAATTCACCACCTTTTCAAAACGTTAACACCAACCCTCCTCCTCCTCCTTCTTCCTCAAACCACGTCCATGTACATTACTCTAACACTCCTGTTCCAAAATTTGATGGAAACAGTGAGACCTTTGGTACATGGAAAGCTAGAATGCTGTTGCATTTTGGTGGTATTGAGAGGTATATGTTGAAAATCATAAAAGATGGACCATATATACCTATGTCTATTGGGGTGAGTCCTCTTCTTGATCCAACTGGAAGAAGAGGCTCAAGGGAAAAGCCAGAAGACCATTGGTCTGATGAGGATCGCAGACTGGTGGACTTGGACACCAGACTGAAAAACATGATCCTTGGGGCTGTCCCTGAAGACCTAATTCCAACACTTGTGTTGTATCCCAGTGCCAAGTCTATGTGGGATGAATTAGTGATTCAGTTTGAAGGAGGTGATGACACCATTGTCACCCGTAAAGTTGCATTGAACAAGAAGTATGAATCCTTCTTTGCCTTGCCCAACGAAAGTTTAACTGGTACATATACCAGATTTTCTAGCCTCATCAATCAGTTGAGAGGTTTGGGTGTAGAGAAGGATAAGGATATTCTTCTTGAAAAGTTTTGTGATATTCTTCCATCTAAATGGGAAAACATGGTTCTTGTCTTGAGACAAGGTAAAACCTTGCACTCTCACACTCTTGCATCGCTCTATGGAGCCTTCAGATTCACTGAAGATAATAATGCTGCAAGACTTGTGGCTGAGCAAGATGCCATGAACCATGCTCAGAGTCCCAAGGTTGCTAATGTAATTGAGCGACCTTGTGCTGCTTTAATGTCTGCTGAGAGTGTCCAGGCACACTCGATGAAGGAGATGTTGAACAGTTTCTTAAACTCTGGGCTGACCACTGAAAACAGTGAAGGTTATGATGAAACTGACGATGATGATCTGGTCGCCATGATTGCTAAAACCTTTAATAGGTTTAAGCATAAATCTAAAAGATTTAATGGCCCCAACAATGCTTCCAGCTCCAGCTCTCTGGATAAGACCAATCTTACATGCTATAAGTGTGGCAAGAAAGGTCATTTTATGAAGGAATGCCGATCTAGTCAGTTGAATAACCAAACTGGCCCCTCTGTCCCTAATTACAATCGGCCTGATGATAGCTATAAAGCTAAATACAAGCAGCTTAAGGCCCAGATTGCCCTTCTGTCCATGGATAAGAAAAAGGACCAGTGCTTAATTGCACAAACTGAAGGAAAATGGGAGTACTCTGATGACTCATCTGAGGATGAAGAAGAGGAAAGGGACATGTGTTTCATGGCCTTGGAAGATCAACAACAACAGCAGCATGTGGTGAAAGATGATGTCGTCTCTGGAAGATGGGTGGACATCATACTGAAAAAGGTATGTGATTATGATCACCAGGTTGACCCTGAATTGAAACTGGACCTGGCTGAATCATTAAGTGGTGATCTGGCATTTGTAGAAACTGTTAGAGCAGATAGTGAAAGATATTTAGACACTATCTTAATTGAACTGAACAATGTCAAACCACAACTGAATGATTTGCAAAGTGTCCAGTTGGCTCTCAAGGAGTCAGTTTTAAAAATTGAGGCATTAGAACTTGATAATCAAAAACTTTCTGATGATTTTGAAAAAGCTCAAATGATTATCAAGTCCTGGGTAAAAGCATCTGGCAAAAACTATGATGCATTTTCAAGAACCATCGATGCCCAGAAAAATGCATGGAAATCTGAAGATCTGAAGATGGCAGCTCTTATACCAGATCTTCATGCATTGCCTCCAGCTCTCCAGGTTGAAACACCTTATGATCAACCTGAAGCTGTTGAAACTGAAACCATTGAGACCTCCCCCATTGAGGTTAAAACTGGAGCCAAACAGGCTAAAGCTCCAGTCAAAAAGGCCACTGTTAACAAGCCTTTACCTCATAAGTCTAAGGAGCCCAAGACCCGAAAGACTAAATCCCCAGTTGAACCAATGTCCAAGGTTCAACTGCCTGAACAAAACAATGTTTTGGTTAATTTGGAAAGGCAACTCCAACTTTTGTCTCGGCAGGTTCAGAGTTGCACTGCCCGAATTAACAATCTGGAAGGAGGCTCACCACCTCCAGTTTTAAAACAAAACATTAAATCACTCCCTTCTGTACCTAAACAAAAGAATGTTCCATCTGGAACAAAATCTGGTAAACTTAAGGTGAGTAAGTATCAAATACCAATCGTTTTTACTTCTGCACCTGGAGCTGGTGATAATGCTCCAGATGTAGCCTCCAGTTCAACACAACAACAATCAACTGTGGCTTCTGTAGAGAAGTCCAGTGGACCCATCAAGAAAAGATGGGTTCACAAAAATAACTAATGATTTTTGTGTGTGTGTAGGGCGATCGAAAGAAGAATATCTGGTATCTGGACAGCGCTGCTGGCCGGACTATGACCGGATGTAAGCCCCTACTGGAAGAGTTCACTGTCCAAGATGGACCGACAGTGACGTTTGGTAACGATCAATCTGGAAAGACTGAAGGATATGGTGTGCTCAATAATGGACAAGTCGAATTCAAAAGAGTTGCATTTGTGAATGGTTTGAAATATAACTTGATCAGTGTAAGCCAACTTTGCGATGATGGCTTCAGAGTATTGTTCGATATTGCACAAGGCACCATATTTAACAAGGATTGGAAAGTGGTGATGATTGCACCAAGGAAAGGGAATGTGTACATCATGGATATGGAACCAGCTCCAAAAGAGCAATGTTTCTATACCAAAGCTTCATGCATTGCCTCCAGCTCTCCAGGTTGAAACACCTTATGATCAACCTGAAGCTGTTGAAACTGAAACCATTGAGACCTCCCCCATTGAGGTTAAAACTGGAGCCAAACAGGCTAAAGCTCCAGTCAAAAAGGCCACTGTTAACAAGCCTTTACCTCATAAGTCTAAGGAGCCCAAGACCCGAAAGACTAAATCCCCAGTTGAACCAATGTCCAAGGTTCAACTGCCTGAACAAAACAATGTTTTGGTTAATTTGGAAAGGCAACTCCAACTTTTGTCTCGGCAGGTTCAGAGTTGCACTGCCCGAATTAACAATCTGGAAGGAGGCTCACCACCTCCAGTTTTAAAACAAAACATTAAATCACTCCCTTCTGTACCTAAACAAAAGAATGTTCCATCTGGAACAAAATCTGGTAAACTTAAGGTGAGTAAGTATCAAATACCAATCGTTTTTACTTCTGCACCTGGAGCTGGTGATAATGCTCCAGATGTAGCCTCCAGTTCAACACCTCAACAATCAACTGTGGCTTCTGTAGAGAAGTCCAGTGGACCCATCAAGAAAAGATGGGTTCACAAAAATAACTAATGATTTTTGTGTGTGTGTAGGGCGATCGAAAGAAGAATATCTGGTATCTGGACAGCGCTGCTGGCCGGACTATGACCGGATGTAAGCCCCTACTGGAAGAGTTCACTGTCCAAGATGGACCGACAGTGACGTTTGGTAACGATCAATCTGGAAAGACTGAAGGATATGGTGTGCTCAATAATGGACAAGTCGAATTCAAAAGAGTTGCATTTGTGAATGGTTTGAAATATAACTTGATCAGTGTAAGCCAACTTTGCGATGATGGCTTCAGAGTATTGTTCGATATTGCACAAGGCACCATATTTAACAAGGATTGGAAAGTGGTGATGATTGCACCAAGAAAAGGGAATGTGTACATCATGGATATGGAACCAGCTCCAAAAGAGCAATGTTTCTATACCAAAGCTGATGAGGACACCAACTGGCTATGGCATAAAAGGTTATCCCACCTTAATTTCAAGAACATTAACAAGTTGTCTCGCAAACAACTGGTTGATGGGATACCCCAGATTTCCTTCAATAAGGAAAAGCCATGTCCAGGGTGTGAGATGGGCAAGCAGAAGAGAGCCAGTTTCAAAACTAGGCAAAATTTTAGCATCACTGAACCTCTTCACATGCTTCATATGGATCTCTTTGGTCCAGTGAATGTTCAAACTAGAGCTGGAAAGAAATACACTCTAGTTGTGGTTGATGAATTCTCCAGATATTGCTGGGTGGTATTCATCAGATCCAAAAGTGATGCACCTGCTGAAATCATCTCCCTTATCAAAAGAATTGAGCTCAAGTACACTCGAAAAGTTTGTCAGTTGCGAAGTGATAATGGTACTGAATTCCAAAATAAGGTACTTGAAACATTTTGCACTGACACTGGCATTTCTCAAAACTTCTCATCAGTTCACTCTCCAGAGCAAAATGGAGTTGTTGAAAGAAAGAATCGTACACTGATAGAAGCGGCCAGAAGCATGCTATCTGAATCTGGTCTTCCCACCAGTTTTTGGGCTGAGGCAGTTGCAACTGCTTGTCACACCCAAAACCGGTCAGTCTACATCAAGAGACACAAGAAGACTGCCTACGAAGTACTCAGGAATCGTAAACCAAATATTGGATATTTCCATGTATTTGGTTGTCCAGTTTATATACTGAACGATTCCAGTCAGCTTGGAAAGTTTGATGCAAAAGCTGATGAAGGGGTATTTTTAGGCTATTCAGATATTCGAAAGGCCTTTAGAGTTTATAATTATAGACTCCAAAAGGTGCATGAGACAATTCATGTCACATTCGATGAATCAACTGAAGCAATCAACAAGAGACCAAGCCTTGATATTTCTCCAGTCATTCCAATCAACTTTGGTGAAACTGACCAAGTTCATCGGTCAGTTGTTTCACCAGAAGATGCTTCCAGTTACAACAAACTGGAACCAGTCAAGAAGAAGAAAAGCACTAGTGACACATCATTTTATCCCTCCATCAATTTTAACTTACCACAAGAATTGGTGATTGGATCAGATGTACGTGCCACTCCAATATCAGCACCAGTTCAAGCCCCTACTGGAAGAGTTCACTGTCCAAGATGGACCGACAGTGACGTTTGGTAACGATCAATCTGGAAAGACTGAAGGATATGGTGTGCTCAATAATGGACAAGTCGAATTCAAAAGAGTTGCATTTGTGAATGGTTTGAAATATAACTTGATCAGTGTAAGCCAACTTTGCGATGATGGCTTCAGAGTATTGTTCGATATTGCACAAGGCACCATATTTAACAAGGATTGGAAAGTGGTGATGATTGCACCAAGAAAAGGGAATGTGTACATCATGGATATGGAACCAGCTCCAAAAGAGCAATGTTTCTATACCAAAGCTGATGAGGACACCAACTGGCTATGGCATAAAAGGTTATCCCACCTTAATTTCAAGAACATTAACAAGTTGTCTCGCAAACAACTGGTTGATGGGATACCCCAGATTTCCTTCAATAAGGAAAAGCCATGTCCAGGGTGTGAGATGGGCAAGCAGAAGAGAGCCAGTTTCAAAACTAGGCAAAATTTTAGCATCACTGAACCTCTTCACATGCTTCATATGGATCTCTTTGGTCCAGTGAATGTTCAAACTAGAGCTGGAAAGAAATACACTCTAGTTGTGGTTGATGAATTCTCCAGATATTGCTGGGTGGTATTCATCAGATCCAAAAGTGATGCACCTGCTGAAATCATCTCCCTTATCAAAAGAATTGAGCTCAAGTACACTCGAAAAGTTTGTCAGTTGCGAAGTGATAATGGTACTGAATTCCAAAATAAGGTACTTGAAACATTTTGCACTGACACTGGCATTTCTCAAAACTTCTCATCAGTTCACTCTCCAGAGCAAAATGGAGTTGTTGAAAGAAAGAATCGTACACTGATAGAAGCGGCCAGAAGCATGCTATCTGAATCTGGTCTTCCCACCAGTTTTTGGGCTGAGGCAGTTGCAACTGCTTGTCACACCCAAAACCGGTCAGTCTACATCAAGAGACACAAGAAGACTGCCTACGAAGTACTCAGGAATCGTAAACCAAATATTGGATATTTCCATGTATTTGGTTGTCCAGTTTATATACTGAACGATTCCAGTCAGCTTGGAAAGTTTGATGCAAAAGCTGATGAAGGGGTATTTTTAGGCTATTCAGATATTCGAAAGGCCTTTAGAGTTTATAATTATAGACTCCAAAAGGTGCATGAGACAATTCATGTCACATTCGATGAATCAACTGAAGCAATCAACAAGAGACCAAGCCTTGATATTTCTCCAGTCATTCCAATCAACTTTGGTGAAACTGACCAAGTTCATCGGTCAGTTGTTTCACCAGAAGATGCTTCCAGTTACAACAAACTGGAACCAGTCAAGAAGAAGAAAAGCACTAGTGACACATCATTTTATCCCTCCATCAATTTTAACTTACCACAAGAATTGGTGATTGGATCAGATGTACGTGCCACTCCAATATCAGCACCAGTTCAAGCCCCTACTTCTCCAGTTACTCATGAAATACCTTCAACTGAGGAATTTCATGATGCAAATCGAGACCTCATTGACTCTGATGAGGATGTAGAAGCTGTTTGGACTGATCCTTCTCCAGATGCTGCTGCAACTGAAGAAGATCTCCAGGTACCTTGCACTGATATTGTAGTTCACCAGCCTAGTCAATACACTAGATGGACTAAAGCCCACCCAATTGAACAAATTGTGGGTAATCCAACTAGTGGGGTTCAGACTAGAAGAGCCACCAGTGAGCAATGCTTAAACGTCACCTTCTTATCTTTAATTGAACCAAAGAAGATTGACGAGGCTATGGCAGACCCAAGCTGGGTGGAAGCTATGCAAGAAGAGCTCCTCCAGTTTGAAAGGAACAATGTTTGGGAGCTTGTTCCTTGTCCACCAGGGTTAAAGAAAGAACCTATTGGTACCAGATGGGTCTACCGAAACAAAATGGATGAAGATGGCCATGTTGTAAGAAACAAGGCCAGATTAGTTGCCCAGGGTTATTGTCAAGCAGAGGGCGTTGACTTTGATGAGACTTTTGCTCCAGTTGCAAGACTTGAAGCCATAAGAATTTTCTTGGCTTATGCAGCCCATCTGCAGTTCAAGGTCTTCCAGATGGATGTCAAAAGTGCGTTCCTTAATGGAACATTGGAAGAAGAAGTTTATGTGAAGCAGACTCCAGGTTTCATCGATGAGAAGCATCCTCATTGGGTTTATAGACTGAACAAAGCATTGTATGGTCTAAGACAAGCCCCAAGAGCCTGGTATGATACTTTAACTAAACATCTTCTCAAAAATGGCTTTCAAAGAGGTGCAATAGATAATACCTTGTTTATCTTGAAAGAAAGAGGTAATATCTTATTGGTACAAATTTATGTTGATGACATTATTTTTGGTTCAACTGATGATGCAATGTGTAAAAAGTTTTCTAAAATCATGTCATCTGAATATGAGATGAGTTTAATGGGTGAATTAACATTTTTCTTGGCTTATGCAGCCCATCTGCAGTTCAAGGTCTTCCAGATGGATGTCAAAAGTGCGTTCCTTAATGGAACATTGGAAGAAGAAGTTTATGTGAAGCAGACTCCAGGTTTCATCGATGAGAAGCATCCTCATTGGGTTTATAGACTGAACAAAGCATTGTATGGTCTAAGACAAGCCCCAAGAGCCTGGTATGATACTTTAACTAAACATCTTCTCAAAAATGGCTTTCAAAGAGGTGCAATAGATAATACCTTGTTTATCTTGAAAGAAAGAGGTAATATCTTATTGGTACAAGATGGGTCTACCGAAACAAAATGGATGAAGATGGCCATGTTGTAAGAAACAAGGCCAGATTAGTTGCCCAGGGTTATTGTCAAGCAGAGGGCGTTGACTTTGATGAGACTTTTGCTCCAGTTGCAAGACTTGAAGCCATAAGAATTTTCTTGGCTTATGCAGCCCATCTGCAGTTCAAGGTCTTCCAGATGGATGTCAAAAGTGCGTTCCTTAATGGAACATTGGAAGAAGAAGTTTATGTGAAGCAGACTCCAGGTTTCATCGATGAGAAGCATCCTCATTGGGTTTATAGACTGAACAAAGCATTGTATGGTCTAAGACAAGCCCCAAGAGCCTGGTATGATACTTTAACTAAACATCTTCTCAAAAATGGCTTTCAAAGAGGTGCAATAGATAATACCTTGTTTATCTTGAAAGAAAGAGGTAATATCTTATTGGTACAAATTTATGTTGATGACATTATTTTTGGTTCAACTGATGATGCAATGTGTAAAAAGTTTTCTAAAATCATGTCATCTGAATATGAGATGAGTTTAATGGGTGAATTAACATTTTTCTTAGGTCTTCAGATTAAGCAAACTGAAAATGGAATTTTCATAAACCAAGGAAAATATGTCAGAGATTTGTTAAGAAAATACAAATATGATTCAATCCCATCGAAAAACACACCTATTGCAGCACCATTGAATTTGGACTCTGACCCAACTGGCAAACCAGTTAATGTAACTGACTATAGAGGTATGGTTGGTTCACTAATGTACTTAACTGCCAGTCGACCAGATATAATGTTTGCAACATGTTTATGTGCCAGGTTTCAGGCTAACCCTAAAGAATCACATTTGCACGCTGTAAAGCGTATCTTTAGATACCTGAAAGGGTGTCCTAATCTTGGTCTTTGGTACCCCAAAGGCTCAGGATTAGATCTAATGGGTTATTCAGATTCTGATCATGCAGGTTGTAAGATTGATAGAAAATCCACAACTGGTGGTTGTCATTTCCTTGGAGGAAAACTGGTGAGTTGGACCAGCAAGAAGCAGACTTCAGTCTCTATGTCCACTGCAGAGGCAGAGTACATTTCTGCGGCCAGTTGTTGTGCCCAGATTCTCTGGATCAAAAACCAGTTACTAGATTATGGTCAGAAGTACACCAAGACCCCAATCTTTTGTGACAACACCAGTGCAATTGCTATCTCTCACAATCCAGTGATGCACTCAAAAACAAAGCATATTGACATCAGGTATCATTTTATTCGTGATCATGTTATGAAAGGTGATATTGAAATTCATTTCATCCCCACTGACAAACAGTTAGCTGATGTTTTTACTAAACCTCTCGATGAGAAAACTTTTAAACATCTCATCAGCGAACTGGGAATGCTAAACCCTTAACTGGAGCTTTCTTTGTTATTGAACGCGTCAGTGACACTGATGAAGTTCTCCAGTTGAGGAGGTCCAGATTATCTTTGCTCGCCAGGCTATCGAACGCCTTTGTGATACTATCTTGGCACTAATTGATATCTGGATCATCATTTTAGGGGGAAAGACTCAAAATAATTTTCTGACTAAAATTCGTTTTTGTTTGAAAATGCAACTGGAGAACTCTTCAGTTGGAACTGGAACTGGATTGATCCTCCAGTTACCAGGTTCGGTCTTTGTCAAAATTTTCATAAACAAGGAAAATATGTCAGAGATTTGTTAAGAAAATACAAATATGATTCAATCCCATCGAAAAACACACCTATTGCAGCACCATTGAATTTGGACTCTGACCCAACTGGCAAACCAGTTAATGTAACTGACTATAGAGGTATGGTTGGTTCACTAATGTACTTAACTGCCAGTCGACCAGATATAATGTTTGCAACATGTTTATGTGCCAGGTTTCAGGCTAACCCTAAAGAATCACATTTGCACGCTGTAAAGCGTATCTTTAGATACCTGAAAGGGTGTCCTAATCTTGGTCTTTGGTACCCCAAAGGCTCAGGATTAGATCTAATGGGTTATTCAGATTCTGATCATGCAGGTTGTAAGATTGATAGAAAATCCACAACTGGTGGTTGTCATTTCCTTGGAGGAAAACTGGTGAGTTGGACCAGCAAGAAGCAGACTTCAGTCTCTATGTCCACTGCAGAGGCAGAGTACATTTCTGCGGCCAGTTGTTGTGCCCAGATTCTCTGGATCAAAAACCAGTTACTAGATTATGGTCAGAAGTACACCAAGACCCCAATCTTTTGTGACAACACCAGTGCAATTGCTATCTCTCACAATCCAGTGATGCACTCAAAAACAAAGCATATTGACATCAGGTATCATTTTATTCGTGATCATGTTATGAAAGGTGATATTGAAATTCATTTCATCCCCACTGACAAACAGTTAGCTGATGTTTTTACTAAACCTCTCGATGAGAAAACTTTTAAACATCTCATCAGCGAACTGGGAATGCTAAACCCTTAACTGGAGCTTTCTTTGTTATTGAACGCGTCAGTGACACTGATGAAGTTCTCCAGTTGAGGAGGTCCAGATTATCTTTGCTCGCCAGGCTATCGAACGCCTTTGTGATACTATCTTGGCACTAATTGATATCTGGATCATCATTTTAGGGGGAAAGACTCAAAATAATTTTCTGACTAAAATTCGTTTTTGTTTGAAAATGCAACTGGAGAACTCTTCAGTTGGAACTGGAACTGGATTGATCCTCCAGTTACCAGGTTCGGTCTTTGTCAAATTTTCATAACGTTACAAATACTTGGTCAATTTATGTGACACGTCATGATACTCGAGTGTTTTTAAACTACTTGATATCGTGATCTGACGTGTTGAAACCATTTTTAAGTACTTGACAACTGTTTGTGTTGGGAAAACAAAAAGTGTGTGGGGTTATGGGTAAAGTAAGCCGTCGTAGCATTTAATGCTGACATGGTAACATTTAATGCTTACATGGAAAATTATATTTTATTTTCAAAATATCTTCAAAAATATTTGGTTTAATAAAATATGATTTGTGGGTTTACATTGGGATCTTGAATCCCCTTATAAATACCCTTATTTACTTCATAACACATTTACTTTCTTTTTCATTCTCTTCATTTACTCTCTTCATTTACTCCCAATCATAAATCACTGCTTCATTCTTCTCTTTGCTTCTCAAATCAAAACCCTTATTTAAATTTCATTTACTCTCTTCATTTACTCTCTTCATTTACTCTTTCTTTACCCTTATAAATACCCCTATTTACTCCAAAACTCATTTACTTTCTTTTTCATTCTCTTCATTTACTCTCTTCATTTACTTCCAATCATATACATTGCTTCATTTATCCCCTTATAAATACCCTTATTTACTTCATAACACATTTACTTTCTTTTTCATTCTCTTCATTTACTCTCTTCATTTACTTCCAATCATAAATATCAAATTCATTCTTCTCTTTGCTTCCATATTCAAACCCTAAATTCCTAAATTTCAGTTTCATTCATGGCACCTAAATCTTCTCGCTCAAGAGATGTAAATCTCTTGACTGCTCCTTACAATCCCTCACCAGATGTCGCCCAGGCACCTGGTGCTCCTTATAGTGCGGCCCTCAAATTAAATCCAAACAATCCTTTGGCTAGCCTACAAGGCTCTCAAGGGTCTAGAACCCTTATTGGTAGAATCAGAAAATTTTTGAAGGATTCTCCAATAGGACCCTTATTCACCAGGAACCCACGCAAGATGTACCATGATTACTTGTGTGAGTTCTGGTTCACTGCCACACTTTCCTCCGATTGTTCCTCCATCAGTTTCACTTTAAAGGATGGAACAATCAAATGTACTCTGGATGTAGAAGTGTTGAGGGATGCTCTTCGCTCAAGAGATGTAAATCTCTTGACTGCTCCTTACAATCCCTCACCAGATGTCGCCCAGGCACCTGGTGCTCCTTATAGTGCGGCCCTAAAATTAAATCCAAACAATCCTTTGGCTAGCCTACAAGGCTCTCAAGGGTCTAGAACCCTTATTGGTAGAATCAGAAAATTTTTGAAGGATTCTCCAATAGGACCCTTATTCACCAGGAACCCACGCAAGATGTACCATGATTACTTGTGTGAGTTCTGGTTCACTGCCACACTTTCCTCCGATTGTTCCTCCATCAGTTTCACTTTAAAGGATGGAACAATCAAATGTACTCTGGATGTAGAAGTGTTGAGGGATGCTCTTCGCCTCAATTACTGGAGAGAGGGTGAGTCTCCAGTTGAGGAGGTCCAGATTATCTTTGCTCGCCAGGCTATCGAACGCCTTTGTGATACTATCTTGGCACTAATTGATATCTGGATCATCATTTTAGGGGGAAAGACTCAAAATAATTTTCTGACTAAAATTCGTTTTTGTTTGAAAATGCAACTGGAGAACTCTTCAGTTGGAACTGGAACTGGATTGATCCTCCAGTTACCAGGTTCGGTCTTTGTCAAATTTTCATAACGTTACAAATACTTGGTCAATTTATGTGACACGTCATGATACTCGAGTGTTTTTAAACTACTTGATATCGTGATCTGACGTGTTGAAACCATTTTTAAGTACTTGACAACTGTTTGTGTTGGGAAAACAAAAAGTGTGTGGGGTTATGGGTAAAGTAAGCCGTCGTAGCATTTAATGCTGACATGGTAACATTTAATGCTTACATGGAAAATTATATTTTATTTTCAAAATATCTTCAAAAATATTTGGTTTAATAAAATATGATTTGTGGGTTTACATTGGGATCTTGAATCCCCTTATAAATACCCTTATTTACTTCATAACACATTTACTTTCTTTTTCATTCTCTTCATTTACTCTCTTCATTTACTTCCAATCATAAATTTCAATTCTCTCTTCATTTACTTCATAACACATTTACTTTCTTTTTCATTCTCTTCATTTACTCTCTTCATTTACTTCCAATCATAAATATCAAATTCATTCTTCTCTTTGCTTCCATATTCAAACCCTAAATTCCTAAATTTCAGTTTCATTCATGGCACCTAAATCTTCTCGCTCAAGAGATGTAAATCTCTTGACTGCTCCTTACAATCCCTCACCAGATGTCGCCCAGGCACCTGGTGCTCCTTATAGTGCGGCCCTCAAATTAAATCCAAACAATCCTTTGGCTAGCCTACAAGGCTCTCAAGGGTCTAGAACCCTTATTGGTAGAATCAGAAAATTTTTGAAGGATTCTCCAATAGGACCCTTATTCACCAGGAACCCACGCAAGATGTACCATGATTACTTGTGTGAGTTCTGGTTCACTGCCACACTTTCCTCCGATTGTTCCTCCATCAGTTTCACTTTAAAGGATGGAACAATCAAATGTACTCTGGATGTAGAAGTGTTGAGGGATGCTCTTCGCCTCAATTACTGGAGAGAGGGTGAGTCTCCAGTTGTGGTTGGTGATAGAACAACCATAACTCAAGCCGTTCCTATCACGTCTATCCCTGGTGAAGATGTTTCGGCATCTGATCCTTCAACTGATGAAACCATCCAGGTAACTGGAACTGGTCATCAGGAGCCTGAACAGGTTGTTCAGCCATCCCTATCATTTATGAATCTAGGCATAAATGAGGATGAGTTTCATCTTGAATCTTCGGATTCAGAAGAGACACAAGCTGATCAAGAAATGGTTGATGCATCTGTACATGCTCAACTCCCTTCTTTCTTTGATCAACCCCTAGAACACCAAGTTTCAGTTTCCCACCAAGATACTCCCACAAATATTTCCCCACAAAGAACTCAATCACCACCACCGTCGCCGTTGGTCATACCTGAGCATTCTCAGCCTGACCAACACATTGTTTCTCCTCAGCCTTCTTTTTCACCCCCTATATTTCCTTCTTCTGCTACTGGAACAACTGGAGAGGCTCCCTTTGTTTTGCCTCCTTCAGTTGAACTGGTACAGCCTGCTACTGGTCCAGTGACAACTGCTCCTTTGTCACTGGAAGCTCAATTTGTCTCGTTCTCAACCGACATCCAAAACCTGATCAAACGGGTGGAGGGTGTTCATAAGACAATAGAGCAAAATGCCAAGTCTATTTCCAGATTCAACAAGGAAACAATTATAAATTCAAAGGTTGTTGATCTGGGAATCAATAAGTTCGCTGCAAATGAAGACTTGGTATTTAGAAAGCTGAATGAGTTGGTCTCAAGCTGTAACAATTTGTCAACATCTTTGAAGGAAGCTTTTGACTTGACCCATTCAAATGTCAATACATCTATCTCCAACCTCTTAAGCAACACTGTTCGATCATCAGAGGTGGATCTTAAGGAGATAGAAAGGCAGGTCAAGGAGTTGCTGGATAGACCTGGCCTTAATGTAAGTGATATTGGTCAGCAGGTGGCCACTTCTGTTGGCCAGTTGATTGATGAGAAACTGGCCAGTCGAGAAGATGCATTGGTCAAGAAGGTTATGGCTGAATTTGCCAAGCTCCCACCTCCTCAGATTAATCTGGAGCCTCTGGCACTTGAAGTCAGTCAGTTAAGGGGTGCAGTGAATGCAGTGAACACTCAGTTGGCCTCCCACACTTCTTCTATCAATAAATTGGCAACTGAAGTGGAAAACTTGAAAAGGAAGGATGATGCAGTAAAGGAACAAGTGGTTAAGGGCCTAAATGAAGACTCTCAAATCTTGAAAGACTTGAAGACTGGACAAGACCAAACTGCTGCAAATGTATTGTCCCAGTCTCAAGAAGTTAACCACTTGTGGAGATCCTTTAGGATGATTTGCACTGTGTTCAGAGAGTGCAAGGATATGCAATCGTGGCAGCCTCTAGCCCGTTTGCCCTCTAGCAATGAAGACTGGGCAGCTATTCGTGCAGGTCTCGATGCTGCCAAGGGGGAAAGGGATAGAAGGAATATCCTTGCACCTGGACCAAGACTGCCAGGTCCAGTTAGTGCAAGGCAACTGGTGGAATGAAGCTGAAAGGCTCCAGGGGTGTTTGTATCCCCTTTTCCAGATTTCTTTCTTTGTGTTTCAGGCAGATTCTGGGTGAAGAAGAGTACAGAAATACAGACTCTTCGTTCACAAGGCCAGATGTTTTGAGGAATCTAGACTCACTAGTGTCTGAAGCTGGTGAGGTTGAAATTCCTGAGCAGATGCAGCTGGCATTTGCTAAAACTGGTGCACCTTTGGAAAGTGAGCCAGAAAGACAATTGGGCGGGCCTCAAAATAATGAGGGACCCTCCAGTTCGTCTCCAGTTGTGGTTGAGGATAGAACAACCATAACTCAAGCCGTTCCTATCACGTCTATCCCTGGTGAAGATGTTTCGGCATCTGATCCTTCAACTGATGAAACCATCCAGGTAACTGGAACTGGTCATCAGGAGCCTGAACAGGTTGTTCAGCCATCCCTATCATTTATGAATCTAGGCATAAATGAGGATGAGTTTCATCTTGAATCTTCGGATTCAGAAGAGACACAAGCTGATCAAGAAATGGTTGATGCATCTGTACATGCTCAACTCCCTTCTTTCTTTGATCAACCCCTAGAACACCAAGTTTCAGTTTCCCACCAAGATACTCCCACAAATATTTCCCCACAAAGAACTCAATCACCACCACCGTCGCCGTTGGTCATACCTGAGCATTCTCAGCCTGACCAACACATTGTTTCTCCTCAGCCTTCTTTTTCACCCCCTATATTTCCTTCTTCTGCTACTGGAACAACTGGAGAGGCTCCCTTTGTTTTGCCTCCTTCAGTTGAACTGGTACAGCCTGCTACTGGTCCAGTGACAACTGCTCCTTTGTCACTGGAAGCTCAATTTGTCTCGTTCTCAACCGACATCCAAAACCTGATCAAACGGGTGGAGGGTGTTCATAAGACAATAGAGCAAAATGCCAAGTCTATTTCCAGATTCAACAAGGAAACAATTATAAATTCAAAGGTTGTTGATCTGGGAATCAATAAGTTCGCTGCAAATGAAGACTTGGTATTTAGAAAGCTGAATGAGTTGGTCTCAAGCTGTAACAATTTGTCAACATCTTTGAAGGAAGCTTTTGACTTGACCCATTCAAATGTCAATACATCTATCTCCAACCTCTTAAGCAACACTGTTCGATCATCAGAGGTGGATCTTAAGGAGATAGAAAGGCAGGTCAAGGAGTTGCTGGATAGACCTGGCCTTAATGTAAGTGATATTGGTCAGCAGGTGGCCACTTCTGTTGGCCAGTTGATTGATGAGAAACTGGCCAGTCGAGAAGATGCATTGGTCAAGAAGGTTATGGCTGAATTTGCCAAGCTCCCACCTCCTCAGATTAATCTGGAGCCTCTGGCACTTGAAGTCAGTCAGTTAAGGGGTGCAGTGAATGCAGTGAACACTCAGTTGGCCTCCCACACTTCTTCTATCAATAAATTGGCAACTGAAGTGGAAAACTTGAAAAGGAAGGATGATGCAGTAAAGGAACAAGTGGTTAAGGGCCTAAATGAAGACTCTCAAATATTGAAAGACTTGAAGACTGGACAAGACCAAACTGCTGCAAATGTATTGTCCCAGTCTCAAGAAGTTAACCACTTGTGGAGATCCTTTAGGATGATTTGCACTGTGTTCAGAGAGTGCAAGGATATGCAATCGTGGCAGCCTCTAGCCCGTTTGCCCTCTAGCAATGAAGACTGGGCAGCTATTCGTGCAGGTCTCGATGCTGCCAAGGGGGAAAGGGATAGAAGGAATATCCTTGCACCTGGACCAAGACTGCCAGGTCCAGTTAGTGCAAGGCAACTGGTGGAGAGGACGGTTGTTGGATCTGATGAAGGTGATGAGCAGGTGATTGAAGAATTTGATGATGTGGTTGATAGGGGGAATAAAGGGAAAGGAAAGTTAGTTGAGCTGGCCACTGGTGAACAAGCTACAACAACTGGTACTGAAGCCAGTGTGTTAGAAACTGGCAACATTGATCAGCTACCTCCAGTTTCAGAAGATGTGAGTAGGCAGCTGGCAAGGCTTGGAGATGCCATCAAGGAGAGAAAGAAACAAATGAGGGCTAATCAAATGAAAGATAGAAATACTTTAGCCCCAACTCTTCTTGACATTAGTGATGGTCGTCTTCTGGGCATGACACTTGCAGAGTATGCCAAGGTCAAGGCTGATCCCAGAATTATTAATGCATTAAAAGAACAACTGGAGAGGCTCCCTTTGTTTTGCCTCCTTCAGTTGAACTGGTACAGCCTGCTACTGGTCCAGTGACAACTGCTCCTTTGTCACTGGAAGCTCAATTTGTCTCGTTCTCAACCGACATCCAAAACCTGATCAAACGGGTGGAGGGTGTTCATAAGACAATAGAGCAAAATGCCAAGTCTATTTCCAGATTCAACAAGGAAACAATTATAAATTCAAAGGTTGTTGATCTGGGAATCAATAAGTTCGCTGCAAATGAAGACTTGGTATTTAGAAAGCTGAATGAGTTGGTCTCAAGCTGTAACAATTTGTCAACATCTTTGAAGGAAGCTTTTGACTTGACCCATTCAAATGTCAATACATCTATCTCCAACCTCTTAAGCAACACTGTTCGATCATCAGAGGTGGATCTTAAGGAGATAGAAAGGCAGGTCAAGGAGTTGCTGGATAGACCTGGCCTTAATGTAAGTGATATTGGTCAGCAGGTGGCCACTTCTGTTGGCCAGTTGATTGATGAGAAACTGGCCAGTCGAGAAGATGCATTGGTCAAGAAGGTTATGGCTGAATTTGCCAAGCTCCCACCTCCTCAGATTAATCTGGAGCCTCTGGCACTTGAAGTCAGTCAGTTAAGGGGTGCAGTGAATGCAGTGAACACTCAGTTGGCCTCCCACACTTCTTCTATCAATAAATTGGCAACTGAAGTGGAAAACTTGAAAAGGAAGGATGATGCAGTAAAGGAACAAGTGGTTAAGGGCCTAAATGAAGACTCTCAAATATTGAAAGACTTGAAGACTGGACAAGACCAAACTGCTGCAAATGTATTGTCCCAGTCTCAAGAAGTTAACCACTTGTGGAGATCCTTTAGGATGATTTGCACTGTGTTCAGAGAGTGCAAGGATATGCAATCGTGGCAGCCTCTAGCCCGTTTGCCCTCTAGCAATGAAGACTGGGCAGCTATTCGTGCAGGTCTCGATGCTGCCAAGGGGGAAAGGGATAGAAGGAATATCCTTGCACCTGGACCAAGACTGCCAGGTCCAGTTAGTGCAAGGCAACTGGTGGAGAGGACGGTTGTTGGATCTGATGAAGGTGATGAGCAGGTGATTGAAGAATTTGATGATGTGGTTGATAGGGGGAATAAAGGGAAAGGAAAGTTAGTTGAGCTGGCCACTGGTGAACAAGCTACAACAACTGGTACTGAAGCCAGTGTGTTAGAAACTGGCAACATTGATCAGCTACCTCCAGTTTCAGAAGATGTGAGTAGGCAGCTGGCAAGGCTTGGAGATGCCATCAAGGAGAGAAAGAAACAAATGAGGGCTAATCAAATGAAAGATAGAAATACTTTAGCCCCAACTCTTCTTGACATTAGTGATGGTCGTCTTCTGGGCATGACACTTGCAGAGTATGCCAAGGTCAAGGCTGATCCCAGAATTATTAATGCATTAAAAGAACAACTGGAGATTGAGCTTGACAAACATTACAGGGAGGATGAGGCTGAGTATGATGCCAGGTGTTTGAATATCACAGTGGAGAAGGCCAAAGAAGTTAGAACTGAAGGAATTCTCAGGAGAACTGAACATGTTAAGAAGGTGGTCAAACAGGTGATGAATCCACCTAAGTCCAAAGGTAAACCTAAGATGTTGCCAAGAGATGCTGACCTTAGGACCTGGGTGGATACAACTGAACCCTCAACTGAAGATATCAAAGCTGCAGTGCATAGTATGAGCACTGGCCAGATCAAACTGGCCAATGAATCTGAAGCTAGAGCGTATTTATCTGAAGTGCAGCAGCGGAGATATCACCCTGGTAAGATTGTTGATTTGAAAGTGTTTATCAAACCAGGTACCAAACATTTCACAGTTGGGGTTCAACATCTGGATGGTCCCTTGAGGCAAACTGAGAATCCTGATGTACTTTCTTATGGGTATTCGGAACTGGTGGAAATGGCAAAGCTGTTGGAGGCCAAGCAACAAAGAAATAAGGTTGAAAGAGGATGGATGTTTGTGCTTCAAAGTCTGCTCAAGTTTAAAGAAAATATTGAAGAGAGACTGAATGGTGATCCTGAAGACAAACAGCCCATCTCCACAGTTGCCAAAAGAAGAAGAACTGGCGAAGGGCCATCTGTTTAAGTTCTTTCTTCATTTTTATCTTCTTGTAATTTGTTTAATATCAATAAATAAATTACACTTGAAAACTACATATTGTCTCATCAAGATTGTTTACAAGTTATTTGTATTATTGCATTGTTCTTTACTTATTGTCTTTTATATAAGTAATCTATCTAGAACTTGGTATACACTTATCTAACTGGTCGTCTCCAGTTTAGTAAGTATATTGCAAAGTAACTCCACCATCGACATAGAGGTGTCTTCAGTAGTACCAATCTAACAAGTTGGGACTTACATTAATAGTAAAAATAATAAAACCTACTGGAGAAAAATAGTTAAAAGGCAAGAGACATGTGTTACATAATTTAAAGATAAATAATTAAGTAAAAATAATTAATTAAATATTATTATTAAAATAAATGGAAAATACACAAATAAAAGTATAAATCATGAAATTATAAATTAAGGAGCATATATATCAGAATATAATTCAAATGAAATTATCCATAATTTACAAAGGCAATTATGACACTTAAAAATATTTTTAAGGATTTATTTAGCAAATAAATCAATAAAGTGAATAAATAAATAATTAAATATTATTAAATTAAATATATAATTACAAATCAGAAAATATACATAAAATATTAATATTATAAGACCACTAATGTCAAATATTATTACTAAGCAAAGTATACAATGGAAATCATATAAACCAAAGCCAAACTACCGAATTCCAATAAACGTACAAAAACGTATAATGAGAAAACGACTCCTACCACCAAATCTCTTATACCCAAACAATGAGAGCATCATAATGCACTTAAACTCCATAATCTAATAACAACCAAAGATGGGCAAGTCTACTAGTATACATCTCATGATCTAGCTCACTAGTTCATGTCGCGCGAACTTACGCCGTGAATATATACGTTATGGTTTAGGCTTGCTTGAGGCGCAACAAATCTAAGCGAAGGAATCACATTTGATCAGCCCCTTTCACTCTCTAATCAAGTGAGTCATAGCCCCCTTTCAAACTCTTTTATGTGTTTTACATTCGGGTGAAAAGCATGATAAATAAAATGGCTTTATATATATGAAATGATTCTTGAAAGAATGATTATGAAATGGGATATTGTATGTTCAATGTGTTATATGTTATACGATGAGCTTGAGTTCTGTCAAACTGAGATACTTCAGTACACTACTATTAACTCCGATAGTGGAGGCCTATAGTTAGAGGGTTGCGCAACTAGAGTCGTCCACTCACCCACTAAATAGGTAACGGTGGAATGTTTGGTCTGCCTTGGTGGCCACCTTCATTGCCAGTCCGACCCGAGCGGTGCTCTAACTATCTTATTATATTATTGGTCGTTTCCATGGCATGACCCCAATTGTGATTAAAGCACTTGATTGACAGCTTGTGCTCTGAAATGAAATATTATGTTGTTGGGACATGTAAATGGTCGTAGTAGTGGCTCAAGCATATACTCATCGAATTGTGCCTTTGGGCTGAATGGAAATCATTATTATCGTGGATGGAAATTATTGATTGAACATACGGTTTGGGTACGGATAATACGAACGATATTCTTGGAAACTACATGATTTACTACATCTTAAATTGAATTGTTTGTATGTATATTTGGTAGAATAAACCTATGAACTCACTCAACTCTCGTAGTTGACACTTTTTCTTCATGCTTTTCAGGTCTAGGGCAGTAAGTTAGCATTTTGGACCGCCTCACGGATGATGT
>CM067173.1:45300734-45310734 GCA_034093135.1 Erigeron breviscapus | reverse complement strand
GCTTCTGTCATCAAACTAAATCCAAATAATCCGATGGCAAGCTTACAAGGATCTCAAGGGTCCAATACCCTTATTGGTAGAATCCAAAAGTTTTTTAAGGATTCTCCAATAGGACCCTCATTCTCTCTAAACCCACGCAAGTTGTTTCACAACTACTTGTGTGAGTTTTGGTACACTGCCGTTCTTTCTTCCGATTGTTCCTCCATCAGTTTCACATTAAAGGATGGAACAATCTAGTGTACCTTGTCCGCCGACGTATTGAGGGATGCCTTACACCTCAATTACTGGAGAGAGGGTGAATCTCCAGTCGTCTTGCCCCCAAATATTAATTTTCGCCAAGTCCTTCTTGAAATGGGACACAAGGAGTGTTTGGAGAATGGGGTGTTGAAGACTAAAGGTGCGATGACCATGAAGGGTCTTACACCTTCATGGAGGTATTTTTTCATCCACCTGGTGGAGAGTATGGGTGGGAGTTCTGGTGGACTTGACCAGATCAACTCCTCACAAGCAGAAATGGCTTACTGCTTGTGGAATGGATTGAGAGTGGACTTTGCAGATATTCTGTTTAGAAGCCTAGTTCAAAAGCTGAAGGGCACCAGGGGTGTGTGTATCCCCTTTTCAAGGTTCCTCTCTCTCTGTTTTAAACATATTCTGGGCAGAGAAGCATATTTAAGTACAGATTCACCGTACACTGCTCCAGATATGTTAAGGAATTTAGACTCTCTGGTATCTGAAGCTGGAGAGGTCAAGATTCCAGAACGAATGCAACTGGCATTCGCTTCAACTGATGCACCTATTGAAGGTGAGTCAGAAAGGCAACTGGGCGGGCCTCAAAATAATGAGGGACCCTCCAGTTCGTCTAATGTTGTGGTTGAGGATAGAACAACCATAACTGAAGCAACTCCAATTACATCTATCCCTGGTGAAGATACTTCGGTATCTGATCCACCAACAGATGCACCCATCCAGGAAACTGGGGAAGGTCATCTAGAGACTGACCCTTCTGGTCAGCCCTCAGTTACATTCATGGATCTGGACATGAATGTTAATGACGAGGAAATCCTGATAGAGTCTTTGGATTCTGAAGGAACTGAAACAGACTTGGAGATTTTTGAGGCTTCTGTACAAGCTCAAAACCCTTCATCTCCAGTCTCCCTTCCAGACGCATCAATTTCACTTTCACCCTCCCAACAAAATGTGCCTACTGATATATCTTTCCAAACTTATACCGCTCCTTCACCAACTGGGCAATTCTCATTTGCTCGAGAAATGCCACCCCCACCGTCGCCGTTGTTCACACCTGAGCATTCTCAGCATGAACAACACATTGATTTTCCAGTCCTTTCTTCTACTACCACTCCTATAATTTCTTCAACTGCTGGTATGACAACTGGGGAGACTTCTTTAAGTTTGCCTCCTCCAGTTGCTCCAGTAGTAACTGCTGCTGGTCCAGTGACACCTTCTCCTTCGTCACTGGACAGTCAAGTTGTCTCACTTCAAGTCGATCTCCAAAACCTTCTAACCAGGGTGGAGGAGATTCAGAAGACACTTGACAAAAACACCAAGTCTTTCTCCAGATACCACAAGGATCACTTGACAAACATTAAGGTGGTTGATCTGGGGATAAACAAGTTTTCATCAAATGAAGACTTGGTGTTAAAAAGCTTAATGAGTTGGTCACTGGCTGCAACAATCTGGCTGGTACTTTAAAGGAAGCCTTTGACCTTACTCAGTCCAAGGTTACAACCTCAATCTCCAATCTGCTTGGCAACACTGTAAGAACATCTGAAGTAGATTTGAGGGAGATTGAAAGGCAGGTAAAGGAACTGATTGAAAACCTGGCCTAGATGTCACTGAACTTGGACAGCAGTTGATGACTTCAGTTGGTCAGAAGATAGAGGATACGCTGGGTGCTAGAGAAGCACAATTGATTGAAAGGGTGATGTCTGAGATCACCAAGCTGGCCACTCCTCAGGTTGATCTGGCCCCATTCACCAGTGAGATCAACCAGTTGAGAGGCAGCATTAAGAATTTGAACACCCAGGTATCTCTACATGCTCAATCTTTAGATAAACTGACAACTGAAGTAGAGAATTTGAAGAAAAAGGATGATGAAGTGAAGGAAAAGGTTGTCTCTGGTTTGGATGAAGACTCCAAGATCCTAAATGAATTAAAAACTGGTCAAGAACAAGTTACTGCCAATGTTTTGACCCAGTCAAAGGAGACCAACCATTTATGGAGGTCTTTCAGGATGATGTGTGGGATTTTCAAAGAGTGTAAGGACATGCAATCATGGCAGCCTCTTGACCGGTTGCCATCTCACCCCTCTGAATGGGAAGGTATTCGGGCAGGTCTAGATGCTGCCAAGGGGGAAAGAAGTGCAGTCCTTCCACCAGTTGCACCTGGAAGAACTTCATCTGGAAGTCAAGTTGGAAGAGAAATGGTTTTAGCCACCAGTACTGAAGCTGGTGAGCAAGATGTTAGGGGGAATGTGTTGGATAAGGGAAAAGGTTTAGCTGTTGATGCATCTGCCCAGCCGGCTACTGATGTAATGTTAGAAACTGGCAATGCTGATATACTTCCTCCAGTTTCAGATAGTGATAGCAGAAGACTGGCTAGACTTGGCAATGATATTAAAGAAAGAAAGAAGATGAAACAAAGAAACCAAGTTGAAGCCAGGGCACATCTTGCACAGATCAAGTTGCTTGATATGAGTGATGCCAATCTTTTGGGTATCACTAAGGAGGAGTATGCCAGGGTTAAGAATGATCCCAGGATAGTTGACCAGTTGAAAGAAATGCTGGATGTAGAACTGGACAGACACTATCCTGAGGATGAAGCTGAATTCGATGCCAGAAGCTTGAACATTTCAGTGGAGAAGGCTAAGGAGAATAGGGCCAGTGGGATTCTTAAACGAATTGCAAATGTTAAGAAGGTTGTGAAGAAGGTTTTGAATCCACCAAGAAGGATTCCACAACCAAGAAGACCACTGTCAAGAGATGCTGACCTTAGCACATTTGTTGAACCAACTGGCGAGGTATCTAATGAAGACATCAAGTCCGCTGTATTGGCTGCTGGTGCTGGGAGTATAAAAATAACAAATGAATCTGAAGCAAGAAGCTATTACTCCCAGATCATGTCAACCAGAAGACATAGTGGTACTATCAATGGTGTAAATGTAACAATCAAGCCAGGCACCAAAGTCTTTCAAGTCGAAGTTAGTTATACCAGAGGGCCACTGGTTAAAACTGACAATCCTGGTGCTATGCAATATGGGTTCAGCGAATGGGTGGAAATGGTGAATGTGTTGGATGCGAAGGCACAAAAGAATAGGTTTGAGAAAGCATGGGTGAACTTCTTAAGGGGCAAGATTCAACATAAAGAAAATCTTGAGCAAAAGTTGAATATTGATCCTAAAGACTCTCAGCCTATTTCTTTGGTGACCAAGAGAAGAAGAACTGGCGAAGGGCCATCTCATTAAGTTCTTCTTTTCAGTTATCTACTTGTATTTTGTTTTACATTCTGTAACTTGTATAAATTTCATTTCCTTGTATAAATGAAGTTACCAGTTTGTAACCACAAGGTAGATAATAGATTAAAATCTAACAACCTAAAAGAAAAACCTAAGGCATTTATTGATCTATAAAAATGCCTTGGAAACTTAGATAGATTTAAATCGAACAAGTCTCTCCAGTTCACACTTGTACAGATACAAGAACTGAAAAAGACTTGCCAATATTTCTAGACAAATAGGGGGAATTTGTTAGGACCAGTTCACCTGGTAAACTGGCCAGTCTCCAGTTGCATCTGGAGACCCAGTGAAACTGTCTAGTGAAACTGGAGACCTAGATGATTTGTCGAGAAATATATTGAAGTCCAGTTGCACCGTACAGTCAACGCAACTGAAGACTTCCTCCAGTTGAGACCTGACCAAGTTGAAGAATCATTCCAGTTGAAGTCGAAGACAACAAATGGAAGATAGAGAATGGCAATGGCAGCGAAGCCCAGTTGACATTCTAGTCAGTTACAAACTGGAGACCATCAGTGGAAAGCTCTTACAAAGCTTTACACTGATTACGAGGAATTGACTTTTATGCTTTATGTACCTTTACCCGGATAATAAGATTTATCTTATTATTTAATTACAAAAAGGTACATAAAGGTGGTTGAGTAAAGTTGCTTTATCATGCGACTTTACACTGCTTTTTAAGGAATTAAATGCTATTCCTTAAATGCTCTCAACCACATTGTACGGCCAAAGTTAACATCCCAATGTTAACTTTGCCTATAAATACAAGTCATTGCAAAACCAAGAATATACTTCTTCGAATACACTTCGATAGATTCACACTTTGCAAACCTGCAATATTCTTGGTGAACTTGTGCAATATTCTCTCAATCGCTAAAAGGAACATTTCACAACTTTAAGTGTTTCGATTGTCTAAGAAATTCCGAGTATAGATCAATTGTATTTCATAGGTTGTTAGGATATTTACATTCTTGTATTATCTTGGTTCGCAACAACCTTGTAATTTATTTAACATCAATAAATAAATTACATATTGTCTCATCAATTTATCTTACAAGTATTTTGTATTATTGCATTGTTCTTTACTTATTGTCATTTAAATAAGTAATCTATCTAGAACTTGGTATATACTCACTGCAACTGGTCGTCTCCAGTTTAGTGCATATATTGCAAAGTAACTCCACCATCGACATTGAGGTGTCTTCAGTAGTACCATCTATTGAGTTGGGACTTACATGTTCACTGGTTTACCATCTGGATCTGAGTCCAGTGTTAATGGTGCAGAAATTGGAGTGGGTTTAGATGGTGATGAGTTCATATCATATTTCTTTAAAAGATCTCTAACATATTTTTCTTGATTAATAAAAATACCATCTCTGGTCTGTTTAATCTGGAGTCCTAAAAAATATGTTAATTCACCCATCAAACTCATTTCATATTCATTTGACATTATTTTCGAAAATTTCTTGCACATGTTTTCATCAGTAGACCCAAAAATAATATCATCAACATAAATTTGTACCATCAGAAGATTACCTTTTTCATGAAGAATAAATAAGGTATTGTCAATTGCACCTCTTTTGAAACCATTTTTCAATAAATGTTTAGTCAGAGTATCATACCAGGCACGTGGGGCTTGTCTGAGGCCATAAAGTGCTTTGTCCAGACGATATACCCAGTGTGGATGCTTTTCGTCAACGAAACCTGGTGGTTGTCTGACATAAACTTCTTCTTCAAGTTTTCCATTCAAAAATGCACTTTTCACGTCCATCTGGTAGACCTTGAACTGATGATGAGCAGCGAATGCTAAATATTCTGATCGCTTCAAGTCTAGCCACTGGAGCAAATGATTCATCAAAATCGACATCTGACTGGAAGTAGCCTTGTGCTACCAGTCTGGCCTTGTTTCTGATTACGTGGCCATCTTCATCTACCTTGTTCCTGAAGACCCATCTGGTTCCAATTGGTTCTTTCTTTCCAACTGGGAAAGGGACCATGTACCAAACCTTGTTCCTTTCAAACTGGTGAAGCTCTTCTTGCATAGCAGTCACCCAGCTTGGATCTTCCATAGCCTCGTCAATCTTCTTTGGTTCTATCAGTGATAAGAAACTGACATATAAGCATTGATTACTGGAGGCTCTTCTGGTCTGAACTCCTCTACTGGAGTCACCTATGACCTGATCAATAGGGTGAGCTTTTGTCCATCTGGAGTACTGACCAGGATTGTTACTGACAACAATATCAGTGCAAGAATTCAGTTGAGTCTCCTCTGGGTTGCTTCAGGAGGAGGTTCTTCAGACTACTTCAACATCTTCATCTGATTCATTTAAATCACGATTTGCATCATGAAATTCTTCTATTGAAGGCATTTCTTGAAGTACTGGTTCAGTTTCAACTGGGACTGATACTGGGGGAGTAGTACGAACATCTGATCCAATAATAATTTCAGAGGGTAGCTTGAAAATAATTGAAGGATAGAATGGAGTACTACTGGAGAGTTTCTTTTTCTGAACAGGTTCCAGATCAGGATGACTGGAAACTTCTTCTGGAGAATCTTCTTTATTGTAGTTGATAGGATCAGATTCACAGAAGACAATTGGAGTTACTGGGGGAGTATCAAGGGTTGGCTTTTTATTGATTGCAGCATTTGATTCATCAAATGTGATATGAATTGACTCATGGACCTTCTCCAGTCTCTTGTTGTAGACTCTGAAGGCCTTGCGAATGGCTGAATATCCTAAGAAATATCCTTCATCAGCTTTGGCATCAAATTTTCTAACTGACTGGAGTCGTTTAGGATGTAAACTGGACATCCAAAAACGTGAAAATAACCAATATTTGGTTTTCTATTTCTTAATATTTCATAGGATGTCTTCTTGTGTCGCTTCACATACACTGAACGATTCTGGGTGTGGCAAGCAGTTGCAATTGCTTCAGCCCAGAAACTGGTAGAAGACCAGATTCAGCAAGCATACTCCTGACAGCTTCTATCAGCGTTCGATTCTTCCTTTCCACCACTCCATTCTGTTCTGGAGAGCGGGCTGATGAGAAATTTTGGGAGATGCCAGTGTCAGTACAGAATGACTCCAGAGTTGCATTCTGGAATTCTGTTCCATTGTCACTTCTTAACTGACACACCTTTCGACTGTACTTGAGCTTAATTTTCTTGATAAGACTGATGATTTCAGCAGCAGCTTCACTTTTAGACCTGAGAAAGATCACCCAACAATATCTGGAGAATTCATCTACGATCACCAGGTGTATCTTTTACCAGCACGAGTCTGAACATTCACTGGACCAAAGAGTCCATATGAAGCATGTGAAGTGGTTCAGATATGCTGAATTTCTGTCTGGTCTTGAAACTGGTACGTTTCTGCTTACCCATCTCACATCCTGGACATGGCCTTTCCTTTTTGAAGGAAACTGAAGGTATCCCATCTGCCAGTTGTTTTCTAGACAACTTATTAATATTTTTGAAATTTAAATTGGATAACCTTTTGCCATAACCAGTTTGTGTCTTCATCAGCTTGAGTATAGAAACACTGCTCTGAAGGAGAGCTTTCCATATCCACATACACATTCCCTCTTCTGGGAGCAATCAATACTACCTTCCAGTCCTTGTTGAATACAATGCCTGAGCAATATTGAATAGAACTTGATAGCCATCATCACACAGTTGACTTACACTGATCAGGTTATATTTTAAACCATTCACAAATGCAACACGTCTGAACTTGACTTGTCCATTGTTCAGAACACCATATCCCTCAGTCTTTCCACAACCATCATTTCCAAAAGTAATGGAGGGTCCATCAGAAATGGTGAACCCTCCAGCAGGGTCTTACATCCGGTCATCGTCCTGCCAGCAGCACTGTCAAGATACCAGATATATTCCTTTCGATCGCCCTGCACATCCACCAGATATTATCAGTTAGATTTGGGAACCCATCGACTGATGGGTTCACTGGACCCTCCCTTATAGGTCCCTGGAGCAATCTGGTTAGTTCACTTTCTTCAACAGTAGTCTTAGTTGAAAAGACCACTGGGTTTGATAGTTTTGAAACCTTTTTCTTTTTCTCAACTGGAGAAATATATTTATCTTTCTTGGAAAAGGTTTGGTATTTTGTCTAGGGCCAGATGAAGTACCCTCAATAAAGTTTAATCTTGCATTAAAACTTTGAAATTGACGAGTCAGTAATTGAAACTGGCTCTCTAACCTTGACAAAATACTTTCATCAGATGACCTGAGCCTTTCCAGTTCTAGGCTTAGGTAGGGGATTGGTCTGAGGCAAAGGTTTATTCCGATTAACCTTTTTAACTGGAGCAGTCATCTGGAATGCTCCAGTCTTAACCTCTGGGGATTGAACTGGGAAAATATTGGCCTTAGGAGTTACAGGCTCATCATAAATGGTAATGGGCCTGAATCCCTCTGGTAACCGATCAATTACTGGTATTAATGATGCTACATGAGTATTTCCATCTAAATATGCACGTTTTTGAGTGGGAAATTGTTTACTCCAGCATCATATGGCTTTTGGTTTCAAGCCATGATTTAATCACCAGTTTTTCTTTTCTAAAATGACTTCAAGATCTTGTTTTTCTTGAATCAGTTGTTCAGTTACCAGAACCTGGGCTTGAAATGCCAATTCAATATCTTGAATTTATTCAAATCCTATGAATAAGGAGTAAATATAAATTGAGAAAATAAAGATAATATGAGAATCAATCAATTGAATATGAACCTTATAAGTAAATACCCAATAGAGATAAGAGTTGAGCAAAAAACAGCTAACTTTGAAAAATATATCTTATACTATCTAAGAACTCCAATCTTAGTATTTGATTAGAATCCAAGAAAGATATATAAGAATCAATTGATTTTGGACTCAAAACCCTAAACAGGATAAAAGCCCCAAACCAAGATAACAAAACCAGAATCAATCAAAGATAACTCAAACCCTAGAAAACAGCTGAGCTATGATCGAGATAAATAGAACCTAAAGGAAGGAGAATACGATATAGAAGTAATAATCAAGAACCTGATGATGAAGAAAGCCACAACGACTATACTCCTAATTCAGAAATCCTAAATCAGAATTTGAAACCCTAGATTTTGAAAAACCCCAAATCAGAATTGGAAGCCCTAGAATCTAAAACCTTCAATATCGAAAACCCAATCCAACCTGGCTCTGATACCATGAAGAGAAAAGAGATTTGTTAAGACATTTATGAAGATTTGAGGTAAACACTAAACAATAACGAAAGATCTGATAGTAGTATTCATATAAATTAAAAGAGGTTTTAATACAAAGCACAAATCTGGAAACAATCAACCAGATTGTGAGAAGAACAATTAAAGGATCTACATCTTGAATATATTGAAGGAATTTCTAAAAGGAAAAAGTTGAGTAGAAATAATGTTTTGCAGCTGTGTACTTATATATTGGAAGAGAAAATATTCGTTCCTTATAATCCAGTACTAACGGGTATGAGGAAGTTATAAGCCACGCTACTTTGACCCCTCATCTTCATGCAAAATACACTTCAACCCTTATATATAATCACTGCGTGATTTGTCTTGAATCATCTTTCTAACAGGAGCTAAGATTGAAGATGTTCGACTACTTCTCAACAATTATGCAGCTTCACGTGTAAAGCATCACCTATTGGTGTCACACTACTCCGTGATTAGCATTTCAACTTCATCAGCACTAATTGGAAGTGTTTGGAAGGTATAAACACGATGAAGATAAAATTAATCACAAAATAGTCAATAGACCATGAAACACTAGTTTTCTTGACTCACAACTTTGATTCGTGGATTGTGTATGTTTTAAAGTCTTATTTTTAATGCTAGCCAACAAAAACTTTACACTTGTCAACCGCAACCAACCGTGATTACCACAATCGTGAATAGGCTAGATGACTAACACGTATCAAGCCAACAATATGCCCACAAGGCCATAACCCACCCACGACACCTACGAATAGATTAGATTAACATGTGACAAGCCAATTTCTAACCCACAAGACCATAACCCACCTACTACACCTGCGAATAGATTAGACAATTGACATGTGCCAAGCCAGCTACTTACCCACAAGGCCATAACCCACCTACGATACCTGCGTATGGATTAGATGATTACATGTCAACTATTTACCCACGCACATCTATAGTCCACAACCCACAAATTGATTAGATGATTTGACTATATTTAATCAAGTCAACACTAATGGTGAATTATTGTAGTTGTTTGTTATTTATAAAAACGTGTATATATGTATAATCGTACAAAAATGTCTGCAAATTTTAAACTATCGCAATAAATTTAAAATTAAAATTTATTACGTTTTAATCAACTAACTTTGAATCGGTAAATATTTTACTCATTTAATTTATTTTTCCAATTACAATATTCTACAAAATATTACAGTTTATAAACTTTAATACTTTAATGTTTTAACCTA
>CM067173.1:45278157-45290753 GCA_034093135.1 Erigeron breviscapus | reverse complement strand
ACCTAAATCATCCCGTTCTAGAGATGTAAATCTCCTCTCTGTCCCATATGTTCCCCCACCAGATGTCAAACAGGCATCTGGTGCTCCTGGTAATACTTCGCTCATCAAACTAAATCCAAATAATCCGATGGCGAGTTTACAAGGAACCCAAGGGTCCAATACCCTTATTGGGAGAATCCAAAATTTTTGAGGGATTCTCCAATCGGACCCTCCTTCTCCTTAAACCCACGCAAGATGTTTCACGACTACTTGTGTGAGTTTTGGTACACCGCTTCTCTTTCTTCCGACTGTTCTTCCATCAGTTTTACATTAAAAGGTGGAACAGTCCGGTGTACCTTATCAGCAGATGTATTGAGGGATGCTCTACACCTCAATTACTGGAGACAAGGAGAGTCTCCTGTTGTCATCTCCCCAAACATAAATTTTCGCCAGGTCCTCCTTGATATGGGACACAAGGAGTGCCTCGAAAAAGGGGTTTTGAAAACAAAAGCGATGACCATGAAGGGCCTTACACCTTCATGGAGGTACTTTTTCATACACCTTGTGGAAAGTACGGGTGGGAGTTCTGGTGGACTTGACCAGATTAACTCCGCACAGGCAGAAATGGCATACTGCCTGTGGAATGGATTGAGAGTGGATTTTGCAGATATCCTATACAGAAGCCTGGTTCATAAACTGAAGGGCACCAGGGGACTATGTATCCCCTTCCAGGTTTCTCTCTCTTTGTTTTCTACAAATTCTGGGCAGTGAAGCTTATTTAAGCACATATTCACTTTACACTGTCCCAGATTTGTTGAGGAATCTTGACTCTCTAGTATCTGAAGCTGGAGAGGTCGAGATTCCAGATAGAATGCGGCTGGCATTCGCAAAAACCGATGCACCAGTCCAAGGTGAGTCGGAAAGACAACTGGGCGGGCCTCAAAACAATGAGGGACCCACCAGTTCGTCTGCTGGAATTGTGACCATTGCCGAACCCGGGCAACAGTCTAACCCCTCCAGCTCCAGCGTGTCTGTCCCCACAACCATTTACCCTGGAGACCTCCCAACAGGTCTTTCAGGAGTTCCAAAGGCAACAAGAACACGTCGCATTAGGACTTTGTCAGCACTTGCCACTAACAGTAGAAACCTGACCAGCCCTCCAGTTTCCTCCCAACAGGAACTTGGAGATAGTCAAATGGGACAACCGCAAGCAGCCACCCTCGAAATTTCTGTAGGAGAGGGTGGTGAAGATGAAACTGGGCTACCCCAACCCAGATTAGAGTTTGAGTCTGCACAAAGTGTCCACGGCCTATCTTCTGACACTTCTATTGCATGAACTGACGACGTCTCTGGCCAGTCACAGCTGGAGACTGAGGTTCCAAACTCTACGGCTGATGATGTTATGATTGTGGATAGAGCAATTATAACTGAGGCAACCCCAGTGACCTCTATCCCTGTTGACGTTACCTCGGTAATTGATCCTCCAACAGATGCAACCTTCCAGGAAACTGGAGAAGGTCATCTGGAGACTGACCCATCCGGTCAGCCCTCAGTTACATTCATGGATCTGGACATGAATGTTAATGACGAGGAAATCCTTATTGAATCTTCGGATTCTGAAGGTACTGCATCAGACTTGGAGATTTTTGATTCTTCTGTACAAGATCAAAACCTTTCATCTCAAGTCTCGCCTCCAGATGCTTCAATTTCAATTTTACCATCCCAAGTAAATGAGCCTACTGAAATTCCTTTTCCCACATATAACTATATGTCTGGAAACAGACGTATGACACCATCACCTTCTGGGCAATTCTCACTCCTTCGAGAAATGCCACCCCCACCGCCGCCGTTGTTCACACCTGAGCATTCTCAGCATGAACAACACATTGTTACTTCAGTTCCTTCTTCTTTTACCACTCCTATTATTACTTCCTCGACTGCTGCGACGTCAACTGGGGAGGCTTCCCTCAATTTGCCTCCTCCAGTTACTCCAGTAGTAACTGCTGCTGGTCCAGTGACACCTTCTCCTCCGTCACTGGACAGTCAATTTGTCTGTTCAAGCCGATATCCAAAACCTTCTTACCAGGGTGGAGGATATTCAAAAGACACTTGACAAAAACACCAAGTCCTTCTCCAGATACCACAAGGATCATCTGACCAATATTAAAGTGGTTGATCTGGGGATTAATAAGTTTTCAAATAATGAAGACTTGGTGTTGAAGAAGTTGAATGAGTTGGTCACTGGTTGCAACAATCTGGCCACTTCATTAAAAGAAGCCTTTGACCTTACTCAGTCAAATGTCACAACCTCAATCTCCAATTTGCTGGGTAACACTGTCAGAAGATCTGAAGTCGATTTAAGAGAGATTGAAAAGCAGGTGAAAAAGAGTTGAAAAGCCTGGGTTAAATGTGACTAGCTTGGGCAGCAGTTGATGGTTTCAGTTGGTCAGAAAATTGATGATACACTGGGTGCAAGAGAGACACAATTGATTGAAAAGGTGATAGCTGAGATCACCAAGCTGGCCACTCCTCAGGTTGATCTGGCCCCACTCACTAATGAGATCAACCAGTTGAGAGGCAGCATAGATACTTTGAACACCCAGGTATCCAATCATACACAATCTATTGACAAGCTGACAACTGAATTGGAAAATCTAAAGAAAAAGGATGAAGAGGTTAAGGAACATGTGGTTTCGGGTCTTAGTGAAGATTCTAAAACTTTGGATGAACTGAAAACTGGTCAGCAACAGGTTACAGCAAATGTTCTGACCCAGTCAAAGGAGACCAACCATCTGTGGAGGTCTTTCAGGATGATGTGTGGAATTTTCAAAGAATGCAAGGACATGCAAACATGGCAGCCTCTCGACCGGTTGCCATCTCACCCTTCTGAATGGGAAGCTATAAGGGCAGGTCTTGATGCTGCCAAGGGGGAAAGAAGTGCAGTTCTTGCACCAATTGCATCTGGAAGTGCTCCATCTGGTGGTGAAATGATTGTGGCTGCCAGTACTGAAGCTGGTGAGCAAAGGGTTGAGGAGACCGATGTGATTGATAGGGGGAATGTGAATAAGGGTAAAGGGAAAACATCTAATGAAGCCCAGCCGGCCACTGATGTACCATTATTGGAAACTGGCAATCTTGACTTGCTTCCTCCAGTTTCAGAGAGTGATAGCAAAAGACTGGCAAGACTTGGAAATGAAATCAAAGAAAGAAAGAAGGTGAAACAAGCAAACCAAGCTGAAGCCAGAGAGCATCTTGCAAAGATTAAATTGCTTGATATTAGTGATGCTCACTTGTTGGGAATCACTAAGGAGGAATATGCCAGAGTAAAAGATGATGCCAGGATAGTGGGTATGTTAAAAGAAATGCTTGACATTGAACTGGACAGGCACTATCCTGATGATGAGGCTGAGCATGATGCCAGAAACTTGAATATATCAGTGGAGAAGGCAAAAGAGAACAGGGCCAGTGGGATTCTGAAAGAATTGAAAATGTAAAGAAGGTTGTGAAAAGGGTATTGAATCCTCCAAGAAGGAACCCTCAACCAAGAAAGCCACTGCATAGAGATGCTGATCTTAGAACCTTCCTTGAACCAACTGGTGATGTATCAAATGATGACATCAAGGTTGTTGTGTTGGCTGCTGGAGCTGGGAGTATTAAAATATCAAATGAATCTGAAGCTAGAGAGTATTATTCCCAGATCATGGCAACCAGAAGACACAGTGGGGCAATCAATGGTGTTTATGTAACAATTAAGCCAGGCACCAAGTACTTTCATGTTGAAGTCAGTTATGCTAGAGGGCCACTAGTTAGAACTGACAATCCTGGTGCAATGCAATATGGGTTCTCGGAATGGGTGGAAATGGTGAACTTTTTGGAAGCAAAGGCACAAAAGAATAGGTTTGAGAAAGCTTGGGTTAACTTCTTGAAGGGGAAGATTCAACACAAAGAGAATCTGGAGCTTAAGTTGAATATTGATCCTGAAGACTCTCAGCCTATCTCTTCAGTTGCAAAGAGAAGGAGAACTGGCGAAGGGCCATCTGATTAAGTTCTCTCTTCAATTATCTGCTTGTAATTTTTTTTTACATTCTGTAACTTATGTATATTTCATTGTCTTGTACAAATGAAGTTACCAGTTTGTAACCACAAGATAGATAATAGATTAAATCTAACAAACTCAAAAGAAAAACCCAAGGCATTTACTGATCTATAAAAATGCCTTGGAAAACTTAGATAGATTTAATCGAACAAGTCCCTCCAGTTCATACTTGTATAGATACAAGAACTGAAAAAGACTTGGTAATATTTCAGGACAAATAGGGGGAATTTGTTAGGACCAGTTTTGGTGAAACTGGCCAGTCTCCAGTTGCATCTGGAGACCAAGAAGATTTGTCCAGAAATATATTGAAGTCCAGTTGCATCGTACAGTTAACGCAACTGAAGACTTCCTCCAGTTGAGAACTGACCAGTTGAAGAATCATTTCAGTTGAAGTCGAAGACAACAAGTGGAAGATAGAGAATGACAATGGCAGCGAAGCCCAGTTGACATTCTAGTCAATTACAAACTAGAGACCATCAGTGGAAAGCTCTTACAAAGCTTTACACTGATTACGAGGAATTGACTTTTATGCTTTATGTGCTATTACACGGATAAAAGGATTTATCTATGTATAAAGTACAAAAAGGTACATAAAGCTGGTTGAGTAAAGTTGCTTTATATTGTAACTTTACACAGCATTTTAAGGAATTAAATGCTATTCCTTAAATGTTATCAACCATATTTGTACGCCCAAAGTTGACATCCCAATGTCATCTTTGTCTATAAATACAAGTCATTGCACAGCAAGAATAAGACACAACACATACTTTGCAAACCTGCAATATTCTTGGTGAACTTGTGCAATATTCTCTCAATCGTAAAAAGGAACATTTCACTACTTTAAGTGTTTCGATTGATTAGAGAAATTCCAAGTGTAGATCAATTGTAGTTCATAGGTTGTTAGGATATTTACATACTTTGTATTATCTTGGTTCCGCAACAACCTTGTAATTTATTTAAAGTTAATAAATAAATTAACTTGAAAATTACATATTGTCTCACCAATTTACTTTACAAGTATTTTATATTATTGCATTTGTTCTTTACTTATTGTCACTTAAATAAGTAATCTATCTAGAACTTGGTATATACTCACTGCAACTGGTCGTCTCCAGTTCAGCGCTTATATTGCAAAGTAACTCCACCATCGACATTGAGGTGTCTTCAGGTAGTACCATTATTGAGTTGGGACTAACAACACGTTATGATGTGATTCGAGACGTTAGTTATATGTTCGTTATGATCGTTATGTACGTCTTATGATCGTTATGTTCGTTATGATTGTTATGGTTGTTATGCTCGTTATATATGATACTTTTATATATATATATATATTATATATATATATATATATATATATATTATGTAAAACGTGAACGTGAATGGTGGACTGACGAGTCCACACCCGGTATGATCATTGCCACCGATACGGGTTGTTTAACCTGCGTAAAACGTTATTTTGACGATATTATATTGAAACGTATTTTCGTATATAGTGTAAACGTGAACGTGACGGTGGATTGACGAATCCACACCCGGCATGATCATAACCGTGGATACGGGTTATTTAACTCGCACATTGAATCGTATATCGCGCATTATTTATTATGTAAGTCGTGCCAGAAACGTATATGACGCATTATTTATTATGTAAGTCGTCCCGAGATATCGCGCATTATTCATTATGTAAGTCGTGCCGTTATAACTATTATTTAACGTAAACGTTGACTTGTGTTGATTTGTGTGAACGTGATCCCTTTTAGGGTTTCCTTGGAACGTGATTAGGTATTCTAATCCTCGTATACCGTTAACGGTTGATATCCCGACACTTTGATTCCTATTACTTACCCCTACGAACTCACCAACTTTATGTTGACACGTTTAGTACACTTTTCAGGTGAACAGGTTGGCTCAAAGACGTATTGGATGATTGGTTGCTTGATCATGCTAGACTTGGACTTGGACTTCTTGGATTCGTGATTCATTTTCCCGATTAGGAGTTATACTTATGTGTGATCCGGATACTTGCATTATTGAATGGTTCATATGGATTACTTGATCCTTTTTATGCATTTAGATTTACTCTACATAATTTCCATGTCGTGCTGTGCTTAGTATGTAACCCTCATGATTCCGCCTTGTTGGGGTGTTATAGATATATATATATATATTATATATATATATATAGATTGGAATAGTTAAAAATTATGATTCATAGTCTGTATATGCATATGCATAATCAGTCTTTCCCTAGAGTTTGGCCAGCTCAGAGTAAGTAGTCCGTACATGCGTAATCAGTCTTTCCCTATTCCTTCAGATTTTTTTTTCTTTTTTTTTCGAGCATAGTGTTGTAGTGTGTGGAGGGGCATTTTGGGAACCATAAAGATGCTGAAAGGGGCATTTTGGGAACAAAAAATATGCTTAAAGTCTTAAATCCAATTCTCTTTATAAGGGATTAATGATTACTTAACAGCTTTGATCAAACTAGTGTTTGAACAAAAAAACATAGCTTTGTAAAAAGAATTATTTACCGCTACCAGGACTTGAACCTGAGACTCCCTCAATAAAAGAGCCGAACTTTGAATAATTCAAGAGTTAATTGTGCTACAACGGTTTTTGTTTGTACTTTTCCCTTCTATTTTATTTATAGAGACAAAAAACCTGTTTAGATCAAGAGAACATTCCACACCCGTTTCGCTTCGATCACATCAAATATGATCGAGTACAGCTTTAACAATTTATATATGAAAATTGTATCTACCAGCGAGGGGTGAAAATCAATTCTCTTTTGAAGTTTCAGCGTATGGTAGCTCATAATTTACACACAATATGCCGTATTATACATGTAATGGCCTGTTCTTGTCATATGTATTACCATTGGGTTTACGGCACATACACTTTGGCTGTAATTCATATTATGGTATGAGTTGTGAGTCTTCTTTGACTGTATATCATATGAAATTTCATAGATCATGGAATAGTTGTGATTCAAAAGCTGTATACTTGTAACTCTCTTTTTTTTCATACCTCAAAATGAGTTCTGTTGCCTTTGTTTATCATCATAGATCAACAAGTTAGTTAGTTTATTGAGTGAAATATATGACATGACGGAATCATGGAAAATCAAGGTTGCTTCATTGTGTTAATCTAAAACAATTTGCGTTCCTTAATTTATGTTTCTGAAGTATGTTCTGGAAACAGGAATTAGCACTTGGTCTACCAACTTCACAGTCAACAGACAAAAGATCCTTTGGTGTGCTACAGGAAAAAAATAAACAAATTCTAATATTTATATACAGCTGAAATATCAACAATTTAGTATTTGGGAAGGAAAGGAAAATAGCTTTGTAAAAAAGCTAATTTACCGCTGCCAGGGCTTGAACTTGGGACTCCTTTAGTAAAGGAGCCGGATTGATCATAATTCAATAGTTAAATGTGCTACAGCAGTTTTTGTTTATAGTTTGTCCATCTATTTTATTTATGGAGACAAATAACCTTGCCACCGTTTACATCAATGATGAACAGCTCACACCCATTTCGCTTTATATCAAATAGGATCTGAGTATGGCTTTCATCAATTTATATGAAACTTTTATTTACCAGCTGGAGGTGAAAACCTATTCTCTTTTAAAGTTTCGATGAATGTTAGTTAATAATATACACGCAATATACCCTATTATATATAGGTTCATGTGCTAATGGCCTGTTCTTATCATTGTGTTACCACTAATTTTCAGCACATACACTTTGGCTGTAAATGCAAAGAATGGCTGTAAATACAAATAACGGCAATTACAAATTTTTATCTGCTGTTATAAAAAAACAATGAGACAAAGCAAATTAATGGAAATCAAATCTAAAGAATGGCAGATGCAAGGTGCAAAGACAGAAAATAAGCTAACCCAAACATAGTATTAATCAAAGTTATAAACTTGCCTTGTTAAGCTAAATAGTTAATTATCATAAGTTAGAGGTGTTGATGCACGTTGATGTGACAACAGCAACATAGATTTGATTATGTCTTATTCGTATATGTAATTGATAGATTATGAACATAATGTTTTGGTAATGATCGATTACATGTTTAGGTGTTATATATGTTTATATATGATGTTTGTTATGTATGTTATACAAGTACAAACATAATATACGTTAGGATTCCTTGTATGTGAAATACTAGGAATATAACTATAAAGCTGATTTACAACTAACGAAGATAATCTTCGTTAGGCACTAACGAAGATAATCTTCGTTAAGATGGGCTGGGCTGCTAAGTTCGTAAGAACAAAGCCCAGCGAGTCTAATATTATCAGAAACATATAAATACGAACAAAAACCCTAAAATTAAAAAGGACGTTCAGTTTAACACACCTAAGGCAACTAAGTTCGTTTGTGATATATACCAAACGAATATAGAGCAATATAAGGCTGATTATACTCTTGTAATTAGCAATATAATAGATAACTAATCAAACAGTTATCTCGTGAGGATTCCGCACTCACGACATAACCATAGACGATCTCGAGAGCGATCCATAGCTATCGAGGGACTCACAAGTGGTATCAGAGCCTATCGATATCTTATCGAAGGTTCGAGATCGTTTGTTTGATCGTTTTCTCTCAAAAACTGTTCGAAAAACCCTTCCAGTCGTGTTATAACACTATTTTAACTACTGAATTCAATTCATCAATGGCGGATTTGGTGAGTGTGTGTTCTTGGTGTTTGTGTGTGTTTTGAGAGAGAATTGTGTAACTGTGTGTAGATCTGGTATTAAGACAAAGTTATCAAAAGGTTATGAAAAAGGTTATGATCTCTAAGGTGTGAGAGGGCTATTTATAGTCTAATTACACAATTATGCTAATTGTCACAATTAGCCCCTCAACCTTAGTGATCATTTATCTATGACTTGACAACAAGAAATTCCTCTAATCTAGATTACAATTTATCACTATTTTTGGATTTCTAACATTCTCCCCCTTAGTGATACATTGTAATGAATGAAATACGTGTTATATTGTCTTGTAGGAATGAATTTGATGAGCCCGGTGGTTAAGACAATTGGTGTGTAGAAACAAGTCTTCAAAGCTTTCTCTTTTGTCTTTGGAGAACTTGATTCAGTCTTGGTCTTGGTCTTGAACTTCTTGAAGTTAAATCATGTGAGGATTCTCAATGTTCTTTTAGAACAGAGAATTATGAATGCGTGTGAGTCTTGAAGAAAGAGAATGATGAAGTCGAACAAGTGTGTGACTTGAATCTTCCAGAATTGTTGAATCATGAACCAGAGTTGTCTTTTGAAATGCGGAAGGTATGAATCTTGGTTTTGACTGTATCAATCTTCGATTCTTGAGTGAGATTCAACTTTCTGATTCTTCGGTTTTAATTCTTGAATAAATCTCATCTTCTTGAAATGAAGTTTCATGAATATGAACTCTCCCCCTTGATGTATGCATTGGAGTTTCTTGACAAAATGTTGTTGTATGACTTGAAGATCTTGAATGAAGTATGTTTGATGAAGACTCTTTTGAAGCTTTGATCTTTGTCACATCAACTTGAATACTTTGGAGAGTAAGCAATTGAATGAAGTTTGGATGAAATTCTTATGAAGTAATCATGCTCCCCCTTAATCCATGAGTATACACATTTTGGAGCATTTTTGAACTTTTGAAGCATCTTGAGTGAAAATCTTTTCATCTTTGGTTTCATTCTTATCTATGACATCAATTCAAATTCCCCCTTTTAAAATCAAATTCTCAAACAACTAAAATTTAGTGAAAATCTGAAACTATTGACACATCATGAAGAATTTTCTCCCTCTATACACAAACTTTGATAATCCTAGCCTAACACTTAGTGAAACAACCAAACCAAACACGAACTTTTCTCCTTGTTTCCTTATCAATTAGTAAATCAATCATAAAATTTTCTCCCCCTCATAATGACAAGATTGGGAACCAATCTCATTATGTACATATTGATTGATTCATGGTCAACAAGAATAACATGATCGAATGTTCACAAGGAGAAATGTCAACCATCAAAACATCAACCCGAACCATTAGCCCAACCCAAGAAATCCTAGGGGTGACTAAAATGAAAGATTGAAGTTGTTGGGACAAACGTTATAGCATGGTGTTGGTGTTTTCTGTGTTTGTGTGATGAGAAATGAAACCAGATAAGAATGATCCTTTAGCATGTTCAAAATCAAAAGGATTAATGAAATGACCGATTAAAATGTATAACATTTTTCGGATTTCCTATGTATCATTGAGATATGCACAAAACAAGTCTCTAACATAGTTCGATCTGCGGCTTTGCAACCACGAGATTGCTTCAAAGAATATAAATCATGGTTAACACTACCGAAGCATTTGATAACCACAATTTTATCCTTAAAGACTTTTTGGTAAATAACATCAGAGGTCACATAGACTTCTCGTTAACTCAACAAATTCATAAATGAAAATGTGAGACCTACGTTCAATGTTGGAAAGATGTTAGCATTGGTAGGATTTCCATTCGATCATCGTGGAATATCAATTAAGATATCACTACAAATGTTCCGGCTATATCACAAAGATAAGCAATAATATCACAAAGACATGACGCGAATGTGCCCTAAAAGGAATGAATGATAATCAAATCAATGATCAATCAAAGTAGCTCTAGACACATCGTGATCAAATGAAGTCGGGGACTGGAGCAGAATGTCACCCTTTTTCAATATCAACATCTTCCGAAAGAAGAGTCAATAGAAATGTGAAAATCTCCGTGAGAAATGAAACAAGTATTTGTTAAGAAACACTTGAGTGGTTAGGTAAAGATGTGCATCGCTTCACTGGGTCCATGAAGACTTCTTCAATATCAAGAAATCAACAAATGAAATCTGATAGGAGCGTGTTTTACCCGGCTTTTGAGAATTTGGAGAAGGGTATCATTTCTTTTAACCCTTTTCGCACAACATATCACCTTAACCTCTCACTTTTCGACTTTACTCCCTCCATCCTATTTGCACGAAAACAACAGCACTCAAAATACCCTCACTATCTAATGAAAGAAGTGAATACTCCGGGGTTAGAACTCATCGGCGATGATGAAATTCATGGAGTATAATTTGAGAAATACTTATCCCTCATGTGCAAACTAATCACCGAACTCCATTTGATTGAAAATCATTGGAAAAACATCAAATGTGTGCATGAAAAAAAATTTGAAACACATTTGAAGGTTTGAAGGTTGTTGAAATCACAAACTCCTCCTTAATCTATGCAAGAATAGATCAAAATTTTCCATAGAAAGGTGGAGCAAAAATTGGTTTTGTGAGATCAAACATGAGTAAAATCTTTGTTGTGATATTTCGGAAAAGTTTTGCTTCAACAACAATGTTGAATGTAAGACAGCTAGGGAGTACACAAAGGCGTTCAATCCGTCGCAACTTACAACAACACGTTCGAGGCAATTAAAACATTTAAGCAATTTGAAAATCCAATCAATTGTATAAAATGAGACAACAAGGGAGTACACAAAGGCGTTCGATCCTTTGCGTCGCATATCAACAATTGAGAGTTTTGAAAATGTTATTTGAACAACTTTGATTGCTATCACACATACATATTCATATAAGAACACTTGGAAGTACACAAAGGCGTTCGATCCTTTGCGTCGCATATCAACAATTGAGAGTTTTGAAAATGTTATTTGAACAACTTTGATTGCTATCACACATACATATTCATATAAGAACACTTGGAAGTACACAAAGGCGTTCGATCCTTTGCGTCGCATATCAACAATTGAGAGTTTTGAAAATGTTATTTGAACAACTTTGATTGCTATCACACATACATATTCATATAAGAACACTTGAGTGGTTAGGTAAAGATGTGCATCGCTTCACTGGGTCCATGAAGACTTCTTCAATATCAAGAAATCAACAAATGAAATCTGATAGGAGCGTGTTTTACCCGGCTTATGAGAATTTGGAGAAGGGTATCATTTCTTTTTAACCCTTTTCGCACAACATATCACCTTAACCTCTCACTTTTCGACTTTACTCCCTCCATCCTATTTGCACGAAAACAACAGCACTCAAAATACCCTCACTATCTAATGAAAGAAGTGAATACTCCGGGGTTAGAACTCATCGGCGATGATGAAATTCATGGAGTATAATTTGAGAAATACTTATCCCTCATGTGCAAACTAATCACCGAACTCCATTTGATTGAAAATCATTGGAAAAACATCAAATGTGTGCATGAAAAAAAATTTGAAACACATTTGAAGGTTTGAAGGTTGTTGAAATCACAATAGATAGGAATATGATCATATTTCAGACCATAATCAGTTAGTTGTGTCTTCATCCATAAAACCTGAGCACAACAACTAGCCGCAACCACATATTCAGCTTCAGCCGTTGATAGTGACACACAATTTTGTTTCTTGGAAGACCAACTCACAATTTTATCGCCTAAAAATTGTAAAGTACCAGAAGTGCTCTTGCGATCAAGTTTACAACCAGCA
>CM067173.1:45262171-45277157 GCA_034093135.1 Erigeron breviscapus | reverse complement strand
TCTTCCGGCCCTAAAGCTAAGCTACTATGATCTCCCTTCGCATTTGAAGCAAATGTTTGCTTATTGCTGCTTATTCCCCAAAGATTACGTATTTGAAATGGATAAACTTGTTCTACTTTGGATGGCAGAAGGGTTCTTGCACGGGTCAAATGGGTACATTTCAATGGAGAAGTTTGGTCATGCAATGTGGAGATGCTGAACTTTTTGGAAGCCAAGCAAGTGAAGAGCAAATTAGAAAGGGGTTGGATTCACGTTCTTCATAATCTTTTAAAATTCAAAGAGAATGTTGAGTCAAGATTGGGCATTGATACTGAAGACTCCCTTCCAATCTCTTCAGTTGCCAAAAGAAGGAAAACTGGCGAAGGACCATCTGTATAAGTTTTCCTTCCAGTTATCTGCTTGTATTTTATGTTTCAATCTTGTAACTTATGTAAATTTTCATTTCCTTCTATAAATGAAGTTGCCAGATTGTAACCACAAGATAGGTAACAGATTAAATCTAACAAACTCAAAAGAAAAACCCAAGGCATTTAATGATCTATAAAAAATGCCTTGGAAAATTAGATAGATTTAGTCAAACAAGTCCTTCAAGTTCATACTTGTATAGATACAAGAACTTGAAAAGACTTGGTATTATTTCAGGACAAATAGGGGGAATTTGTTAGGACCAGTTTACTGATAAACTGGCGAGTCTCCAGTTGCATCTGGAGACTAGTTGATTTGTCCAGAAATATACGAAGTCTAGTTGCAAGTGTACAGTTAATGCAACTGAAGACTTCCTCCAGTTGAGATCTGACCAAGACCTGAAGCATTCCAATTGAAGTCGAAGACAACAAGTGGAAGATAGAGAATGACAATAGCAGCGAAGCCCAGTTGGCATTCTAATCAGATCGAAACTGGAGATTGTCAGTTTAAAGCCTTTACAACGTTTTACACTGATTACGAGGAAGACATTTTTGCTTTATGTACCTTTATCCGGATAATAGCATTTATCTATGTATAAAGTACAAAAGTACATAAAGCAGGTTGGATAAAGTGACTTTATGTCATACTTTATCAAGCATTTCAAAGGAAGTCAAATTGCTTCCTTAAATGCCTCAACCATATTTGTACGACAAAGTTGGAATCCCAATACCAACTTTGTCTATAAATAGAGGTCTTTGCACAACCAAGAAACAACTTTGCATATTCAGACATTTGCATATTCTTGGTGACTTGTGCAATATTCTCTCAATCGCAAAAAGGAACATTTCACAACTTTAAGTGTTTCGATTGTTGAAGAGAATTTCCAAGTTTAGATCGATTGTATTTCATAGGTTGTTAGGATATTTACATTATTGTATTATCTTGGTTCCGCAACAACCTTGTAATTTATTTAAAGTTAATAAATAAATTACACTTGAAAAATTACATATCGTCTCACCAGATTTACTTTACAAGTACTTTATTTATTGCATTGTCTTTACTTGTTACTTATTGTCACCTTAATAAGTAATCTAACCAATAACCTGGTGTACACACACTGCAACTGGTCGTCTCCAGATCAGTGTGTATATTGCAAAGTAATCTCACTATCGACATAAAGGTGTCTTCAGTGGTACCATCTATTGAGTTGGTACTTACAGGTTAGTTTTTGCACCTTATTATTTTTTGCATCTAATCCTCGACTTATATTTAGAATGATAACCACGGTTAGATGTCTCATCGCCGCATCTCATGAAAGTATCCTAAACAACTTGTATTACCGTTACGACATCTCAAGCGTTATAAACCGTTGCCGCTGCAACGCGCGGGCACCCTTCTATATCTATACTTATCTTATAATACAAACTAGCTCACCATTTTAAGTAAATTAAGCACTTTTTTGAATATTCCTAAAATACCCCTAATCACTAACACACAATCACATCGCTCTTTCTCACACATACACACACATCAACACCACCACCACCGTCAATCATCACCGTCGACCGCCGCCCACCGTCACCACCGACGCCTCCACCGCCGCTACCGCCGCACGCCACCATTATACCGCCGCATCGTGCGGGTACCCTTCTAGTTTAGAAAACTAATATAGGAATTTAAGTGCATTGATAAATTTCAATTATATATTCTTTTAATATGTCTGATGATCTGTGAAAAAGTACAATAATATAATTTCAGCAAACAAATTGAAAAACCAAAATGAGAAGAAAATGTATATCTCTTAGACTCTTACGATGATTCAAAGTTATCAAATCGATTGATATCTACTCTCTTAAGTCTTTTTTTTTAGCGGAAAATTAACTAGCAAGATATTAAAGATTAAAATAAAAAAAATCCAAAATTACAACAAAATCACATTCTATCTACTCTTTTAAGTCTTAACGGGTCAACACAATCTATAAGTTTTGTTTGGTGGTGGATTTCATGGAAACACAAAAATATTGTAGTATAAAGAGTTCGTCTAGTGAAATATCTCTATTGATTATCTATACTACATTATAAAACATTTATTCCTTCCATTTTTTTTAAGTAAATCATTGATAACTCTAAAATGCCACTCATTTTTATTTTATTATTTAGCAACATCATTTGAAATACCTATAATGTCTATTTAAAATATGGGAAAAATCCATAAAAAAGTAATCTTTTTCTTTAAAATTCATAATCTAGGAAACTTTAGTTTTTGTCTATTAAAAGAATTTCACTTTTAAAGATTTCTTAATAAAAATAATATCGTTAGTCACCTGTTAACTGCCACATCACCATGCCACGTAATTAGAAAAGCTTACATGGATAATGAATATGTTAACACCCGTGAATTTTGACCCGTTGACTTTTCGTGTAATATGACTAACAATTTAAGTAATGAATTAATTGGGTCGTTTTGTGATTTTATGACTATGTGGTACATTAGTCGGGTCGTCGTATGTGTAGTCGGCATGGAATTGTGCAACTAATGGTATTGTGGTTGAGAAGGGAAACGGGTCTCGGATCCTGGTTCAGTCTGGCCACTGCGGCGCAGTGGGCATAGTTTTGCTCACTGCGGCGCAGTGGATGTCTTAGCCACTGCGGCGCAGTGGGCATAGTCTTTGCTCACTGCGGCGCAGTGCTTTGTCTCGGATCCTGGTTCAGTCTGGGCCACTGCGGCGCAGTGGACATAGTTCTGGCCCACTGCGGCGCAGTGGATAGTCTTTGTCATGCGGCGCAGTGGTGTCTTGGGCCACTGCGGCGCAGTGGGCATAGTCTTTGCTCACTGCGGCGCAGTGGGCATAGTCTTTGCTCACTGCGGCGCAGTGGGCATAGTCTTTGCTCACTGCGGCGCAGTGGGCATAGTCTTTGCTCACTGCGGCGCAGTGGGCATAGTCTTTGCTCACTGCGGCGCAGTGGGCATAGTCTTTGCTCACTGCGGCGCAGTGGGCATAGTCTTTGCTCACTGCGGCGCAGTGGGCATAGTCTTTGCTCACTGCGGCGCAGTGGGCATAGTCTTTGCTCACTGCGGCGCAGTGGGCATAGTCTTTGCTCACTGCGGCGCAGTGGGCATAGTCTTTGCTCACTGCGGCGCAGTGGGCATAGTCTTTGCTCACTGCGGCGCAGTGGGCATAGTCTTTGCTCACTGCGGCGCAGTGGGCATAGTCTTTGCTCACTGCGGCGCAGTGGGCATAGTCTTTGCTCACTGCGGCGCAGTGGGCATAGTCTTTGCTCACTGCGGCGCAGTGGGCATAGTCTTTGCTCACTGCGGCGCAGTGGGCATAGTCTTTGCTCACTGCGGCGCAGTGGATGTCTTGCTCACTGCGGCGCAGTGATGTCTTACCCACTGCGGCGCAGTGGGCATAGTCTTTGCTCACTGCGGCGCAGTGCTTTGTCTCGGATCCTGGTTCAGTCTGGGCCACTGCGGCGCAGTGGACATAGTTCTGGTCACTGCGGCGCAGTGGATAGTCTTTGCTCACTGCGGCGCAGTGGGATGTCTTTGCCACTGCGGCGCAGTGGGCATAGTCTTTGCTCACTGCGGCGCAGTGGGCATGTCTTTGCTCACTGCGGCGCAGTGGGCATAGTCTTTGCTCACTGCGGCGCAGTGGGCATGTCTTTGCTCACTGCGGCGCAGTGGGCATAGTCTTTGCTCACTGCGGCGCAGTGGGCATGTCTTTGCTCACTGCGGCGCAGTGGGCATAGTCTTTGCTCACTGCGGCGCAGTGGGCATGTCTTTGCTCACTGCGGCGCAGTGGGCATAGTCTTTGCTCACTGCGGCGCAGTGGGCATGTCTTTGCTCACTGCGGCGCAGTGGGCATAGTCTTTGCTCACTGCGGCGCAGTGGGCATGTCTTTGCTCACTGCGGCGCAGTGGGCATAGTCTTTGCTCACTGCGGCGCAGTGGGCATGTCTTTGCTCACTGCGGCGCAGTGGGCATAGTCTTTGCTCACTGCGGCGCAGTGGGCATGTCTTTGCTCACTGCGGCGCAGTGGGCATAGTCTTTGCTCACTGCGGCGCAGTGGGCATGTCTTTGCTCACTGCGGCGCAGTGGGCATAGTCTTTGCTCACTGCGGCGCAGTGGGCATGTCTTTGCTCACTGCGGCGCAGTGGGCATAGTCTTTGCTCACTGCGGCGCAGTGGGCATGTCTTTGCTCACTGCGGCGCAGTGGGCATAGTCTTTGCTCACTGCGGCGCAGTGGGCATGTCTTTGCTCACTGCGGCGCAGTGGGCATAGTCTTTGCTCACTGCGGCGCAGTGGGCATAGTCTTTGCTCACTGCGGCGCAGTGGATTCTTTGCTCACTGCGGCGCAGTGTGTCTTAGCCACTGCGGCGCAGTGGGCATAGTCTTTGCTCACTGCGGCGCAGTGCTTTGTCTCGGATCCTGGTTCAGTCTGGGCCACTGCGGCGCAGTGGACATAGTTCTGGTCACTGCGGCGCAGTGGATGTCTTTGTCCTCGGCCATGGTTCAGTCTTAGCCACTGCGGCGCAGTGGGCATAGTCTTTGCTCACTGCGGCGCAGTGCTTTGTCTCGGATCCTGGTTCAGTCTGGGCCACTGCGGCGCAGTGGACATGGTCTTGGCTCACTGCGGCGCAGTGGATTTCCTCGGCCATTTTTGCCTCTTAGCCCACTGCGGCGCAGTGGGCATAGTCTTTGCTCACTGCGGCGCAGTGCTTTGTCTCGGATCCTGGTTCAGTCTGGGCCACTGCGGCGCAGTGGACATAGTTCTGGTCCACTGCGGCGCAGTGGATAGTCACTGTATTTTTATGTGTGTCGCTTTTCAACTTGTTTGAGATTGTATAGTTGACGTGGCGGTATTGCGATGAATAATTATAGGTTGTGGACGTGTGGAACCCGTTACTCGTTTGTAATCCTTTACTAGCTTCTTTGCCAATCAAGGTGAGTTTCGTATCTCCCTACCCGCTTGGGATTCGGGCTGAAAAGTGTAAACCTGGCGTGTTTACTTGTATTTATTGATGTATTGATTGTTTGACATGATTGTTGGATTGATGTGACGTGTCTTGTCGTTGTTTGACTTGGATTGTGTTTTCGTTAAGTGTTACTTATACATTAGGATAGACGTACATACATGGAAGTCGGTTATGCATCCATTGGGTTTCAGATGTGGTGGGAAGGCTGCGGGTGACCCTATACATAAGCATCTGGGACTCGAAGGAAGTAAAATCCTCTGAAGTATATGTACGTATAGTTGGTTTATATTGTGATTAGTGATTAATTTTGATTGATGCATATGTTGTGCATATGTCCCACTGTTAGGGGATTTGACTTATGTATATTGAGATACGGGCTTGTCCCTCTGTTGACAGGTGTGCCCCGTTACGATTATTGATTGTTGGTTCATGTTGTCGAATGTTGATTATTGGTTTATGATTGACGGTTATTGATTGTCGGTTTATGATTATGCATTTACATTTGATTGTAAGCATTGCATACATTGTTGATGAGCCCTCGGCAGGGGATTGCCGACATCCTGGTGCATAGATGTATGCACCCATTTTGGATGTAGTCCTGACCCCGAGTATATAGACATATATATCTCGATGTTTTTGAGATACAGCCCTGACCATGGCGATGGCAGAGGGGTATCGTTGCATACGTGATTGAAGGTCACGCTTGGGATAGGCATATTTGCTTATTCATTCATTCGGCATTTGCATTGATACATACATCATTTATGCATCCTCATTACACTCTCATTTCCTTTGTGTAATCTTGTTGTTGGACGATATTGTGTTGCTTAGAGGCTCGCTGTAAGTCATGTCTAGCCTCTATTCTTATATTGTGATTATTGATGCTGGTTCGTTATGAACCATTACTACGAACTCACCAACCTTGTGTTGACTATGCTTAGTACACTTTTCAGGTAATCAGGTACTCCCCGGACGTGGTGTTTAGTTGCTTGCTTGCTGTCTAACCCGGACTTGGACTCATGGATCAAGGATTCATTGACCCTCCTTTGCATTATTCCTAGGATTGTTTGCCATCCTTGGATGTGTTATGTTAACATTGATGGCTATTTGCTCCTGTTGTATTTGGTTACTTGTATTGCTATGTTTTGGATTCACCGAATCATTAATTGCATTTAGTTGTTCTATTGTAATTCCACCGGGTGCTGTATGATTTCCGTGACATTTTGAGCTCCGGCTTGGGGTGTTACAGAATGGTGGCCCATGCGTGGTCGTAGAGAATTAGGTGGTTTGACCTAGACTACGGCTTAAGTTAAAACTCTTCATATAGCATGCATGGTTAGGAAATTCGTGTGCAATATGAATTTTGTGAATCCCCGTGTGAGTTCGTAGTTAAGACCATTTGTGTGATAGCTTGATTCAATGTGATGAATATGGTTCTTATATTGTGATTATTGATGCTGGTTCGTTATGAACCATTACTACGAACTCACCAACCTTGTGTTGACTATGCTTAGTACACTTTTCAGGTAATCAGGTACTCCCCGGACGTGGTGTTTAGTTGCTTGCTTGCTGTCTAACCCGGACTTGGACTCATGGATCAAGGATTCATTGACCCTCCTTTGCATTATTCCTAGGATTGTTTGCCATCCTTGGATGTGTTATGTTAACATTGATGGCTATTTGCTCCTGTTGTATTTGGTTACTTGTATTGCTATGTTTTGGATTCACCGAATCATTAATTGCATTTAGTTGTTCTATTGTAATTCCACCGGGTGCTGTATGATTTCCGTGACATTTTGAGCTCCGGCTTGGGGTGTTACAGAATGGTGGCCCATGCGTGGTCGTAGAGAATTAGGTGGTTTGACCTAGACTACGGCTTAAGTTAAAACTCTTCATATAGCATGCATGGTTAGGAAATTCGTGTGCAATATGAATTTTGTGAATCCCCGTGTGAGTTCGTAGTTAAGACCATTTGTGTGTTAGCTTGATTTCAATGTGATGAATATGGTTCTATGATTTGTTGTTGCTAATTGTTGGAACTAATGTGATGATTTAGGGCAAAATGAAGGGATGCCATTAACTTAGTATAATATTGTGGCAACCCTAAAAGAACCCGATCAACTCTTTTATGGTTACCCGATACTATAGCAAGTTCGTGACATCGTGGATTGCGCACGTGTGGCTTAAAGTATAATAAGGAACCGATATGCTTAATGGAAGTTGATTTGGGTGGAAGGTTAGCCGTTGGTACACCTTGTATACATACCCGGTCAATAACTAGAGAGCATATCGAATTCGGATTATACCTTGAATCATTCGTGTTAGTTGTTTAATGACATGATGAAATGAACATGAGTACTTAATTTAATGATAAAATATGGTAATAGATGCAACGTGATGTTATGATATGTGAAAACCCCTTATGATCCTAACACTATTGCCTTAGCATAATGTTATGAATTGAGTATGTGGTATCGGTATGCCTATGAATAATCAATATGGTGGGTACCGCCAAGGGTGTATATTTAAGGATTTTAAAAGTTGTGGGGCACCGGAGTTCGATGGGAAGGGTGGTCCCACGGAATGTATAAGGTGGTTCGAGGCAATAGAGGCGGTGATAGAAAGGAGCCATTGCACCTACGAAGACCGGATTCCCTATGCATCCGGCATGTTTAGACATGACGCCTTGAGTTGGTGGAACCAGGAAATAACTCTAGGGCGGACTCGAAATTTGGAGTGGGTTGACTTCAAAGAAAAAGTAAAGGCTAAGTTTTGTCCTCCGTACGAGCTACAAAATTTAACAATCGAATTTGCAAATCTCAGCATGGAAGGAGCCGATTACAAGGGCTATGTGAGACGATTCCAAGAGTTGTCTACTCTCATTCCTCACTTGGTGGGTACCGAGCCACAAGCCATCCAAAAGTTTGTATTGGGCTTGAATCCCCAAGTCCGATCTTATGTTAACTCAAACATGCCTACTTCTTTGGCTAATGCGGTTAACCAAGCCGGGAGTGTGACGGAAGATTTGTTGAGAAGTGGTGTTTTGAGCAAGTCCTCATCAAACAAGAGGAAGGAGGTGGGTGAGTCTAGCGGAGTAAAGAAAGCGGGAAGGTTTGATCCCAAGAATGCTTATAGGGGTAGGGTGATGGCGGCGGTAGAACCGGCTAGGAGGCCTTATACCGGGCCTCATCCTTTCTGTGGGAGGTGCAACAGGCACCATCCCGCCACCACTCCATGTGGTGCATGCTACAATTGCCACCAAGTTGGGCACGCCTCCAAGAACTGTAGGGCTCCAAGAACGGGCCCAATGAATGCGGCTCCTATTCGGGCCGTTCCTCCTCAAGGTAACCAAAGAAGGGGCGAGTGTTTTGAATGTGGTAGCCGTGACCACTATCGCAATGATTGTCCTCGATGGGTGGGACAACAAGTTCAAGTGGCCGTTCATCCCAATCAACTCCAAATGGTTGGGCCTAATCAAAACCGGGGGCAACAAGGCCACCAAGTTGGGCACGCCTCCAAGAACTGTAGGGCTCCAAGAACGGGCCCAATGAATGCGGCTCCTATTCGGGCCGTTCCTCCTCAAGGTAACCAAAGAAGGGGCGAGTGTTTTGAATGTGGTAGCCGTGACCACTATCGCAATGATTGTCCTCGATGGGTGGGACAACAAGTTCAAGTGGCCGTTCATCCCAATCAACTCCAAATGGTTGGGCCTAATCAAAACCGGGGGCAACAAGGCCACCAAGTGCAACCACGCGGCCGAGCTTTTGCGGCCAATGTGAATGAAGCCCGAAATGATCCTAACGTAGTGGCAGGTACTTTTCTCCTTAATGGTCTCTATGCAACCGTACTATTTGATTCCGGGGCCGATTTTAGCCTCGTGTCTTCTAACTTTGTTCCTTTGATTGACGTGCATCCATGTGCTCTAAACTATGTGCTTGACATTGAAATGGTAAATGGGTCACTAACTAGAATTAGCCAAATACTCCGTGATTGTGTCTTGACTTTGGAGGACGTTGACTTCTTCATTGACCTTATGCCTCTTGACATTGGTAGTTTCGATATTATAGTGGGTATGGATTGGTTGACGGCGGTTAATGCGACGATTGATTGTGGTGAGAGAGTTGTTAAGATACCTTTGGCCAACGGTAAAATTCTTAGGGTTCAAGGCGAAATCTCCGATTCCCCAAATTCTAAAGTCTTTAGTGCTACCACCACAAAGGTAGAATTGAAGACCGTTCCTATTGTTTGTGATTTCCCCGATGTTTTTCCGGACGACTTACCGGGGTTACCCCCGCCCCGTGAACTTGATTTTCGTATCAGTCTTATTCCCGAAGCCGCGCCCATAGCAAAAGCTCCTTATAGACTAGCTCTAACCGAAATGCAAGAGCTACAAACTCAACTCAAGGAACTCCAAGAGAAGGGTTTCATTCGCCCTAGTCAATCTCCTTGGGGTGCTCCTGTTCTCTTCGTCAAAAAGAAAGACGGATCCTTCCGAATGTGTATTGATTATCGGGAATTGAACAAGCTCACCGTGAAGAACCGATATCCTCTCCCTAGAATTGATGACTTGTTTGATCAACTTCAAGGAGCTAAGCACTTCTCAAAGATCGATCTTCGCTCGGGTTATCATCAACTCCGGGTACATGAAGATGACATTCCCAAGACGGCTTTTCGCACACGGTATGGCCATTTTGAATTCACCGTAATGCCTTTTGGGTTGACTAATGCACCGGCGGTGTTCATGGACTTGATGAACCGGGTGTGTCAACCATATTTAGACAAGTCCGTTATTGTGTTCATTGATGACATACTTGTATACTCGAAGACAAAGGAGGAGCATGTTAAGCACTTGCGCGAAGTGCTTGAATTACTAAGGAAGGAGAAGTTGTATGCAAAATTTTCCAAGTGTGAGTTTTGGTTGGAAGAGGTCCACTTCCTTGGTCACGTAGTGAGCAAGGATGGTATTCATGTGGACCCAAGCAAGATTGAAGCGGTTAAGAATTGGAGAAGACCCGAAACGCCATCCGAGATCCGCCAATTCCTTGGATTGGCGGGTTACTATAGAAGATTTATTGAAAATTTCTCCCGTATCGCACAACCACTCACTCTCTTGACTCAAAAAGATAGAAACTTCGAATGGGGCGAAAGACAAGAGAACGCCTTCCAAACTCTTAAGGATATGTTATGTGATGCTCCTATTTTGACGCTACCGGATGGGATAGAAGATTTTGTGGTTTATTGTGATGCTTCGGGGCAAGGGTTGGGTTGCGTTCTTATGCAAAGGGGTAAAGTCATTGCTTATGCCTCTCGTCAATTGAAGGTGCATGAGAAGAACTACCCGACACATGATTTGGAATTGGGAGCGGTTGTGTTTGCTTTGAAGTGTTGGAGACATTACCTCTATGGTACCAAATGTGTGATTTATACCGATCACAAAAGTCTCCAACACATCTTCAACCAAAGTGAATTGAACATGAGGCAAAGGCGTTGGTTGGAGCTATTTAGTGATTATGATTGTGACATCCGTTATCACCCGGGCAAGGCAAATGTAGTAGCCGACGCCTTGAGCCGAAAAGAGAGAGTGAAGCCAAGACGGGCTAGAGCTATGAGCCTCACGGTAGGGCCAAGTATTCGTGATCGGATTATTGAAGCCCAAATTCAAGCCACACTACCGGAAAACTTTGGAAACGAAAACCTAGATGGCATGGAACAACTATTTGACCGAAAGAATGATAATGGGCTCTACATGGTGGAAAGACTTTGGATTCCTATATTCGGCGATTTAAGGACGCTTATTATGAATGAGGCCCACCTATCACCTTATTCGGTCCATCCCGGGTCGGATAAGATGTACTTTGACTTGAAGGAATTGTATTGGTGGCCGGGCATGAAGCGTGATGTGGCTAAGTATGTGAGTGAGTGCCTTACTTGCTTACAAGTTAAGGCCGATCACAAGAAGCCACCCGGATTGTTGGTACAACCGGTGATGCCCGAATGGAAGTGGGAGCATATTTCAATGGACTTCATTACTAAACTACCGAAGACAAGAAGCGGCCGTGACACGATTTGGGTGATAGTAGATCGGTTAACGAAATCGGCTCACTTTTTAGCCATTCGTGAAACCGATAAATTTGACACTTTAGCTCGTTTGTACATCAAGGAAATAATATCTAAGCATGGAGTGCCGATTTCTATCATTTCGGATAGGGATGCCCGTTTTAAATCAAAATTTTGGGAAGCCTTTCAAAAAGCCATGGGTACTCGACTTGACATGAGCACGGCGTTTCACCCTCAAACGGATGGGCAAACCGAGAGGACCATTCAAACACTTGAAGACATGTTAAGGGCGTGTGCAATCGATTTTGGTGGAAGTTGGGAAGACCATTTACCGCTAGTAGAGTTCTCCTACAACAATAGCTACCATGCTACCATTCAAATGGCACCCTTTAAAGCATTATATGGTAGGGTATGTCGTTCTCCTCTAGCTTGGGCGGAAATTGGAGAGAGTCAACTTATCGGGCCGGAAATTGTGATTGAAACTACTAAGGTGATATCTCAAATCAAGGAGAAGTTGCAATTGGCCCGTGAGCGTCAAAAGAAGTATGCCGATGTGAGGCGAAGACCGTTGGAGTTTGAAGTTGGTGAATTTGTACTTTTGAAAGTGTCACCTTGGAAGGGCGTTGTACGATTTGTGAAGCGGGGAAAACTTGCACCAAGGTATGTTGGTCCTTTCAAGATTCTTGAACGGGTTGGGAAAGTTGCTTATCGGCTAGAATTGCCCCAAGAGCTTAGTGGTGTGCATGATGTGTTCCATATTTGTAACTTACGCAAGTGTTTGGCGGATCCTACACATCATGTGCCTATGGACGAAATTAGGGTTGATTCAAACTTGAACTTTGTTGAAGAGCCGGTAGAGATCATGGACCGTCAAGAGAAGAAGCTCAAGAAGAAGCGCTACACCATTGTGAAAGTAAGATGGAATGCTAGACGTGGAGCCGAGTTCACTTGGGAGCGAGAGGATCACATGAAGTCTAAGTACCCGCATTTGTTTAATAATTAGGGTTTTGTTGAATTTCGGGACGAAATTCTTTTAACGGGGGAATAATGTAACACCCGTGAATTTTGACCCGTTGACTTTTCGTGTAATATGACTAACAATTTAAGTAATGAATTAATTGGGTCGTTTTGTGATTTTATGACTATGTGGTACATTAGTCGGGTCGCGCAGTGCTTGTCTCGGATCCTGGTTCAGTCTGGGCCACTGCGGCGCAGTGCTTTCTCGGATCCTGGTTCAGTCTGGCCACTGCGGCGCAGTGCGGATCCTGGTTCAGTCTGGCCACTGCGGCGCAGTGGGATCCTGGTTCAGTCTGGCCACTGCGGCGCAGTGGGGATCCTGGTTCAGTCTGGCCACTGCGGCGCAGTGCTTTGTCTCGGATCCTGGTTCAGTCTGGGCCACTGCGGCGCAGTGGCTGGATCCTGGTTCAGTCTGCCACTGCGGCGCAGTGTTCGGATCCTGGTTCAGTCTGGCCACTGCGGCGCAGTGCTTGTCTCGGATCCTGGTTCAGTCTGGCCACTGCGGCGCAGTGCTTGTCTCGGATCCTGGTTCAGTCTGGCCACTGCGGCGCAGTGCTGGATCCTGGTTCAGTCTGCCACTGCGGCGCAGTGTCGGATCCTGGTTCAGTCTGGCCACTGCGGCGCAGTGCTCTGGATCCTGGTTCAGTCTGGCCACTGCGGCGCAGTGCTTTGTCTCGGATCCTGGTTCAGTCTGGCCACTGCGGCGCAGTGCTTGTCTCGGATCCTGGTTCAGTCTGCCACTGCGGCGCAGTGTCTGGATCCTGGTTCAGTCTGGCCACTGCGGCGCAGTGCTTGTCTCGGATCCTGGTTCAGTCTGGCCACTGCGGCGCAGTGCTTGTCTGGATCCTGGTTCAGTCTGGCCACTGCGGCGCAGTGCTTGTCTCGGATCCTGGTTCAGTCTGGCCACTGCGGCGCAGTGTCTGGATCCTGTTCAGTCTGGCCACTGCGGCGCAGTGCTTGTCTCGGATCCTGGTTCAGTCTGGCCACTGCGGCGCAGTGCTGCTGGATCCTGGTTCAGTCTGGCCACTGCGGCGCAGTGCTTTGTCTCGGATCCTGGTTCAGTCTGCCACTGCGGCGCAGTGTCTGGATCCTGGTTCAGTCTGGCCACTGCGGCGCAGTGCTTGTCTCGGATCCTGGTTCAGTCTGGCCACTGCGGCGCAGTGTGTCTGGATCCTGGTTCAGTCTGGCCACTGCGGCGCAGTGCTTGTCTCGGATCCTGGTTCAGTCTGCCACTGCGGCGCAGTGCTTGTCTCGGATCCTGGTTCAGTCTGGCCACTGCGGCGCAGTGCTGGACCTGTTCAGTCTGGCCACTGCGGCGCAGTGCTTTGTCTCGGATCCTGGTTCAGTCTGGGCCACTGCGGCGCAGTGCTGGATCCTGGTTCAGTCTGGCCACTGCGGCGCAGTGTCGGATCCTGGTTCAGTCTGGCCACTGCGGCGCAGTGCTTGTCTCGGATCCTGGTTCAGTCTGGCCACTGCGGCGCAGTGCTTTGTCTCGGATCCTGGTTCAGTCTGGCCACTGCGGCGCAGTGCTGGATCCTGGTTCAGTCTGGCCACTGCGGCGCAGTGCTTGTCTCGGATCCTGGTTCAGTCTGGCCACTGCGGCGCAGTGTCTGGATCCTGGTTCAGTCTGGCCACTGCGGCGCAGTGCTTGTCTCGGATCCTGGTTCAGTCTGGCCACTGCGGCGCAGTGCTGGATCCTGGTTCAGTCTGCCACTGCGGCGCAGTGCTTGTCTCGGATCCTGGTTCAGTCTGGGCCACTGCGGCGCAGTGCTTGCTCGGATCCTGGTTCAGTCTGGGCCACTGCGGCGCAGTGTTTCTCGGATCCTGTTCAGCTGCCACTGCGGCGCAGTGGGCATAGTCTTTGCTCACTGCGGCGCAGTGCTTTGTCTCGGATCCTGGTTCAGTCTGGGCCACTGCGGCGCAGTGCGACATAGTCTTTGCCCACTGCGGCGCAGTGCTTTGTCTCGGATCCTGGTTCAGTCTGGGCCACTGCGGCGCAGTGGACATAGTTCTGGTCCACTGCGGCGCAGTGGATAGTCACTGTATTTTTATGTGTGTCGCTTTTCAACTTGTTTGAGATTGTATAGTTGACGTGGCGGTATTGCGATGAATAATTATAGGTTGTGGACGTGTGGAACCCGTTACTCGTTTGTAATCCTTTACTAGCTTCTTTGCCAATCAAGGTGAGTTTCGTATCTCCCTACCCGCTTGGGATTCGGGCTGAAAAGTGTAAACCTGGCGTGTTTACTTGTATTTATTGATGTATTGATTGTTTGACATGATTGTTGGATTGATGTGACGTGTCTTGTCGTTGTTTGACTTGGATTGTGTTTTCGTTAAGTGTTACTTATACATTAGGATAGACGTACATACATGGAAGTCGGTTATGCATCCATTGGGTTTCAGATGTGGTGGGAAGGCTGCGGGTGACCCTATACATAAGCATCTGGGACTCGAAGGAAGTAAAATCCTCTGAAGTATATGTACGTATAGTTGGTTTATATTGTGATTAGTGATTAATTTTGATTGAT
>CM067173.1:45244671-45257171 GCA_034093135.1 Erigeron breviscapus | reverse complement strand
ATTAAGAAATTTCGTTTACAAAAATTAATTAGTATAGAGATCTAAACATCTAACATGGAAAGCATATGGAATTCTAAATTTTACAGTAAAATGATGCAGGGTTGCGACGGTTCAGTATTGTTGGATGGATCACACGGCGGTCCAAGTGAACAAACCGCACCTCCTAACCAAAGTCTAAGAAAGCAAGCATTCACCATCATTGAAGATCTTCGAGGTCTAATCCATAGAGAATGTGGGAGAGTCGTTTCTTGTGCTGATATCGTAGCTCTTGCAGCTCGTGATGCTGTTCATCTGGTACATTATAAGCCTAAATTTAATGATAAATTGATATTTAAAATTCAACTATTTTACTATTTATTCTATAAGCAAAATCCTGGAAACAGTTACTATACACTTGGGTAGAAGTATATATGACCGCAGTTTACATTTCACCTCTTGCGACTTATTGTTGATGTTTTATACACAAAATAATCTCATATCTTTTTGTTCACATTATGATAGTCAGGTGGCCCTGACTACGATGTTCCATTGGGTAGAAAAGATGGACTCACATTCGCCACACAAAACGCGACCCTAGCCAACCTTCCTGCACCAACAAGTAACGCCTCGACCATCCTCTCTGCCCTTGCTACCAAAAACCTCACCCCCACCGACGTAGTAGCCCTTTCCGGAGGCCACACCATTGGCATTAGCCATTGCACATCGTTCACCCCTCGTCTCTATCCCACCCAAGACCCTACAATGGACAAAACCTTTGCTCAAGGACTCAAAGAGGTTTGTCCCACCAACACAACCGATGCTACCACCGTCATGGACATTTACTCTCCGATTAAGTTTGATAACAAGTATTACATCGATTTGATCAACCGACAAGGGCTTTTTACCTCGGATCAAGATTTGTACACTCATAAAGAGACTAAACCAATTGTGGAGAGTTTTGCACATGATGAGAAGTTATTCTTTGAGAAATTTGTACAAGCCATGATCAAAATGGGACAATTGCAAGTGTTGACTGGTGAAAAGGGGGAAATTCGTGCACATTGTTCGATTAGGAATCCTGATAACAAGGCGTATTTCTCTTATTTGGCTGAAGAAGAGGACCAATACAATCATGATGAACTACGTTGATCGATGTATGGTTTCTATATATCAACATAATTGTGTCATGGTGTACGTATTGATCATTTTGGTTTGAATGTCTTTTAAATATGATATGAAGTTTTTGTGTATATTAATTTCCTTCTAGCTTGAATTGTTTGAATAATCATGGTCAAATACTTTCGATTTTGTTAGAAATAAATTTGTGGTGTTTAATTGTAATTTAGTTAAGTATGGAGGAGTGTTTGATTGTAATGTAATTATGTATGGAGGGGCTTTATTGCAATTAGGGAAGGACCTAAGTGTAATTAGATGTGACTATAAATACCCCTCCACCCCATGTATTTCCTAACCTTTGGAAAAACCTTTTGACAATATAATTTCCTTTTCCCTTTCTCTCTCTAACTCTCTCTCTCACATACATAAACCTCATATCACGATTTAGTACTACAATTCGAAAACCTGTTTTAGTACTACAATTCGAAAACCTGTTTTAGTACTACAATTCGAAAACCTGTTTTAGTACTACAATTCGAAAACCTGTTTTAGTACTACAATTCGAAAACCTGTTTTAGTACTACAATTCGAAAACCTGTTTTAGTACTACAATTCGAAAACCTGTTTTAGTACTACAATTCGAAAACCTGTTTTAGTACTACAATTCGAAAACCTGTTTTAGTACTACAATTCGAAAACCTGTTTTAGTACTACAATTCGAAAACCTGTTTTAGTACTACAATTCGAAAACCTGTTTTAGTACTACAATTCGAAAACCTGTTTTAGTACTACAATTCGAAAACCTGTTTTAGTACTACAATTCGAAAACCTGTTTTAGTACTACAATTCGAAAACCTGTTTTAGTACTACAATTCGAAAACCTGTTTTAGTACTACAATTCGAAAACCTGTTTTAGTACTACAATTCGAAAACCTGTTTTAGTACTACAATTCGAAAACCTGTTTTAGTACTACAATTCGAAAACCTGTTTTAGTACTACAATTCGAAAACCTGTTTTAGTACTACAATTCGAAAACCTGTTTTAGTACTACAATTCGAAAACCTGTTTTAGTACTACAATTCGAAAACCTGTTTTAGTACTACAATTCGAAAACCTGTTTTAGTACTACAATTCGAAAACCTGTTTTAGTACTACAATTCGAAAACCTGTTTTAGTACTACAATTCGAAAACCTGTTTTAGTACTACAATTCGAAAACCTGTTTTAGTACTACAATTCGAAAACCTGTTTTAGTACTACAATTCGAAAACCTGTTTTAGTACTACAATTCGAAAACCTGTTTTAGTACTACAATTCGAAAACCTGTTTTAGTACTACAATTCGAAAACCTGTTTTAGTACTACAATTCGAAAACCTGTTTTAGTACTACAATTCGAAAACCTGTTTTAGTACTACAATTCGAAAACCTGTTTTAGTACTACAATTCGAAAACCTGTTTTAGTACTACAATTCGAAAACCTGTTTTAGTACTACAATTCGAAAACCTGTTTTAGTACTACAATTCGAAAACCTGTTTTAGTACTACAATTCGAAAACCTGTTTTAGTACTACAATTCGAAAACCTGTTTTAGTACTACAATTCGAAAACCTGTTTTAGTACTACAATTCGAAAACCTGTTTTAGTACTACAATTCGAAAACCTGTTTTAGTACTACAATTCGAAAACCTGTTTTAGTACTACAATTCGAAAACCTGTTTTAGTACTACAATTCGAAAACCTGTTTTAGTACTACAATTCGAAAACCTGTTTTAGTACTACAATTCGAAAACCTGTTTTAGTACTACAATTCGAAAACCTGTTTTAGTACTACAATTCGAAAACCTGTTTTAGTACTACAATTCGAAAACCTGTTTTAGTACTACAATTCGAAAACCTGTTTTAGTACTACAATTCGAAAACCTGTTTTAGTACTACAATTCGAAAACCTGTTTTAGTACTACAATTCGAAAACCTGTTTTAGTACTACAATTCGAAAACCTGTTTTAGTACTACAATTCGAAAACCTGTTTTAGTACTACAATTCGAAAACCTGTTTTAGTACTACAATTCGAAAACCTGTTTTAGTACTACAATTCGAAAACCTGTTTTAGTACTACAATTCGAAAACCTGTTTTAGTACTACAATTCGAAAACCTGTTTTAGTACTACAATTCGAAAACCTGTTTTAGTACTACAATTCGAAAACCTGTTTTAGTACTACAATTCGAAAACCTGTTTTAGTACTACAATTCGAAAACCTGTTTTAGTACTACAATTCGAAAACCTGTTTTAGTACTACAATTCGAAAACCTGTTTTAGTACTACAATTCGAAAACCTGTTTTAGTACTACAATTCGAAAACCTGTTTTAGTACTACAATTCGAAAACCTGTTTTAGTACTACAATTCGAAAACCTGTTTTAGTACTACAATTCGAAAACCTGTTTTAGTACTACAATTCGAAAACCTGTTTTAGTACTACAATTCGAAAACCTGTTTTAGTACTACAATTCGAAAACCTGTTTTAGTACTACAATTCGAAAACCTGTTTTAGTACTACAATTCGAAAACCTGTTTTAGTACTACAATTCGAAAACCTGTTTTAGTACTACAATTCGAAAACCTGTTTTAGTACTACAATTCGAAAACCTGTTTTAGTACTACAATTCGAAAACCTGTTTTAGTACTACAATTCGAAAACCTGTTTTAGTACTACAATTCGAAAACCTGTTTTAGTACTACAATTTATAAAAAAAAAAATGTCAACTGTAATACCGAATGAGTTTGTTGAGATGGTGTTAGATTTTTTAATGGGTGAACAACCAAGTTGGGAAGAAATACGTCGTCATGATAATCACATTTGTATGTGTTGTACTAGTTCGTTTCCATGTGGAGTGGTTATTTTTGAGAAAAAACAAGTCGATGTGAATACATTTGAAACGATTGTGACACAACACAACAGTTTTCAACTTGAAATTGACCATCTCAAATCTGAGAATAAAGAGCTCAAATCTGCAAATGATCTAATTTTTTCAAACATGGAAAGTCTTCGAAAAGACTATGATCATTTGCAGTCAAAGATTCTCAATTTAACCAATGAGTTGGATATTTCTCACAAAGAGCTAATTGAAATAATCCTCGAAACCCAAGTTAAAGAACTTGTTTTGCAACAACAACTTTCGAAGCTCAATCGTGAATTGCAAATCCTAACTCCGATCGAAATGGCTTAAATTTTGATTTTTAGCTTTTTGTTCTGAATACCGGTATTCATACCGGTTTTCAGTCTGCTCGAATATCTGTTGTAATACCGGGTTTCACTGAGATTTAATTCTGTTGTATTACTGGTTTTCTTACCGGTATTCCTACAGGCTTTCCTACCAGCTTTCGTACCGGGTTTCATTTTCTTTGAAATTCAGTTGTAATACAGGTTTTCATTTTTCTTCGAAATTCAGTTGTAATACAGGCTTTCATACCAGCTTTCGTTTCTTTATTTCAAAATACCTGGTTTACCCAAACCGCGTATATACATATAGAATGCTTGCGTGTAAACCGCGTATATACATATAGAATGCTTGCGTGTAAACCGCGTATATACATATAGAATGCTTGCGTGTAAACCGCGTATATACATATAGAATGCTTGCGTGTAAACCGCGTATATACATATAGAATGCTTGCGTGTAAACCGCGTATATACATATAGAATGCTTGCGTGTAAACCGCGTATATACATATAGAATGCTTGCGTGTAAACCGCGTATATACATATAGAATGCTTGCGTGTAAACCGCGTATATACATATAGAATGCTTGCGTGTAAACCGCGTATATACATATAGAATGCTTGCGTGTAAACCGCGTATATACATATAGAATGCTTGCGTGTAAACCGCGTATATACATATAGAATGCTTGCGTGTAAACCGCGTATATACATATAGAATGCTTGCGTGTAAACCGCGTATATACATATAGAATGCTTGCGTGTAAACCGCGTATATACATATAGAATGCTTGCGTGTAAACCGCGTATATACATATAGAATGCTTGCGTGTAAACCGCGTATATACATATAGAATGCTTGCGTGTAAACCGCGTATATACATATAGAATGCTTGCGTGTAAACCGCGTATATACATATAGAATGCTTGCGTGTAAACCGCGTATATACATATAGAATGCTTGCGTGTAAACCGCGTATATACATATAGAATGCTTGCGTGTAAACCGCGTATATACATATAGAATGCTTGCGTGTAAACCGCGTATATACATATAGAATGCTTGCGTGTAAACCGCGTATATACATATAGAATGCTTGCGTGTAAACCGCGTATATACATATAGAATGCTTGCGTGTAAACCGCGTATATACATATAGAATGCTTGCGTGTAAACCGCGTATATACATATAGAATGCTTGCGTGTAAACCGCGTATATACATATAGAATGCTTGCGTGTAAACCGCGTATATACATATAGAATGCTTGCGTGTAAACCGCGTATATACATATAGAATGCTTGCGTGTAAACCGCGTATATACATATAGAATGCTTGCGTGTAAACCGCGTATATACATATAGAATGCTTGCGTGTAAACCGCGTATATACATATAGAATGCTTGCGTGTAAACCGCGTATATACATATAGAATGCTTGCGTGTAAACCGCGTATATACATATAGAATGCTTGCGTGTAAACCGCGTATATACATATAGAATGCTTGCGTGTAAACCGCGTATATACATATAGAATGCTTGCGTGTAAACCGCGTATATACATATAGAATGCTTGCGTGTAAACCGCGTATATACATATAGAATGCTTGCGTGTAAACCGCGTATATACATATAGAATGCTTGCGTGTAAACCGCGTATATACATATAGAATGCTTGCGTGTAAACCGCGTATATACATATAGAATGCTTGCGTGTAAACCGCGTATATACATATAGAATGCTTGCGTGTAAACCGCGTATATACATATAGAATGCTTGCGTGTAAACCGCGTATATACATATAGAATGCTTGCGTGTAAACCGCGTATATACATATAGAATGCTTGCGTGTAAACCGCGTATATACATATAGAATGCTTGCGTGTAAACCGCGTATATACATATAGAATGCTTGCGTGTAAACCGCGTATATACATATAGAATGCTTGCGTGTAAACCGCGTATATACATATAGAATGCTTGCGTGTAAACCGCGTATATACATATAGAATGCTTGCGTGTAAACCGCGTATATACATATAGAATGCTTGCGTGTAAACCGCGTATATACATATAGAATGCTTGCGTGTAAACCGCGTATATACATATAGAATGCTTGCGTGTAAACCGCGTATATACATATAGAATGCTTGCGTGTAAACCGCGTATATACATATAGAATGCTTGCGTGTAAACCGCGTATATACATATAGAATGCTTGCGTGTAAACCGCGTATATATATATAGAATGCTTGCGTGTAAACCGCGTATATATATATAGAATGCTTGCGTGTAAACCGCGTATATACATATAGAATGCTTGCGTGTAAACCGCGTATATACATATAGAATGCTTGCGTGTAAACCGCGTATATACATATAGAATGCTTGCGTGTAAACCGCGTATATACATATAGAATGCTTGCGTGTAAACCGCGTATATACATATAGAATGCTTGCGTGTAAACCGCGTATATACATATAGAATGCTTGCGTGTAAACCGCGTATATACATATAGAATGCTTGCGTGTAAACCGCGTATATACATATAGAATGCTTGCGTGTAAACCGCGTATATACATATAGAATGCTTGCGTGTAAACCGCGTATATACATATAGAATGCTTGCGTGTAAACCGCGTATATACATATAGAATGCTTGCGTGTAAACCGCGTATATACATATAGAATGCTTGCGTGTAAACCGCGTATATACATATAGAATGCTTGCGTGTAAACCGCGTATATACATATAGAATGCTTGCGTGTAAACCGCGTATATACATATAGAATGCTTGCGTGTAAACCGCGTATATACATATAGAATGCTTGCGTGTAAACCGCGTATATATATATAGAATGCTTGCGTGTAAACCGCGTATATACATATAGAATGCTTGCGTGTAAACCGCGTATATATATATAGAATGCTTGCGTGTAAACCGCGTATATATATATAGAATGCTTGCGTGTAAACCGCGTATATATATATAGAATGCTTGCGTGTAAACCGCGTATATATATATAGAATGCTTGCGTGTAAACCGCGTATATACATATAGAATGCTTGCGTGTAAACCGCGTATATACATATAGAATGCTTGCGTGTAAACCGCGTATATACATATAGAATGCTTGCGTGTAAACCGCGTATATACATATAGAATGCTTGCGTGTAAACCGCGTATATACATATAGAATGCTTGCGTGTAAACCGCGTATATATATATAGAATGCTTGCGTGTAAACCGCGTATATACATATAGAATGCTTGCGTGTAAACCGCGTATATACATATAGAATGCTTGCGTGTAAACCGCGTATATACATATAGAATGCTTGCGTGTAAACCGCGTATATACATAAACCACAAATTCAACAACTATCAACCATCGATCATTAACCCAAATTAAACTATACGTACATACACTTAGGAGGATCCTACATTCTTCGAGTCCCAGATGCTTATATATAGGGTCACCCGCAGCCTTCCCACCACATCTAAAACCCTTGGAAGGCATAACCGACTTCCGTGTATGCACGTCTATCCTAACAGTAATAATATACTTCACAACTTAACTAAGTCAATCAAACGTAATGAACCGTCTCATCAATCTCAATCACAAAACCATCATAACACAAATCAATCATCTACGATGCACATACATTTCATACGACTTTACATTTAAGGAATCATAGATGCTTATATATAGGGTCACCCGCAGCCTTCCCACCACATCTACAACTCATCAAAGGTATCATCGTCTTCCATGTATGTACAACTATCCTAATCATGATATCAAATCATCACAAGATTATAAGGGTAAAGTAATTGCGTATAATAGTTGAGCACGCGAAATGTTAATATCAAATAATGTATCGTACGTATGTAAGACCAAAACGTATATCAAATGTGTGTCAATAATGTCATCAACGCAGCAATAAAAGTGTGCTTGAGTGTGTACCGTATAAGTCAAGTATATCAAGGCATTCATGTCTATCTCAAATGAAATCCCAAAGTCCATCATTTACTCTAAACAACGCGTACATATACTTCGGAGGATTTTACTTTCATCAAGTTCTAGATGCTTATGTATAGGGTCGTCCGCAGCCTTCCCACCACACCCAAAACCCTTTGAAAGTAAAGCCGACCTCCATGTATGTACTTCTATCCTAAAGAGTTACAATAACACAAACACCTTCGTAAACCATCACACGATCAATCAAAACTGTCTACCAAACTACAGTCAATCCGAAATTAACTAGATAGGCAATCAAGTCAACCAAACAAACAAACAACACGTATATGTACACTTTTCAGCCCGAATCTCTATTGAGTAGGGAGCTACGAAACTCACCTTGTCCGGCAAAGAAGCTAGTAAGTTTACAAACGAGTATTAGGATCCACACGTCCACAACCTATAATTATACATCATAATATCGTAATGTCAACTCTACAATCATAAACAAGTTGGTTTAGCACAATTAAGTCAAGTCACAACCCTAAACACCTTTACAACTTTAACGAGTAGGAACTAGACGCATTTGACTCGACCTTTTTAGAAATGAGAAGAGATTCATACAAAAAGAGTGTTACTACTAGAAACTAGACTCTCTTACGATTCCAACGATAGGTCATAAGACTTGTTTGGAGTTACGGATCAAAAGTTATTAACGTTTGAAAGTTGACGCGCAAAATTTTACAGAACCTATCCACTGCGCCGCAGTGAGCCAGAACCATGTTCACTGCGCCGCAGTGGCTAAAATGAACCAGGACCAGAAACAAGGCACTGCGCCGCAGTGAGCAAGGGTAGAGCTCACTGCACCGCAGTGGCCACAATCTGCAGCCAGCACCTGCAGTTTATGCAGGAAACACGAACCAAAACCCCCAAATTCGACCCAAACCATTCCAAAACGACTTGTAAGGACTTTTAACCCATTTTGAAGTATAACCAAACATCATTAACCATTAATACACCTAACCCAACCCACAAATTCGACCAAAACATCATAATCACTCATAATCCTTCAAACCCTAACCCTAATTTCCATTTTTACCATTTACAAGACTTGGGATCACATCAAAACGACTAGAAACATAAGAACAAGCATAAATGGAAGTAAAAGAGTTGAATTAGACTTACACAAACTTCTCCTTGAGCTAGAACCCAAATTAGGTCAAAATGGCTAAAATGCAAGACTTCCACCTTTGATTCTTTGATATGACGATAATGTTGTATAGATGACGATGATTCTAGCGTTATAATCTTTCCAACACTAAGTAGATGGTAGAGAGAAGAAGAATGAAATGGTCTTGCTTTGCTTTTGAGAGAAAGAGAGAAAGAGATAGATAGATAGAAATGAAAATGAGAGGGGGAGAAAGGGATAAGGGGGGGAGAAATGGGTCTTGGGGCTGGTGGGTCATAGACTACCCACGGGCCGACCCGTTTCTCTTTTCAAGCCAAGTTACAATCGTTACACTATTAAACATCGAATAAACATATTAACGACCCGACTAACATACCACATAGTCATATAATCACAAATGGGCCCAATTATTTCATTCAACAAGTTTGTTAGTCAAATTACACAAAAAGTCAATGGGTCTAGATTCACGGATGTTACATTATTCCCCCGTCAAAAGAATTTCGTCCCGAAATTCAGCAAATCACCAATCGTTAGACAGATGTGGGTACTTAGGTCTCAACTCTAGAGGTCTCAACCACCCAACAACCCATTTCTTGTCTTCGGCGACTTCATAATGAAGTCCATCACAATTTGTTTTCCTTCAAATTTATCTCCTGGTCTTTCACCATGAGCTTATTCACACCCCTCAAGTTATCATATATTTCGAAACGACACGTGCTACCTTACAACACGAGTTACAGGCTTTTACAGTGATTAGCAAGGACGAACGAGTTGCCCCCTCCCCTTTGGGGCTCTTCAAGTCATGTGTCTAAATTCGTATCCCGATCATGGCAAGTCCATGAGGGTTTTGGCTATGCGTGCGACGTTAGGAAGGTTAAGCATATACGAAATTTAAGTTATCGAGATGGGACAAGTCCGTTAAGTCACTCGGAAAAGCTTCGGGAGACTCAAGATTAACTAGGCGACGTTAGTTTTCAGATTTCTTGAGACGGTAGCTCTAAGGACGCTTGAGTTTGACAATTTGCATGAAACCCTAAAAACCCTACCGTTAGATATTTTTACACTAGCAAACCCTACTACACAAATAAGAACCGTATTAACCGTTGGTATTCAGATTGTACTCACTTCATCGCCAAGAACCTTATTATCATAGAGCACAAAGTACGTGAAGGGTTTGTCGTCGCCTAGAGTCAAGATGTACACACGGGGTATTTGACCAAATTTGGTTAGGGAGTCGCTAAACATCCAAAAAAAATTTTAAACATATAATTCCAAAACACACGAACGAGCGAAATTCAAAGGAGTAACGTTAGGATAAACGAGATCATAGTCTGTTCCAATATCGAATAGTGTCATAACATAACGACTGTTAAGAAGAATGTACCTTAACCAACGTTTGGATCATTTTGGCCCCCAATGCCATTTCCCGCAAAAGCTCGGCCTCGAGGTTGAACTTGTTGACCTTGTTGGCCACGGTTTTGGTTCGGCCTGGTAATTTGGAGTTGATTCGGATGGACCGCCACTTCAACTTGTTGTCCAACCCATTGCGGACAATTGTTACAGTAGTGAGTACGACTACCACATCCAAAACACTCGCCTCTTTGTTGATTACCTTGAGGAGGGACGGCTCGAATAGGAGTCACATTCATTGGACCCGTTCTCGGAGCTCTACAATCTCTTGCCAAATGTCCAAGTCGATTACAATTGAGGCAAGCCCCACATTGGGTGTTAGTGGGATGATGCTTGTTACACTTGTTACAAAAAGGGTGAGGTCCCACATAAGGCCTCCTCGCCGGCTCAACTGCCGCCATCAGTCTTCCCCGGTTAGCATTCTTGGGATCAAGCCTTCCCATTTTATTCACCCCACTTGACTCTCCCACTTCTTTCCTCTTGTTTGCTGGGGAGTTACTCAAAACACCGCTCCTCAACAAGTCTTCAGTCACACTACCGGCCCGGTTGACAGCATCGGCTAAAGAAGTAGGCATGTTAGAATTCACATAGGATCGGACTTGAGGATTTAAGCCCAGTACAAACTTCTCGATGGCCCGAGCCTCAGAATCTACCATCTTCAAATCAAAAGCACCATCCATCGATCATCTTTCTCTCCCCAATAACTTTCCATCCTTCAATCATCTTTCTCTCTCCAATAAGTGTCCATCTTTCTATTGTTCATCCTAGATCTAAGAGCCTGATAAAACCGCCGGCAAACGGAAAGTCAAAACCCGAACCACCGGTTCTCGGTCCGACCACCGGTTTCCGGTTGAACCAACGGCGACCGTTTTAACATCTGAACCGAACCGTTTTGCTTACCGACGGTGCTCCCATTACAAATACTCTTATCTACTTCCTATTATCTTCATCTTCTTACGAAACCCACCACCCACCACCGCTGGCCATCACCAACCACCACCGCCTGCAATGGGTTTGTTCGCAATTGGATTCTAATTCGATTGCAATGGGTTTCGTGTCTTAATTCGAAAAAGCAAAACAGTAATCACGTTTTTCACTTTTCCGACAGTTTTCGAATTTTCCGACGAACCTTGAATCGGTTTTATTTTGGCAAGGCTTTGTGCGGATTTTGTTCCTGAGCATTTTGGTGACAATTTCGAGTTCCAATTCGAAGAAACGGATGAGCAATCATAGATCTAAGTTTTCCGGCGATATTTATGAATTTTCAGGCGGCGGTGGTGGTGATGTAATGCCGGCGGTGGCGGTGAAGGGTGGTGGTGGTGAGCGGCGGTAACGACAGTGTTGGCGGCGGAGATTGGTGGCGGCGACGGGTGGTGGTGGCATTACGTAACGGTGGCGGTGGGGAAGTGGCGGCGGTGGGGCGGGGGGTGGCGGCGGTGGCTGGAGGTGGTTGTAAACGGCGGTGGCTGGTGGTGGTCGAAGACGGGGTGGTTGGTGGTTATATGGTGGTGATTGGAAAGGTTGGGGTAAAAGGGTAATTATCTATAAAAGGTAGGGGTAAATTAGGTAGATCAACGTTGTAATTTGAGAAATTAAAAAAGGGCTTCCTCTATTATAAAGGG
>CM067173.1:45203833-45235487 GCA_034093135.1 Erigeron breviscapus | reverse complement strand
AGTTTTTCGTGATCAAACTAATTAATATATTACTTTAATATATCAATTAATATTATCGAGTTACCGTGTCTTTTTTGTGTGACCCCGTAGGCTTAAACTATTTCCGGACATGCGATTTATAATAAAATGATCATACTCCAACAGCTCCCACTTGAGCATGTTATTATAAAGGCAATAACATTGGTTGGCGTCTAGCAACACTCCAATGCTCCCGGAAATATTTAAGAATAGATTCTTAAATTGCCAAGTTGAAATGATTTAATCTTTAATATCCCTTTGTTCAGATACCCTTGTTAATTATGAATATGGATCAATGTCATTTCATAAATTAACGATTATGTTTCTCATTTCTACAATTAATCAAGATTACCAAATTAGTCAAGACCAACTCTTGAGTTCATTTGGGTATGGCCATACAAACATCTTAATTAATTAATGAGGGCGCCAAATGGTATCATACTTCAGTTGCAAATTGAAGGAACAAATCCTGTATTGACTACAAGTGTCTGGCCATGTCGTTTTTAACATTTCTGAAAATAGCCCTTTATTACTGCCTTGTTCAGGACAGTTAGAACTACAATCAAGAAATGCAATCCACACAAGCATAACTCACTTGTATCTCAAGTCAAGGATAAATAAAGTAACCATTTCACGAATTTCATTTAATGACGCCGATCCATAAAATGATAATTCGTTCTGTGGGGTAAGTCCAATATTCACAAAAAGCTAAAACTCGTGCATATCAGATGACTACCGTGGAGGAAGAGCGTGATGACGAGGTACCTAACAAAGTGATTCCTTAGTAGATTAATCGATGGTACTTATGTTTATATGTGTATGTGAAATGTTTGTCTATTATGTGTTTGTAGTTAGTATAATTATGCCATGATGGATTGTGAAGGAAATGTTGGACATTATGATATGTGAGTATAGTTAAAGGTACACGTGTGAGGAATGATATAGTTATAATTATGGTCCGGAACATAATTATAAATGTATCATGACGTGGGCGTGTTCATTTGACGGTATTCACATTGACTAATGAAAGACATGAAATGAAGGGTGTTGAGGAAGTGATTGGTGGAAATGTGTTGAAATGTTGATTTATAGTGTGTGGAAAGTAGTGAGAAGTGAAATGAGGTGTTGATGTCGTGAAATGATTCTGAGGACAGAATCCTTTTAAGGAGGGGAGAATTGTAACATCCCAAAACTTTTTGACGTTGACCGTTAACTTGTCGTTAGCGACCGTTAGTTACTATGTGATTTATATGTGCTTATGTGAATTAAATGATTGACGTGAGATATGTGTTAAAGTGATTTAAAGTAATGAAATTAAAGTTGTTAATGATTAATAAAGTCAATTAATGTTCCCGATAAGATATAAGAGTTGTTAAGTGTTCCCTATGCGTTAAACGAGTTAAGTGACGAACGAGTTGTAAGGAAGTGCGAGGGCCTAGATGTAAAGTTTAAAAAGTTGTTTCGTATAATAGGGTTGGTGGTCGACATAAGCACCCTTTAATCAGATCTAAACCCTAGAGAAGTCTTTCACACAAAACCCTAGGTCAATTCTTCAATAACTAGTCGATTTCGGGGGATTTCGGAAGGGTTTTTGCTTTCTTTTCGATCCATTAATCATCCCTACAGGTAATATGTCAGTAATTGAATGTTGATTAAGTTTTAAAGTAGGTTTTGTCCCTGTAGATTCGGCCATGAGGGTTGGGATTGTTTAAAGTTGATGTTTTCGGTTAAAAATGACGTTTTCGTGAGTAAAATCGTTAATTGAGTTGGTTAACTAAATCAAGATGCTAACTTTAATGATGAAATATGTTGATTATATGTATATGAGTAAATCCCAGGTGATTAATTAGATCCATAAGTGTTCAATTGTGTTTTTGATCAAAACGTTACCGATTTTGCGTCTTTCGGGTGATTTAAAGTGTGAGTCTTTGTTGTAAATGATATAAGGATCAATTGATGTTTTCAAAGGTTTAGTGTTTATAAGGCCTGGAGTTGTCAAGAAAACGTTTAAAGGTCGTAAGGAGTTGCAAAAACGAAGTCTTGTTCGAAGCTACAGTATATGAGACTCATATTAGAGGATGAGACTCATATACTGATAATTGTCGATTATGTTTTCCCACTGTTTGCTAATATGAGACTCATAAAAGGGTATGAGACTCATGAACTGATCAAGTTCGATTTATGTTGTTCCTTTTGTAAATATGAGACTCATAAAAGGGTATGAGCCTCATAAACTGATCATGGTCGATTTATGCTTACTACTGTTTGCAAATATGCGACTCATGGCTGATTCATGAGACTCATAAAGTGTCTTTCCAAACTATTAAGGTTTAAAATAAGTGTTAAGTGACATATAAGTGTCCATATGACATATGTAGGTTCCAAGTGTTAATTGGGTCTCATTTATGGTAGATTATTGATTCTATACTTGTTATAGGTAGTCGAGAATATTTGCAAGGCTCGGTAACATTTGTTATCATTGTGTTATGCGCTGCAATAAGGTAAGATACATGTCTTTTATCACGCTGGAGGCACAACAAAAGTAGTTTTCTTTAATTAACCTCTTAATCGGATTATCTTATGTGTGTTGGGTTATCCGGGTTATGCGGGAGGTTATATGGGAACATATGCATGTTGAAGTAGTTAATTATGTTGTGATGATGTTTAAAGTTGAAGTAATTATATGCATGTGTAGTATGATGCTTACGTTGATGTTGCTATGAATATGATATGTATTGTTGATTCAAGTCGTTGATATGCCTAAATGTTGATATGTGATGGCTTATATGTGCACTTAAGTATGAAATGTCTAGTTCACTAGATACACGAAGAAATGTTATGTGATGTGCACGTTAATGAGATTACACGTTGAAGTAGATGTGAAACTAATTAGGTAATGAATATACCTAAAGTTAAAGTAAAGTAAAGATGTTGATATGTGATTAGTTTAGGTGAAAGTGTAGCCTAAGCTAATATAAAGTAAAGTAAAGATGTTGATAAGTGATTAGTTTAGGTGAAAGTGTAGCCTAAGCTAATAAAGATAAGAAGTCTCGAGCATAAGTTGTGTTAAGCTTAACCCGTGCTAGTTGAAAAGCTAGTGCGTACGTGGTCGCTTGAGTGGCTCCTTGTGGCATAGTCGTTGATCTAGTATTTCCGGGTGGAGTGACTAACCACCAATGTTAAAAGCATGACGGGATACAATAAGTGGTCGCTTGAGTGTTTTCTTGCGGCATAGTTGTTGAACTAGTATTCCCGGGTGGGGTGACTAACCACCAATGTTAAAAGCGTAACGGGATGCTTAAAGTTGATTAAAGTTGATAAGATGATAAGTTGACATGTTGATAAGTTGATTAAAGTTGATCAAAGTTGATAAGTTGATTAAGTTGCTTATAAGTATGATTTATCGTTGATAGGCACAATTAGGAGTATGTACTCTACTTGTGTTAGTATGTATACGTGGGATATGTTTACTTGTGTTATGCTAAGTTATGAGATGTTGATTATGTTGAAAGTATATGATGATATGATATGAGATGTTGACTAAGTTGTAAGATATGTTGATATGTTAAGAGATGTTCATTAAGTTGTATGTACGCATTGATGTGATATGTAATGTGATGGAATGTGGAAAAAGGGGAAGTATGGGTTGATGTTAATTGTGGATGATATGTAATGTGGTTATGTTTTGATAAGTAAAATATGACGAAGTTTTATGAAAGTAAAATGAAGAACGTTTTTATCAAAATGTGTGTATCTTACTTAGCTAATTTTATTAGCTAACACTTGCTTTTATGAAAATGTTGTGTCCTTCAGGATAAGAAGCTTGAGCTAGGAAAAGATTAGCTCGGTGAGATGGGTAGAAGTAATAAAGAAGATTAGCATTAGACGTTGAATGCTTAGACTTCACCTTTTAGCCTTATGTCTTGGCTACTTTTATTTATGATTTACGAACATGTATTAATGATGGCATTTATTGTTTTGATGATGCATTAGTAACACCATTTTATGAAAGATACCATCCGATTACGGATGTGACAGTTTTTAAAGTGGTCCTTTCCGCTACATTTAAACGCCGTTTGGCAAAGTTTTTTAAATCCAGGTTTTTAAATGACGGGTGTTACAAGTTGGTATCATAGAAATGGTTTAAGTGAACCAAAGACCGACCAAAAGCCATAGGTTTTGGACTTAAACCGATAAGGACTCGATAGGCTTAAGTAGTGAATGTTTTAGCTTCATGATATGATGCTTTTAGGACGGGTTGGGAAGAGCGAGAGTGTAGGTTGGAGGCATATTATGTTTTGTGAATTGTTTAGGCAAATGTGAAGATAGCCTTAACCTCTCGTTGCTTTGTTTTAATCCGTCTATAATCGTCGTCGTTATGTTGTAGAAGATGGTTAATACGCGTGCAAATAATAGCCGGAGAGATGGGGCAACCGCTAGTGTTACTCCTCCTAATCAAAATCGGGATGGCAATGATGTCAATCAAGGGCAGCCCCGTAGGCCACAACCGGAAATTCGTGTGGAGAACATCTTCTACAACATAACGACGACGATTATAGACGGATTAAAACAAAGCAACGAGAGGTTAAGGCTATCTTCACATTTGCCTAAACAATTCACAAAACATAATATGCCTCCAACCTACACTCTCGCTCTTCCCAACCCGTCCTAAAAGCATCATATCATAAGCTAAAGCATTAACTACTTAAGCCTATCGAGTCCTTATCGGTTTAAGTCCAAAACCTATGGCTTTTGGTCGGTCTTTGGTTCACTTAAACCATTTCTCTGATACCAACTTGTAACACCCGTCATTTAAAAACCTGGATTTTCAAAAAACTTTGCCAAACGGCGTTTAAATGTAGCGGAAAGGATCACTTTAAAAACTGCCACATCCGTAACCGGATGGTATCTTTCATAAAATGGTGTTACTAATGCATCATCAAAACAATAAATGCCATCATTAATACATGTTCGTAAATCATAAATAAAAGTAGCCAAGACATAAGGCTAAAAGGTGAAGTCTAAGCATTTGGGAAACTAATGCTAATCTTCTTTATTCTTCTACCCATCTCACCGAGCTAATCTTTTCCTAGCTCAAGCTTGCTTATCCTGAAGGACACAACATTTTCATAAAAGCAAGTGTTAGCTAATAAAATTAGCTAAGTAAGATACACACATTTTGATAAAACGTTCTTCATTTTACTTTCATAAAACTTCTTCATATTTTACTTATCAAAACATAACCACATTACATATCATCCACAATTAACATCAACCCATACTTCCCCTTTTTCCACATTCCATCACATTACATATCACATCAATGCGTACATACAACTTAATGAACATCTCTTAACATATCAACATATCTTACAACTTAGTCAACATCTCATATCATATCATCATATACTTTCAACATAATCAACATCTCAAAACTTAGCATAACACACGTAAACATATCCCACGTATACATACTAACACAAGTAAAGTACATACTCCTAATTGTGCATATCAACGGTAAATCATACTTATAAGCAACTTAATCAACGTAAGCAACTTAATCAACTTATCAACTTCGATCAACTTTAATCAACTTATCAACATGTCAACTTATCATCTTATCAACTTTAATCAACTTTAAGCATCCCGTTACGCTTTTAACATTGGTGGTTAGTCACCCCACCCGGGAATACTAGTTCAACAACTATGCCGCAAGAAAACACTCAAGCGACCACTTATTGTATCCCGTCATGCTTTTAACATTGTGGTTAGTCACTCCACCCGGAAATACTAGTCCCACGTAACTATGCCGCAAGGAGCCACTCAAGCGACCACGTACGCACTAGCTTTTCAACTAGCACGGGTTAAGCTTAACACAACTTATGCTCGAGACTTCTTACCTTTATTAGCTTAGGCTACACTTTCACCTAAACTAATCACTTATCAACATCTTTACTTTACTTTATATTAGCTTAGGCTACACTTTCACCTAAACTAATCACTTATCAACATCTTTACTTTACTTTAACTTTAGGTATATTCATTACCTAATTAGTTTCACATCTACTTCAACGTGTAATCTCATTAACGTGCACATCACATAACATTTCTTCGTGTATCTAGTGAACTAGACATTTCATACTTAAGTGCACATATAAGCCATCACATATCAACATTTAGGCATATCAACGACTTGAATCAACAATACATATCATATTCATAGCAACATCAACGTAAGCATCATACTACACATGCATATAATTACTTCAACTTTAAACGTCATCACAACATAATAACTACTTCAACATGCATATGTTCCCATATAACCTCCCGCATAACCCGGATAACCCAACACACATAAGATAATCCGATTAAGAGGTTAATTAAAGAAAACTACTTTTGTTGTGCCTCCAGCGTGATAAAAGACATGTATCTTACCTTATTGCAGCGCATAACACAATGATAACAAATGTTACCGAGCCTTGCAAATATTCTCGACTACCTATAACAAGTATAGAATCAATAATCTACCATAAATGAGACCCAATTAACACTTGGAACCTACATATGTCATATGGACACTTATATGTCACTTAACACTTATTTTAAACCTTAATAGTTTGGAAAGACACTTTATGAGTCTCATGAATCAGCCATGAGTCGCATATTTGCAAACAGTAGTAAGCATAAATCGACCATGATCAGTTTATGAGGCTCATACCCTTTTATGAGTCTCATATTTACAAAAGGAACAACATAAATCGAACTTGATCAGTTCATGAGTCTCATACCCTTTTATGAGTCTCATATTAGCAAACAGTGGGAAAACATAATCGACAATTATCAGTATATGAGTCTCATCCTCTAATATGAGTCTCATATACTGTAGCTTCGAACAAGACTTCGTTTTTGCAACTCCTCACGACCTTTAAACGTTTTCTTGACAACTCCAGGACTTATAAAGACCCAATAGAACCTTTGAAAACATCAATTGATCCTTATATCATTTACAACAAAGACTCACACTTTAAATCACCCGAAAGACGCAAAATCGGTAACGTTTTGATCAAAAACACAATTGAACACTTATGGATCTAATTAATCACCTGGGATTTACTCATATACATATAATCAACATATTTCATCATTAAAGTTAGCATCTTGATTTAGTTAACCAACTCAATTAACGATTTTACTCACGAAAACGTCATTTTTAACCGAAAACATCAACTTTAAACAATCCCAACCCTCATGGCCGAATCTACAGGGACAAAACCTACTTTAAAACTTAATCAACATTCAATTACTGACATATTACCTGTAGGGATGATTAATGGATCGAAAAGAAAGCAAAAACCCTTCCGAAATCCCCCGAAATCGACTAGTTATTGAAGAATTGACCTAGGGTTTTGTGTGAAAGACTTCTCTAGGGTTTAGATCTGATTAAAGGGTGCTTAGGTCGACCACCATGCCCTATTTATACTGAAACAACTTTTAAAACTTTACATCTAGGCCCTCGCACTTCGTTACAACTCGTTTCGTCACTTAACGACTCGTTTAACACAACCGTGAACACTTAACAACTCTTATATCTTATCGGGAACACTAATTGACTTTATAAATCATAATTTCATTACTTTAAATCACTTTAACACATATCTCACGTTAATCATTTAATTCACATAAGCACATATAAAGCACATAGTAACTAACGGTCGCTAACGACAAGTTAACGGTCAACGTCAAAAAGTTTCGGGATGTTACAATTCTCCCCTCCTTAAAAGGATTCTGTCCTCAGAATCATTTCACGACATCAACACCTCATTTCACTTCTCACTACTTTCCACACACGTATAAATCAACATTTCAACACATTTCCACCAATCACTTCCTCAACACCCTTCATTTCATGTCTTTCATTAGTCAATGTGAATACCGTCAAATGAACACGCCCACGTCATGATACATTTATAATTATGTTCCGGACCATAATATAACTATATCATTCCTCACACGTGTACCTTTAACTATACTCACATATCATAATGTCCAACATTTCCTTCACAATCCATCATGGCATAATTATACTAACTACAAACACATAATAGACAAACATTTCACATACACATATAAACATAAGTACCATCGATTAATCTACTAAGGAATCACTTTGTTAGGTACCTAGTCATCACGCTCTTCCTCCACGGTAGTCATCTGATATGCACGAGTTTTAGCTTTTTGTGTACCATCTTTCTTTTGAGGACAATCAGCAACCAAATGTCCCGTCTCACCGCACTTGTAACATCGAACCTTATCTTTGCAACTAGAAGCAACATGTCCCTGCTTACCACACCTATCACATCTCTTAGTTTTCTCCGAACATGGTCCACCGTGACGAGCTCTACAAACCGAACACCACTGACTAGCATTCTCATGATTCTTGTCCTCATTAGTCGAACCATTCTTAAATTTCTTTCCAGAATTCGACGACTCTTCAGACCTTCTCTTGAATCCATTCTTCTTATCATCATCTTTATCAACCACCTTCTCAGACTTGAAATCATCATCTAACCTCTTGGACTCCTTAATCGCAGCAGACAATGTAGTATGTTGCCTACAAAGGCCACGATAGCTAGCAGGGAGACCATCACAATAAGCTTCAATCTGATCCACTTCTCTACGAACCATGTGACCAACAAACTTGAGCTTTTCCATAAATGAGTGAGCATACTCAGTTATGGCACCGGGCTTAGCGGTTAAAGCTCTAAACTACTTCTCAATCAGCCTCAATTCACGAGTACCAACATATTCTTCCAAGAACTTCTCCCTGAAAGTACCCCAAGGCATTGCAGCTAGTACCTCGGGAGCCAAAGAAACAGTAGTTGATCTCCACCAATTGCGAGCATTCTTCTTAAGCATACGGGAAGCACACAACACCTTCATATCTTCGGGACAATAACATGAAGCAAACACAACCTCTATATCATCCAACCATTCCATAGCACCTACAGCATCCTGAGTACCATCAAACTCTTTCGCACCACACTTCTGGAAGCTATCATACTTAAAGTTAGTGGCACGAGGAGCAACCACAACACGAGGCTCCACTACATTTACCCCATCATTCACATCAGCAACAACATTCACAGGAGCAACCTGTGATCTCACAATGGATGGCTCGGCACGGTTTGAGCGGTTAGAAACAAAACGTTCTTCCTCGTGTGAGTTAACTTCTCTTTCAGCCCTTGCTTGTCTTAATTCGGCTTGAGTCCTTCTTAATTGAGCTCGGATAGCTCTCAACTCATCAAACATTTCAGCACGAGTAGGAATCCTTTCAAGAACCGGATGATCTTCATCTTCAAAACCATTTCTTGGTGGGATGTTCTCCACACGAATTTCCGGTTGTGGCCTACGGGGCTGCCCTTGATTGACATCATTGCCATCCCGATTTTGATTAGGAGGAGTAACACTAGCGGTTGCCCCATCTCTCCGGCTATTATTTGCACGCGTATTAACCATCTTCTACAACATAACGACGACGATTATAGACGGATTAAAACAAAGCAACGAGAGGTTAAGGCTATCTTCACATTTGCCTAAACAATTCACAAAACATAATATGCCTCCAACCTACACTCTCGCTCTTCCCAACCCGTCCTAAAAGCATCATATCATGAAGCTAAAACATTCACTACTTAAGCCTATCGAGTCCTTATCGGTTTAAGTCCAAAACCTATGGCTTTTGGTCGGTCTTTGGTTCACTTAAACCATTTCTCTGATACCAACTTGTAACACCCGTCATTTAAAAACCTGGATTTTCAAAAAACTTTGCCAAACGGCGTTTAAATGTAGCGGAAAGGACCACTTTAAAAACTGCCACATCCGTAACCGGATGGTATCTTTCATAAAATGGTGTTACTAATGCATCATCAAAACAATAAATGCCATCATTAATACATGTTCGTAAATCATAAATAAAAGTAGCCAAGACATAAGGCTAAAAGGTGAAGTCTAAGCATTCAACGTCTAATGCTAATCTTCTTTATTACTTCTACCCATCTCACCGAGCTAATCTTTTCCTAGCTCAAGCTTGCTTATCCTGAAGGACACAACATTTTCATAAAAGCAAGTGTTAGCTAATAAAATTAGCTAAGTAAGATACACACATTTTGATAAAACGTTCTTCATTTTACTTTCATACAACTTCGTCATATTTTACTTATCAAAACATAACCACATTACATATCATCCACAATTAACATCAACCCATACTTCCCCTTTTTCCACATTCCATCACATTACATATCACATCAATGCGTACATACAACTTAATGAACATCTCTTAACATATCAACATATCTTACAACTTAGTCAACATCTCATATCATATCATCATATACTTTCAACATAATCAACATCTCATAACTTAGCATAACACACGTAAACATATCCCACGTATACATACTAACACAAGTAGAGTACATACTCCTAATTGTGCCTATCAACGATAAATCATACTTATAAGCAACTTAATCAACGTAAGCAACTTAATCAACGTAAGCAACTTAATCAACGTAAGCAACTTAATCAACTTATCAACTTAATCAACGTAAGCAACTTAATCAACGTAAGCAACTTAATCAACGTAAGCAACTTAATCAACGTAAGCAACTTAATCAACTAAGCAACTTAATCAACGTAACAACTTATCAACTTACAACTTATCAACTCAACTTATCAACTCAACTTATAATCAACTTATCAACATGTCAACTTAATCAACGTAAGCAACTTAATCAACGTAATCAACTTAATCAACGTAAGCAACTTAATCAACGTAAGCAACTTAATCAACTAAGCAACTTAATCAACGTAAGCAACTTAATCAACTTATAAACTTAATCACTTATCAACATCTTTACTTTACTTTATATTAGCTTAGGCTACACTTTCACCTAAACTAATCACATATCAACATCTTTACTTTACTTTATATTAGCTTAGGCTACACTTTCACCTAAACTAATCACATATCAACATCTTTACTTTACTTTATATTAGCTTAGGCTACACTTTCACCTAAACTAATCACATATCAACATCTTTACTTTACTTTATATTAGCTTAGGCTACACTTTCACCTAAACTAATCACATATCAACATCTTTACTTTACTTTATATTAGCTTAGGCTACACTTTCACCTAAACTAATCACATATCAACATCTTTACTTTACTTTATATTAGCTTAGGCTACACTTTCACCTAAACTAATCACATATCAACATTTAGGCATATCAACGACTTGAATCAACAATACATATCATATTCATAGCAACATCAACGTAAGCAACTAATCACTTATCAACATCTTTACTTTACTTTATATTAGCTTAGGCTACACTTTCACCTAAACTAATCACATATCAACATTTAGGCATATCAACGACTTGAATCAACAATACATATCATATTCATAGCAACATCAACGTAAGCATCATACTACACATGCATAGAATTACTTCAACTTTAAACGTCATCACAACATAATTAACTACTTCAACATGCATATGTCCCCATATAACCTCCCGCATAACCCGGATAACCCAACACACATAAGATAATCCGATTAAGAGGTTAATTAAAGAAAACTACTTTTGTTGTGCCTCCAGCGTGATAAAAGACATGTATCTTACCTTATTGCAGCGCATAACACAATGATAACAAATGTTACCGAGCCTTGCAAATATTCTCGACTACCTATAACAAGTATAGAATCAATAATCTACCATAAATGAGACCCAATTAACACTTGGAACCTACATATGTCATATGGACACTTATATGTCACTTAACACTTATTTTAAACCTTAATAGTTTGGAAAGACACTTTATGAGTCTCATGAATCAGCCATGAGTCGCATATTTGCAAACAGTAGTAAGCATAAATCGACCATGATCAGTTTATGAGGCTCATACCCTTTTATGAGTCTCATGAATCAGCCATGAGTCGCATATTTGCAAACAGTAGTAAGCATAAATCGACCATGATCAGTTTATGAGGCTCATACCCTTTTATGAGTCTCATATTAGCAAACAGTGGGAAAACATAATCGACAATTATCAGTATATGAGTCTCATCCTCTAATATGAGTCTCATATACTGTAGCTTCGAACAAGACTTCGTTTTTGCAACTCCTCACGACCTTTAAACGTTTTCTTGACAACTCCAGGCCTTATAAACACTTTAAACCTTTGAAAACATCAATTGATCCTTATATCATTTACAACAAAGACTCACACTTTAAATCACCCGAAAGACGCAAAATCGGTAACGTTTTGATCAAAAACACAATTGAACACTTATGGATCTAATTAATCACCTGGGATTTACTCATATACATATAATCAACATATTTCATCATTAAAGTTAGCATCTTGATTTAGTTAACCAACTCAATTAACGATTTTACTCACGAAAACGTCATTTTTAACCGAAAACATCAACTTTAAACAATCCCAACCCTCATGGCCGAATCTACAGGGACAAAACCTACTTTAAAACTTAATCAACATTCAATTACTGACATATTACCTGTAGGGATGATTAATGGATCGAAAAGCAAGCAAAAACCCTTCCGAAATCCCCCGAAATCGACTAGTTATTGAAGAATTGACCTAGGGTTTTGTGTGAAAGACTTCTCTAGGGTTTAGATCTGATTAAAGGGTGCTTAGGTCGACCACCAAGCCCTATTTATACTGAAACAACTTTTAAAACTTTGCATCTAGGCCCTCGCACTTCGTTACAACTCGTTTCGTCACTTAACGGCTCGTTTAACGCAACCGGGAACACTTAACAACTCTTATATCTTATCGGGAACACTAATTGACTTTATAAATCATTATCAACATTAATTTCATTACTTTAAATCACTTTAACACATATCTCACGTTAATCATTTAATTCACATAAGCACATATAAAGCACATAGTAACTAACGGTCGCTAACGACAAGTTAACGGTCAACGTCAAAAAGTTTCGGGATGTTACAATTCTCCCCTCCTTAAAAGGATTCTGTCCTCAGAATCATTTCACGACATCAACACCTCATTTCACTTCTCACTACTTTCCACGCACGTATAAATCAACATTTCAACACATTTCCACCAATCACTTCCTCAACACCCTTCATTTCATGTCTTTCATTAGTCAATGTGAATACCGTCAAATGAACACGCCCACGTCATGATACATTTATAATTATGTTCCGGACCATAATTATAACTATATCATTCCTCACACGTGTACCTTTAACTATACTCACATATCATAATGTCCAACATTTCCTTCACAATCCATCATGGCATAATTATACTAACTACAAACACATAATAGACAAACATTTCACATACACATATAAACATAAGTACCATCGATTAATCTACTAAGGAATCACTTTGTTAGGTACCTAGTCATCACGCTCTTCCTCCACGGTAGTCATCTGATATGCACGAGTTTTAGCTTTTTGTGTACCATCTTTCTTTTGAGGACAATCAGCAACCAAATGTCCCGTCTCACCGCACTTGTAACATCGAACCTTATCTTTGCAACTAGAAGCAACATGTCCCTGCTTACCACACCTATCACATCTCTTAGTTTTCTCCGAACATGGTCCACCGTGACGAGCTCTACAAACCGAACACCACTGACTAGCATTCTCATGATTCTTGTCCTCATTAGTCGAACCATTCTTAAATTTCTTTCCAGAATTCGACGACTCTTCAGACCTTCTCTTGAATCCATTCTTCTTATCATCATCTTTATCAACCACCTTCTCAGACTTGAAATCATCATCTAACCTCTTGGACTCCTTAATCGCAGCAGACAATGTAGTATGTTGCCTACAAAGGCCACGATAGCTAGCAGGGAGACCATCACAATAAGCTTCAATCTGATCCACTTCTCTACGAACCATGTGACCAACAAACTTGAGCTTTTCCATAAATGAGTGAGCATACTCAGTTATGGCACCGGGCTTAGCGGTTAAAGCTCTAAACTACTTCTCAATCAGCCTCAATTCACGAGTACCAACATATTCTTCCAAGAACTTCTCCCTGAAAGTACCCCAAGGCATTGCAGCTAGTACCTCGGGAGCCAAAGAAACAGTAGTTGATCTCCACCAATTGCGAGCATTCTTCTTAAGCATACGGGAAGCACACAACACCTTCATATCTTCGGGACAATAACATGAAGCAAACACAACCTCTATATCATCCAACCATTCCATAGCACCTACAGCATCCTGAGTACCATCAAACTCTTTCGCACCACACTTCTGGAAGCTATCATACTTAAAGTTAGTGGCACGAGGAGCAACCACAACACGAGGCTCCACTACATTTACCCCATCATTCACATCAGCAACAACATTCACAGGAGCAACCTGTGATCTCACAATGGATGGCTCGGCACGGTTTGAGCGGTTAGAAACAAAACGTTCTTCCTCGTGTGAGTTAACTTCTCTTTCAGCCCTTGCTTGTCTTAATTCGGCTTGAGTCCTTCTTAATTGAGCTCGGATAGCTCTCAACTCATCAAACATTTCAGCACGAGTAGGAATCCTTTCAAGAACCGGATGATCTTCATCTTCAAAACCATTTCTTGGTGGGATGTTCTCCACACGAATTTCCGGTTGTGGCCTACGGGGCTGCCCTTGATTGACATCATTGCCATCCCGATTTTGATTAGGAGGAGTAACACTAGCGGTTGCCCCATCTCTCCGGCTATTATTTGCACGCGTATTAACCATCTTCAACAACATAACGACGACGATTATAGACGGATTAAAACAAAGCAACGAGAGGTTAAGGCTATCTTCACATTTGCCTAAACAATTCACAAAACATAATATGCCTCCAACCTACACTCTCGCTCTTCCCAACCCGTCCTAAAAGCATCATATCATGAAGCTAAAACATTCACTACTTAAGCCTATCGAGTCCTTATCGGTTTAAGTCCAAAACCTATGGCTTTTGGTCGGTCTTTGGTTCACTTAAACCATTTCTCTGATACCAACTTGTAACACCCGTCATTTAAAAACCTGGATTTTCAAAAAACTTTGCCAAACGGCGTTTAAATGTAGCGGAAAGGACCACTTTAAAAACTGCCACATCGGTAACCGGATGGTATCTTTCATAAAATGGTGTTACTAATGCATCATCAAAACAATATAAATGAAATCCAAGTTATGGCACCAACATAAATGCCATCATTATTACATGTTCGTAAATCATAAATAAAAGTAGCCAAGACATAAGGCTAAAAGGTGAAGTCTAAGCATTCAACGTCTAATGCTAATCTTCTTTATTACTTCTACCCATCTCACCGAGCTAATCTTTTCCTAGCTCAAGCTTGCTTATCCTGAAGGACACAACATTTTCATAAAAGCAAGTGTTAGCTAATAAAATTAGCTAAGTAAGATACACACATTTTGATAAAACGTTCTTCATTTTACTTTCATACAACTTCGTCATATTTTACTTATCAAAACATAACCACATTACATATCACATCAATGCGTACATACAACTTAATGAACATCTCTTAACATATCAACATATACTTTCAACATAATCAACATCTCATAACTTAGCATAACACACGTAAACATATCCCACGTATACATACTAACACAATTAGAGTACATACTCCTAATTGTGCCTATCAACGATAAATCATACTTATAAGCAACTTAATCAACGTAAGCAACTTAATCAACTTATCAACTTCGATCAACTTTATTATCAACTTATCAACATGTCAACTTATCATCTTATCAACTTATCAACTTTAATCAACTTTAAGCATCCCGTTACGCTTTTAACATTGGTGGTTAGTCACCCCACCCGGGAATACTAGTTCAACAACTATGCCGCAAGAAAACACTCAAGCGACCACTTATTGTATCCCGTCATGCTTTTAACATTGGTGGTTAGTCACTCCACCCGGAAATACTAGATCAACGACTATGCCGCAAGGAGCCACTCAAGCGACCACGTACGCACTAGCTTTTCAACTAGCACGGGTTAAGCTTAACACAACTTATGCTCGAGACTTCTTATTTTATTAGCTTAGGCTACACTTTCACCTAAACTAATCACATATCAACATCTTTACTTTACTTTATATTAGCTTAGGCTACACTTTCACCTAAACTAATCACATATCAACATCTTTACTTTACTTTATATTAGCTTAGGCTACACTTTCACCTAAACTAATCACATATCAACATCTTTACTTTACTTTATATTAGCTTAGGCTACACTTTCACCTAAACTAATCACATATCAACATCTTTACTTTACTTTATATTAGCTTAGGCTACACTTTCACCTAAACTAATAACATATCATCATATACTTTCAACATAATCAACATCTCATAACTTAGCATAACACACGTAAACATATCCCACGTATACATACTAACACAAGTAGAGTACATACTCCTAATTGTGCCTATCAACGATAAATCATACTTATAAGCAACTTAATCAACGTAAGCATCATACTACACATGCATATAATTACTTCAACTTTAAACGTCATCACAACATAATTAACTACTTCAACATGCATATGTCCCCATATAACCTCCCGCATAACCCGGATAACCCAACACACATAAGATAATCTGATTAAGAGGTTAATTAAAGAAAACTACTTTTGTTGTGCCTCCAGCGTGATAAAAGTCATGTATCTTAACAGGTCTGCACCTGTTAAGACACGAATCTTAACAGGTCTGCACCTGTTAAGACACGAATCTTAACAGGTCTGACCTGTTAAGACACGAATCTTAACAGGTCTGACCTGTTAAGACACGAATCTTAACAGGTCTGACCTGTTAAGACACGAATCTTAACAGGTCTGACCTGTTAAGACACGAATCTTAACAGGTCTGACCTGTTAAGACACGAATCTTAACAGGTCTGACCTGTTAAGACACGAATCTTAACAGGTCTGACCTGTTAAGACACGAATCTTAACAGGTCTGACCTGTTAAGACACGAATCTTAACAGGTCTGACCTGTTAAGACACGAATCTTAACAGGTCTGACCTGTTAAGACACGAATCTTAACAGGTCTGGACCTGTTAAGACACGAATCTTAACAGGTCTGACCTGTTAAGACACGAATCTTAACAGGTCTGACCTGTTAAGACACGAATCTTAACAGGTCTGACCTGTTAAGACACGAATCTTAACAGGTCTGACCTGTTAAGACACGAATCTTAACAGGTCTGACCTGTTAAGACACGAATCTTAACAGGTCTGACCTGTTAAGACACGAATCTTAACAGGTCTGACCTGTTAAGACACGAATCTTAACAGGTCTGACCTGTTAAGACACGAATCTTAACAGGTCTGACCTGTTAAGACACGAATCTTAACAGGTCTGGACCTGTTAAGACACGAATCTTAACAGGTCTGACCTGTTAAGACACGAATCTTAACAGGTCTGACCTGTTAAGACACGAATCTTAACAGGTCTGACCTGTTAAGACACGAATCTTAACAGGTCTGACCTGTTAAGACACGAATCTTAACAGGTCTGACCTGTTAAGACACGAATCTTAACAGGTCTGACCTGTTAAGACACGAATCTTAACAGGTCTGACCTGTTAAGACACGAATCTTAACAGGTCTGACCTGTTAAGACACGAATCTTAACAGGTCTGACCTGTTAAGACACGAATCTTAACAGGTCTGACCTGTTAAGACACGAATCTTAACAGGTCTGACCTGTTAAGACACGAATCTTAACAGGTCTGACCTGTTAAGACACGAATCTTAACAGGTCTGACCTGTTAAGACACGAATCTTAACAGGTCTGACCTGTTAAGACACGAATCTTAACAGGTCTGGACCTGTTAAGACACGAATCTTAACAGGTCTGACCTGTTAAGACACGAATCTTAACAGGTCTGACCTGTTAAGACACGAATCTTAACAGGTCTGACCTGTTAAGACACGAATCTTAACAGGTCTGACCTGTTAAGACACGAATCTTAACAGGTCTGACCTGTTAAGACACGAATCTTAACAGGTCTGACCTGTTAAGACACGAATCTTAACAGGTCTGACCTGTTAAGACACGAATCTTAACAGGTCTGACCTGTTAAGACACGAATCTTAACAGGTCTGACCTGTTAAGACACGAATCTTAACAGGTCTGGACCTGTTAAGACACGAATCTTAACAGGTCTGCTGTTAAGACACGAATCTTAACAGGTCTGCACATGTTAAGACACGAATCTTAACAGGTCTGCACCTGTTAAGACACGAATCTTAACAGGTCTGGACCTGTTAAGACACGAATCTTAACAGGTCTGCATGTTAAGACACGATCTTAACAGGTCTGCACTGTTAAGACACGAATCTTAACAGGTCTGCACATGTTAAGACACGAATCTTAACAGGTCTGCATGTTAAGACACGAAATCTTAACAGGTCTGCATGTTAAGACACGATCTTAACAGGTCTGCATGTTAAGACACGAATCTTAACAGGTCTGCACCTGTTAAGACACGAATCTTAACAGGTCTGGACCTGTTAAGACACGAATCTTAACAGGTCTGCACTGTTAAGACACGAAATCTTAACAGGTCTGCACTGTTAAGACACGAATCTTAACAGGTCTGCATGTTAAACACGATCTTAACAGGTCTGCACTGTTAAGACACGAATCTTAACAGGTCTGCACTGTTAAGACACGAATCTTAACAGGTCTGCATGTTAAGACACGAAATCTTAACAGGTCTGCACTGTTAAGACACGAATCTTAACAGGTCTGCATGTTAAGACACGATCTTAACAGGTCTGCATGTTAAGACACGATCTTAACAGGTCTGCACTGTTAAGACACGAATCTTAACAGGTCTGCACATGTTAAGACACGAATCTTAACAGGTCTGCACCTGTTAAGACACGAAACCTGTTAAGGTCAAACACGAAACCTGTTAAGTTAAGAACAGGTCGTGTCTTGTCGTGTCGTGTTAACAGGTTTCGTATCAAAATTGCCGGCCTTAATAGAGGCACAGAAACGTTGTAATTATTGACTTACTATCAATCTTGCAAAAAGGATCATTTGATGGTTTAAGAATTGGTCATATACATGTTTAGGGTGCGTTTAGTTCAAGAAAATGTTTTCTAGTTTTACATTTTCAATTTTCTAGAAAATGAAAAGGTTTTTCATTTCTAGAAAACCTTTGAAAATTTTGAAAACGCATTCAAAATAAAAGATACAATTTTCATTTTTCCATCTTAGAAAACTAGAAAACATGTTCAAATTCACTTGTTTTTGTTTTTGTTTTCTATTTCTCAATCTTATTAGCTTGGAAAATAGAAAATTGAAAATGGAAAACAAAAAAAAGTAGTTTTCTAAATTTAGTTCAAAAAGAGGAAACAAGGATTTTTGTTTTCTTGGAAAACTGTTTTAGGAAAATGCAATTTGAACGCGTTTTCTGTTTTCCTTGTTTTCTTGGAAAAACAAAAATGAAAAACAATGGGTGTTTTCTCGAACTAAACGCGCCCTTAGCGTTTATAGGGGTGAACTACTTTTAAGATATCAATTTTTTAAAGGACGCTAGAATCAATCAGAGACTTCCATTTCACATGTGCAGTACAACTTGCACATTGACAAGATAATGGTACAAGATGTGAAAATGGAGATCAACGAGTCCATAAAAAGTGATCCCGTTTTAATTATTGCGTCATTAAAAAATTGGTCTTCTTAAACAACCACTCGGCGTTTATAATGACATTAGTTTTATGAATCAATAAACAAAATGTTTCACTGAACTCAAACAACCATTTCATTAAATGGCTTACTAGACAACATGGGCCTAATGTACAATTGTAGATTTGAGGATGATTATAGAGTTCAAAATTTTCAAATTGCAATTTACATAGAAATCCCTAGTACAAATTATCTTCTCGTTATACGTGAATATGTGATATGTTTAGCAAAATAAGACAGAGTTGGAGTGTATATGCGCAGTTGTTCGTTGTTAATTTCGCTAGAGTAGTAGTTGGTACCTGGTAGTTAAAAACTTATAACTAAAAATTGGCTCTATCAATTCCCAAGTGGTTAAGGGAGCAGCCAACTCAGTTTAAATGTAGCGGATCTGATTTAGACAACTGATTATTTAATGCTGAAAAAGTTGTTACCTATATATATTGAGGAGTGCTTCAGCATTATGAATGATGTGTACCTGTAAAAAAAAAAATTATATGTAAGAAAACTTTTATATAAATAATATAGCATTAAAAAATAAAAATTTTTTATATTTTTTTTTGACAAGTGAATTTTACCTCAGACGCGTATGATGTGTGCTAATCGCACAACGAAAGGGTCTCGCACTAAGCGGATCTTAAATAGCCTTTCTCACCATACCACCTCCTTAATTGGAAAATACCGTCGAGGAGAACCTACCAAGGTTCGAACTCGAGACCTTGGAGTAAACTCCCCCGGGGCCCCACATAGCAGGTTTAGTGAAACACCCCTGGCCACTGGGGTTTAACCCAGTGATTGTCCCAACATATAATATATATTATATGGATAATATATTTATATATTAAGTAGATGGAGCTAGAACTTATGGATGTAAAAATATTGTAAAACAAGTGTGTCAAAATATAAGTTTAAACTTATAAAAATTGTGTCGTATGGCTGCACATATTAGAGTAGCTTATAAAAATTATAAAATTGTTTGATACATAAGATGTGTCAAACATACAAATAATCTACTTGATAAAATATATCATGGTTTTAGTGTACAAAACTATAGAGTTAACGATTATTTTAAGGCACTTCACATGCTTGATTGGTAATTATAAATTCTCAATAAAGTTATTGCTCAATATTTTAAGTGCCATCCCAAAAACGAATAATCTTTACGGTTTAACTTTTTGAAATTAAAAATAAAACCATGTTTATAAGCCAAATACTTTAAAACAAACCGAACAATAGTTTTAACTTTATAACCATAATTAAGTGCCTTGTTAGTCTTCATTTTATTTTACTTTATATCTCGTTCAACAACATTGGACCAACACTAACTTATAAGGCTCGTTTCAAACAGCTTCGTTGATTCATCGTCGGCTCCTTGTCGTTTAAGTAATGTTGTTGGCAATAACTTGTTAGTTATGTTCGTCGGATTTATATGTCTGTTAATCGATGAGTGGGAGACGAGAATGGTGGGTCCACTAAAAATAAGAATTTTATGTATGTTTGGCACAAATCTTGGAGCTAAAGTTGTGATTAGGAGCATGGAGTTGGAGCTTAAGGTTGATACAAGAAGCTAGAGTTTGAGGTTGGGACTAAGAGTTAGAGACTTTTTTTCAACCTTTCTTACATAAGCTTTTACTTTAAAAAATTTTTGGGGCTTTTAGAAACTTTTATGGCTGAGACTTATCATCTTAAATGCATATTCAAACAAAGCTATCATTTTAATATGAGCTTCTGAGACTTTTAAGTTCCTAAAAACTTCATAAACTCTTTGACAAACAACCTGGTGGAACAAGAGTTAATTAATGAGTCAGCTTAAAAATGCTAATGAGGTGTTAATATGACAAAACTAACAAGCAAAGTAACTAAATCACCATTGGAGCAACTTAATATATTATTTGTAAATATATATATATTATATATATATATATATGGTGATGATCCTGGAAGAGGGTGTGTTAAGGAGAGAAGGGAGAGAAAGTCTTATGGGCCAATCAAAACGCGCCGTGTGTCAAACTAAAATAAAACGCGTGGTGGCATAGTTGTAAATAAATTAAACTTTTGTAAAACGCGGCCAGCTTGGTCAGCTTGGGTTTGGGTCAGCTTGGGTTGGATTGGGTCAGCTTAGGGTTGGGTGGGTCAGCTTAGGGTTGGGTTGGGTCAGCTTAGGGTTGGGTTGGGTCAGTTTTTATTTGAAGTCAAATTATTTACAGATTTGCCACCGCGTTTTTTTTAAAAAAAAGCCACATGTCAACTTCTGGTTGGTTAGAAAAACCTTTCTCCTTTCTCCTTCTCTCTTCTCTCCTTAACTCACCTTCTCATTTGATCTCTCATATATATATATATATATATATATATATATTATATATTCTATATGATGCTCTATTTATATATATATAATATAATATAAAGGGGATTTATTTCGATTTTTTTACAAGATTAGTGAAGAACTCTAATATGTATTGGATCACATGTTTTTAAAGTTTATTTACATGTGAAACGTTATAAAAATGTATGTGTAAGAAATTTTTTTTCAAAACCTTATATAATCGTCTGTTAACATGTGAACGCAAATGTGAACAAGTTTATTCACAAGTTCACACAAGGTTGGTTTGAAGGTTTTGAAAAAATATTTCTTTTACATCATACATTTTTATAAAGTGTAACATGTCAATGAATATTAAGAACATGTGAACTTTTAAACTTAGAAGTTCTTACCGTTCTAAAAAATGTTTTTCTAGAAATTAAGAATTTTATAAATACAAATGTTATCATATAATTTGAGATGGATATTCTTTCAGGAATTTTATTCTTTACACTATATACTATCTAATTACAATCGTTTCTTTCATGATGAACTGACAATTAAAAGGCCCAAAAAATGAATGCACCTTCAAATCATGAAATACTAAGAACATACAAAAAAAAACAAAAAAACAATGATAAAATTACTAGACTGTAGCTTCAACCTCAATTTGATCCAGTAACTTGACAACTTCATTCATATTTGGTCGCAATTTATTCGATTCAGTAGTACAAAACGTTGCGATTTTGATGAACTCCAAAACCTCCTTTTCGTTTACTTCATCTTTCGACATTCCAACATCTACCATTTCCATTTCTCGATTTTGTGACACCATTTTCGCAGCCCATTCAACTAATCGAATCTCTTTTCCATCGTCGTCTTTCATTGGCCAATTCGGACGCTTAGAAGTCACAATCTCAAACATTAGTATCCCAAAACTATAAACATCTCCCATAACAGTAGCTGCAGGAGCCCCATAGAAATACTCTGGGGGCATATACCCCATTGTCCCTGCTACTTGAGTCGATACATGAGAATGTGAATCCTCAATCCTTCGGGCTAGCCCAAAATCCGCGATATGAGCCTCAAATTCCTCATCTAATAACACATTACTAGCTTTTATATCTCTATGAATTATAGGTGTATCCAAATTATGCATAAATGCTAGCCCTTTTGCTACCCCTTTAATAATTTTAACTCTAGTTTTCCAAGACAACCGTGTCCGTACGGTTAAGGATTCGTTATTAGTGGAAGACATATCGTAAAGCCATTGGTCTAAGCTCCCATTTGCAATAAATTCATAAATCAAAATCCTATCTGAACCCGTAGCACAATATCCATAAAACCTCACAATGTTATCATGTTTTCTGATCTTGCCAAGTGTCTCCATCTCAGCCCGAAATTCTCTATACCCTTGAAAGGCGTCAGCGCCGAGTTTTTTAACAGCTACGGTGACGCCCCAAGGGAGATCGGCTTTATAAACCAACCCGAAACTTCCATCGCCTACAATCAGATCAGGCGAGAAGTTTCGGGTTGCTTTGACTAAGTCAGACATATCAATTTGATTCAGAGATGGATCAAACAGTTGGCTTTCTGCTACGCTAATGAAAGAAGTTGACATACCGAGATTCGGGGCGTTTCGGATTGCTCTAGTACGATGTCTGGATTCTGGGTCATGAGTGGTTTTCTTTTTTGTGTGACATATGCAGTAAATAAAGGAGAATATAAGGGTGATGAAGATGAAACTGGCTGTGGCACCTATGATAGCCTGAAGGACTGGATCCATGGCCATATGAGATATTAGAAAGAAAACTATTAATGGGTTTTGGAGAGGGAGAGAAATGGGTGTGAGTTGGATGGGAAATGGAACAGAAAGTGAGCCGCCATTGACGGGGAGAAAGGCATGAAGAATGAGTCAACGGGTGAAATAAAGGACAAATCATGATTGAGAATTTGTGATTTAGACTAATTTGGGATTGTAGTACACGGTGATTTCATTTAGACAAAGTGTAAGAAATTAGACAAAGAAAAATACACCGTCTATATATATAAACGTCATCATTTGAAAACTAAAATTTTCATGAAGACTAAAAAATTGGCCAAAACACACTGTGATCTGAATTTAACATAATGTGTTTTTAATTTTTTTTAGAAAACACATTGTGTTAAGTTCATATCACAGTGTGTATGAATAATTTTCTGATTTTCACGCGCTATTAAAAACACACTGTGATTTAAAACATAACACGATGTGTTTTTAGATTACACAATAAAAACACATTGTGTTTTTAGAAAACACAATTAAAACACATTGTGTTAGATTCAGATCACAGTGTGTTTTGGCCAGTTTTCTAGTTGTCACATAAATTTTTCAAATGAACATTTCACTATATACTAAAGTTGAATGAAAGTTGCTTCTTTAACACTTCATTCATTAGGGTAATCAATGATATTAAGAAGTAATGATTATTAATAGTATATAGCTTGCTATGTATTTTGAGGCTTAATTAGTTGTTTAGCTAATTTATTTAGTTTAATATGGGTCGATCTTTTTATTTGATATGCACTAAATAAATTGGGCCCAATAATATACCAACGGGCACCATCTAAGAAACCCAACCATTCATATCCCCAGTCCCCTGATGAATACATGCGGTTACTTGGGATTTTGAAGTTCCTAAATCCTCATTTAGATCATTCTCTTCAAGTCGGATCATATCTCATATCTGATCAAACACTCAACACCTCACCACGACAACCACCAGCCTACCACCACAGTCCTTCCAGCCAGCCACCATAAATGATAAGGATCTTACATCTAACACAACTCAATCAAGTTTCTAATGATCTTTTCTTTTTGTCCAAATATACTCCTCTTTTGTGTTTAATTTCTGATTAATTGCTAACCGATGCAGCTGTTTTATACTTGATATTTAAATGATGCCTATACATTGTTAAAAGTATTGTTGGCAGTGTCTCGATCAAGGTTTGTTCTTATACTTCTCTACTTTTTCTTTTTCTTTAGCATGGTTTGAGTTAAACACAGTGCTTCGATTTTTATGTGGTATATTTTTTTCACTGAATTACTGGATTCATTGTATAAGGTATAGTAAAGTGCTCTTTAACAATTTAGCATTTTCATGGCTTTTATGTTTGACTTGCTAAACTTTTATAATATTCTTTTTATATTGATTGTTATTATGCATCAATTGTTATTGAAAGTGAATACAGTAATAGGATTTAAAGAAAACAAACATTGTTCCTTGAGGTTTGTGTTTTATTTTGATCTATTATTATTATTATTATTATTATTATTATTATTATTATTATTATTATTTATTATTATTATTATTATATTATTATTATTATATTATTATTATTATATATTATTATTATTATATTATTATTATTAATTATTTCTATTTTATATTATTATTATTATTATATTATTATTATTATTATTATTATTATTATTATTATTATTATTATTATTTGTTATGACAATTTTGGATTGAATATATTTAGGATATGTTTGGATTCAAGCTTCTCTATCCCATCTCTTTGTATCGATTTTCATTGTTGAAGTTTATGTGTTCAGATTGTTTACCGATAAAGATGGGAAATTAAAGACAGGTTTTGCTGGACGTACGGTAAACAGAATTTCAGCCCTGAGACTGTTGAGATAATAATACCTGTTTGTGTAATGTGCAGCGAGTAATTAGGTATTTGTCAATTTTTTCACTTTGGGTGGGTAGGTGTCGGAGTTTCATTTATTGAATGTTGTCTTCTTTAGGAAAAAACCATATACATTTACAATCCGTCTACGCTACATCGAAATTTGCTACTTCATGCATTCAAAAAGATTTGACAGGTTAGTATTTTTTGAGTTTGTCAAAGAGCATATGTTCTGGATGCGAGTATGTTTCCAATTTAGCTTTGGTGAGACAGATTTTGTAAGTCCCAAATTGATGGATTACCCGACTGGCAAGCAATTCTAATCTGGAATAAGACCAGTTTAGAATGTCGATCCAGATATGGATTTAAACAATAAAAGTAAATGACTGAAAGTAAATTGCAAGAAACTAAAGGTGCTAAAACTATATAAATAATATATATAAGTCAAGTATGTGACATTGAGACACGATGTACTTTTCAATGTATTTTATTCATTGATATAAACAAAATACAAAGGTTGTTGCGGAACAAAGATATCACCCTAGTGAAGTATCTAAACAACCTTGAAATACAAGTGATCTAAAATAACTTGGAAATACTCTTAAGAATTACTTAGAGTATATCTCACAAGTAGCAATGTCAAAGTTTCAAGCACTTTGCAAGTTGTGAGAAACCTTATATTTATAGGCAAGGTTCAGTGATGATGTGGACCAGGCTGTACAAATATGGTTGGGAGCATTTAAGGAATTAAAGTTAATTCCTTAACATGCGTATTTTTAAGGTTAAGTGTGAAAGTCATTTGATGTGACATTTCACACTTTATTCCCAACCTTTTTACACAACCTTGTACTTTTAATAGATAAAGCTATTAACCGGGTAAAGGTTGGTAAAGTCAAAAGGCTTCCTCGTAATCAGTGTAAAAGTGTTGTAAGTACTTTTTACACTGAGATGCTTCAGTCTTCGATCAGGTAGAATCTTCTCTGGGCTCTGCTTCTGAGATGATTCTCTTTCTTCAGTCTTCAGTCTTTGACTTCAGAATGAATGATTTCAGTTTGTGCTGCTGAACTGAAGTGAAGCTTCAGTGAACTAATTCTGAAGAGGTTCAGAATTCTGTACAAGTATTCTTCACTGAACTTCAACTATTTCCTGGACAAATTATACTTGGTCGATTTTCGACCTAACAAATTCCCCCTATTTGTCATGAAATAGTGCATGCATCTCAGACTTCTATCTATACATGTTTGTAAGTCTGAAATGCAAGTTTTGTTTAAGTTGTAAAAATTTTCTAAGGACATCTTATAGATCATTGATGTCTCATAATTTTTCTTGTTGTTTTTCTTACTTAAACTTATCATCTACTTATTGGCTACAATTTGTAACATATATATACAAACTGAAATGTTTGTTACAGATGCAAATAAAATTACAAGTAAATGATAATCTGAAAGAGAACACTACTTCTTTGCAGGCCTTGAGCCAGAAGGTGCTTTAGTAGCTTTTCTCTTCAGAGGAGACTGATCCTTTCTACCAAACAATCTGTTCTCCATCTCTACCTTGGCTTGCATCTTTTGTTGTATTCTTGACATCCATGCACCAATGAGATGAGATTTTGGCTTCGCCTTCAGAATGGGGATCATCTCTCTATGTTCAGACAAGCCAAATTCATGAACTGAGACCTGATTGTACTCAGCTGCTGCCCTTCCTTCTCTGGTAACCACCAGATCAAATAACTTCAATCCACCTGCCTTTGTTATTTCAACATCAATAATCTTGGCAGGATGAGATAGATGCTTCAGATAATGCTCATACTGAGCCTTTTCATGCTTTCTTTGTAATTCTTCAGCATCATCTGAAATTGGTTTGAAGGTGGAAAGATCAGCATCACGAGTACTTTTCCTTGAGGATCTTGGTCCAGTTGTTTTGCTTTTTAGTGGTGGCCTTGTCTTTTCCCTTTCCACCTTGAGAACTTCAGCCAGAATTGCCTTCTTTTTGATATCTATCTCAGCCTTCCTATTTTTCACCAAGTCTTCAATAGATAACTTGAAGGTGAGATGGTCCAGCTTTTGTTCCAAGGGAGAATACTGAACACCATATTCATAGTCAGCCATTTTAGTTAATGCCTTCTGCACTCTGGGATCTTCTTTAATCTTTTGATATCTTTCTAATGAAAGACCCAAAGCTGCAGCATCAATATGATCAAGGGTCCCCATCTTCAGATGTTGTTTCCTTTCCTTCAACTTGTTTTCTCTATAGGCAATGAACTGATTGGAGACTTTCTTCTGTAATTCCTTCAGTTTAGCTTCATCTGCATTCAAGTCATGCAGAGGATACCCATGTTCATCAACATTTTCACCAACCACCAGCCCAGAACCCTTTGACCCTTTAGACTTGGGTTCTTCAACAACTTGGGCTTTTCCTTTATCCTTCTTAGCAGGCTCAGAAACTTGCACTGCAGATTTATGTTGTTCCCCCTGAACTGAGGCACTACCAGATTGAACCTCAGTTTGTTTCTTGGTTGCTTCAATTAATTCTTGATTACTTGCCAACAAACCAATAGGCACATTGTCCTTTCCCCATTTGGGGACCTCTGAAGGCAACTTTGCGAATTCTTCAATTGCCATCTGCATATTCTTCAGAGGTTCCCAACTTTGTTGTTGCAGACATTCAAAAAGACCCTTTGATAATTGAGCAAACTGAGACCTTAATCTGAAATTAGAGTTCAGGTTCAGTGCTTCTTTATTCACAATTTCTGAAAGCTGCTTTCTATTTTCTTCAGTGAATGAATGAGCAAGAGGAGGAGCAACAACCACTTCTTTCTTTAGAAGGGTCAGAATTTCATCTAATTGTTTGGACTGACCCTTAACAGTTTCATCGAGAGTAGACACAGATTTCTGAACTTCTTGTACTGCTTTGTCTACTTTCTTTGAAGTGTCTTTTGTTAATTCTAGGACCATCCTTCTGACCCTTTCTTCAACCTTTTCAGCCACTGAGGTGGAAATCTGAGCAACAAGTTCCTGAGATAGCTCAGACTTCAGCCTCTCAAACACATTACCACTTATTGAAGACCCAAGTTCCTTCTCATTGACACTTGGCTTCTTCACCAACTCATTCACCTCCTTCCCGACTGCCATAACATCTTGTTTTATGAGTTCCACAGAGGATGTCAAGTTTGCAAGTTGCAACAACTGAGGCTTGCACATCTCTCTTGGTCAGTTTGAAAGCTTCCCTTATTGCTGAGCTTATTTTGTTGCAAGCATGGACTAACTCATTTAGCTTCCCAGTCACTAATCCCTCATTTCCAGCAACCTTAGTCAACTCAGTGCCAAGAAACACCTGAGCACCTTTCATTTCAGCCGGGGATGTCGTGTTGGCAGTTAGAGATTTGATTAAGTCCTCCACCTTGAGAAGCAGGCTTTGGACTTCGGCATTTTGTATCTCTAATTGTGCTCCCACACTCAAAGGAGGAGGTGGTTGTGCAGAAGCAGAAGCAACAAAGGGAATGTTTCCAAGCTCATCCAGTGCCTTTTCAACTTGCATTTCAGTTGGACTCTCAGATTCTGTTTCAGAGTCCAACTCTTTTTCAACTGGATCATTATAATTGATGGGCCTTGGAACGTTTTGAAGTTGTGGGTGAATGTGTTGGAGTTGTGGTTGAAAACGTGGTGAAGTGATATATGCAGGAGTTGAGCCTGGTGGAAAGTAAGGGTGTTTATGGCTTATTGGCGGTGGTTGATATGGTTGTTCAAGATTTTGGATTTCTGCGGGAGGAGGGGCGTTTGCGAGGTTGAAGGTTGGCTCAGAATCAGACGACTGATTCTCCTCCAATAAACCCTCGTCAAACTCAAAGTCAGCAAGGGAATCAAGATTCCCCTAAGGTGGCTCATCGTCATCCCAGAAAGCAGTCAAGACTGCAGTCTGATCAGATATGCCCTGGTTCAGATCACTGGTACCTGAACCAGCTTCTGGTTCAACAACTGCTGTTGCAGATGCATCGTCACCAGATTGATTATGGGTTGGCTCAACCAAAGCTTCATCGCCAATGACAGTAGACACATGGGTTGCCTTAATGACTCTCGTACCATCGTCAAGAGTCACTTCATCGGCCGTAGAGTTTGGAGCTTCAGTTTCTAATGGTGTCACCTCAGAAACATCATCAGCTCGTACATCAGAAGAGTGTAAGATTTGTGAGGTTTCAGGGGGTGCACGTGCAGACTCAGACTGTACTGTGTGTTCAGTGGACACACTTACATTTCCTTCACCATCCCCTCCTAAAGAAGTTTTGGGGATGGCTGCCTGTGGGTTTCCCTTTTGACTCGATTCTTCTGGTTCTTGTTGGGAAGAACCAGAAGGGTTAGCTTCGGTACTAACATCCTTGGGCTGTGAGGATGATTTCTTAAATTTTTGATGTTTCAACAAGCCCTTTGGAGATCCTGAGGGACCTTTTGAGAGGTCCTCAGGTTGGTTAGTGGAAGAGGAGGTTGGTGGTTGGGTAATTGAAGTTGTTGGGGTTTTAAACAACCTCAGCATTTTGCCACCAGATGCACTAATGGGTCCCACATTCTTTTGCGGCCCGCTCAGTGATCTTTCTGAACCAGTCGGTCTTACTGAGACAGTTTTAGTATATACCTGAAGCATTTCAGCAGAGAGTTCAGGTTCCTCTTCTGAAGTGGATGCCTTTGAGAAATCCCTGTAGTACTCTGGTGCTGAAGCTTCCGGCCCTCCATTATTGTGAGTCCCTCGATAGCTCTGGATCGCTCTCGAGATCGTCTAGGTTATGTCGTGAGTGCGGAATCCTCACGAGATAACTGTTTGATTAGTTATCTAGATTATTGCTAATTAACAAGATTGTTAACAGCCTTAATTAAGCTATATTCGTTTGCTAATGATAGCCTACGAACTTAGATGATGATTGGTGTGTGTTTAATCGACTGGATTGACTCAATTTAGGTTTTCCAATCGCTTATATACGTTTATCCTGGATATTGGGCCTGCTGGGCTTTGTTCCTACGAACTTAGCAGCCCAGCCCTTAGAACGAAGATAATCTTCGTTCGTTCCTAACGAAGATCATCTTCGTTAGTACTAAAACCATCAACATCTTATGCTTAGTTATTTTCCTAGTACTTTATGTACAAGAACCTAACATATATTATGATTGTACTTGTATGACACACATAACAACCATCATATATAAACATATATAAAACACCAAAACATGTAATCAATCATTACTAAAACACGAAGTCCATAATCTATTAATTACATATAAATGAATAAGACATAATCAAATCTAAGTTGCTGTTGTCACATCAACATGCATCAACAAACTCCCCCTTGACAGCAGCATCTTGGATTTCTTTAGTCTTCAAAAATCTTGTCATCCATCAAATAACAATCGCTTGCTATTTGCGTGAATGTTCTCATGTAAGCAGACCTGAAGAATCTTACGATACCGACTTTCTTCATCCTTCCAAAACGGCAAGAACGAACATTCCGTATCGTATAACTTTCTCTGATCATTCCTTGAGAAGTTCACCAGCTGCATTGGATCATAAACTCTTCTCAACAAAATCTTCTTCTCTGAATCTGCATACATTTTGGCTTCACCAGAAATGCGATCAATCTCCCAATTATCCATTTTATCTAGGACATCTTGTGGCCACTTCTTGGCAGGGACCTTGATCATACATTTGATATCACGTTGAATGTACTCAACACTTTTATCTGGCTTCACCACCTTCTTCTTTCGTCTTGGTTCAATATGAAAATTTGGTTTTTCAGAGTTTTTCATATTCGACCTCAACTTGAAATCTTCATAAAGATTCTTACCAATCACATCTGCAAGACCATAATTACTTGGATTGATAATC
>CM067173.1:45126290-45202833 GCA_034093135.1 Erigeron breviscapus | reverse complement strand
GACTGGAGGATTGTCAGTGTTCTAGACCTTACAAGTCTGAACACTGATATCGAGGAATTGACTTTTTGCCTTTACACACTTTCCAAAGAACATTCCACTTGTTCTTTACCAAAGTGCTTACGTGTGTAAAGGTGGTTGGTTAAAAGGATTATTGTCATATTGATGTGACTTTATCCTTGTACCTTAACCAATGCATTTAATGACCTTGTCGGTTCATTAAATGCATGCAACCATATTTGTACGACACAAATTCACTGGTAAATTTGTTTGCCTATAAATACAAAGTCATATTCTTCGTTAAAATTACTTTTAGCATTAAAGGTGAATTTGTCTAAATACTCTCGATCTTAAACAGGGATACTTCACAACTTTAAGTAACTCGATCCAAAGAGTTTATTTGGCAAATATAGATCATTTGTAATTCATAGGTTGTTAGGATACTTACATACTTGTATTATCTTGATTCCGCACAACCTTGTATTTTATTTAACATCATAAATAAAATACACTTGAAAAATTACATTGTGTTCCACCTTTAATTTATTGCTTTTAGTCTTGTATTACTTTGTTTATATTCTTGCATTTATATTCAAGTAATACTAGTCCATTCTAGTACTTATTAGACTTGTTGTATTTTACACTTCTGAGTTAACCATCGAGTTTGGGACTTTACACTTTATCTTGTTCATATTGTGATTATTTGGCGATGGTTCCTTGTGATCCATTACTACGAACTCACCAACCTAGTGTTGACTTTGTTTAGTGCACTTTTCAGGTATTCGTGTGAAATTGGAGACTTGATGACTACTTGTTGCTTCCGCTAGGGCTTGGACTGGGACTCTCATGGATCCGTGATCCGTTTGTTCATTTAGGGTTTATGCTCAGAATCTTACGAACTTAGTTGTATTTGGCTTGTCTTGAATCTCTTTTGTTGACTTCTTGTTTACTTTGCATCTCGTACCCTTAATTGTCGTTTGGGTTCACTGGATCCTTTATTTTCATGTAGTTTATGTTCTACGATAATTCCACTGTGTGCTATATAATTTCGTGACATTTCGGGCTCTAGTTCGGGGTGTTACAGAATGGTGGCCCATGCGTGGTCGTAGAGAATTAGGCGCTTGACCTAGACTACGGCTTAAGTTAAAACCCTTCATATAGCATGCATGGTTAGGAATTTTGTTTGCAACGTGAATTACGTGAAACCCTGAAAGTGTACATTGTGAGTTCGTAGACAAGACCAACTATGTGATGACTTGAATGCAATTGGACAACGTGTTGTTTTGAGATGAATACAATATGGTTAACCTATACATTGATGTTGACTTGATTGTTGATTGTTGATGAGATGAATTGGATTGTTGTTGAGTTTGATGATAGTTTGATGATTTAGGGCAAAATGAAGTTATGGCATTAACATGGTATAACATTGTGGCAACCCTAAAAGAGCCTGATCAACTATTTTATGGTCACCTGGTATTATAACAAGTTAATGACATCACGGATTGCACATGTTTGGCTTAGAGTATAAAAAGGAACCGATATGCTTAATGGGAGTTGGTTGGGTGGAGGGTTAGCCGCTGGTACACCTTGTATACATACCCGGTCAATAACTAGAGGGCATATCGGATTCGGATTATACTTTAAACCGCTTGTTTAGTTGCCTGTTTGCGTGATGTGTTGAACATGAGCATTGGTTATGATAATGGACAACTAGTATGAATTTAGCACGAGAAAATGATAGACAATTGTTGTAAACTTGGCATGATGGCATGATAGATAACAATCCCCTTTGAACATTAGTACTCTTGCCTTAGTTTAAAAGATATGGATTATGTATATTATGTCGACATGAGAGCATTAACTACTTATGTGACTAACATGTGAGCATTTTGAGGCTAACTTTCGGGTCAACGTGTTGCTTGCTTTATAGAAAATGGTGGGACCAAGAAGGAGTATGACTAACCATAGCGATGAGCCGGATTTGGCAACCGTGATCGCCCAAGCGGTCGCAAATGCCATACCTACTATTGTAGCCCAAGTCACGTCAAGCCTTCAAGGAAACAACGAAGCACGTGAAGCTAGAGTAAATATGGGTGATGATAGTGTGTTAAGCGAGTCGTCAACCAAAAGAAAGAATGTCGGGGAGTCTAGTGGGACAAAGAAAGTCGGTAGGTTTGACAACAATCATACTAGCAAGGGAGAAGTGTTTACGGCATTTGGGCCGGCAAGGAAAGAGTATTTGGGTTCTTTACCTAAGTGCGGGAGGTGCCCTCGACATCATGCTCCTACCACTTCTTGTGAGGCATGTTACCATTGTAACAAGTTCGGGCATGTGGTCAAGGATTGTAGAGAACCAAGAGTGGCTCCCTTGAATGTGGTTCCTCTTCAAACCGTCCATCCCCAAGCTAATCACCCACGGAGCCAATGGGGTAATTGTTTTGTGTGTGGTAGCCCCGACCACTATAGAAATGCTTGTCCTAGATGGGTTGAACCACAAGCCCAAGTGGCGGCTTCTCATAATCAACTTCAAGTTGTCGTTTCTACCCAAAACGGTAGCTATCAAAGCCGTCAAGTGCCACCTCGAGGACGAGCCTTGGTGGAAAATGCTAATGAAGCCCGAGACGATCCAGAAGCGGTGACAGGTACATTCCTTCCTCCCGACCATTACGACGCGATGTTAGTTGATTTAGGACCGATATTAGCCTTACTCCTTTTACTTGACTTCTTTGATTTACAATTATCCGTATGCCTAGATCTGAAACTCAATCTTTAAATGAATTGTGATGTGCTAGATGGGTCTAGTTGAATTGCTTGGTAATGATAGTTTGACTTTAAACGATATCAAACTCTTTATTGGCCCTATGCTCCCTTGAAATTTGGAAACCTTGTTAATCATTGCAAGCATGAATTGGATAACGGCGATTAATGCGATTAGTGATTGTGGCAAAAAGTTGTTTAAAAATGTTTTTGTTTATCGATAAGATTCTTAGGGCCCAAGACGAGATATCCGATTCCACTAACTCTAAGTCCTTAGTGCTACCGTCTCAGAGGTAGAATTAAAGACCTTTACTATTAATTGCGATTTTCCCGATATCTTTCCGGGTAACTCACGGGGATTACTCCCATCTCGACAACTCGACTTTTGTATTTCTTGATTCCCCTAACGCCGCACCCGTAACTGGAACTCCTTATAGGCTTGTCATAACCGAAAAGCAAGAATTGGAAACATGACACAAATTGCTCCGAGAAGAAGGGTTTATTCGTTCTAACTAACTGATGTGGAAAGCTCCAATCTTATGGTGAAAAAGAGAGACGGGTCGTCTAGAGTGTATATTGACTACCTGGAGTTGAATGAGCTTACGGTAAAGAACCGGTTTCCACTCCCCCGAATAGATGACTTGTTTGATCAATTCCAAGGTGCCAAGTATTTCTCCAAAATTGATCCTCACTCGAGTTATCATCAACTCCGAGTACATGAGGATGGCATTCCCAAAATGACGTTCCGTACAAGGTATGGACACTTTGAATCCACTGTTACGCCTTTCGGGTTGACTAATGCACCGGCGGTGTTCACGGATTTGATGAACCGAGAGTGTCGACCATACTTGGACAAGTTATCCTTGATTTTATTGATGACAACCTTATTCGCTCAAAAATGAAGGGAGAACATATTAAGTACGGGCGCAAAGTGCTCGAATTAATTGGAAAGGAAAAGTGGTATGCAAAATTATCCAAGTATGAAGTTGTGGTTGAAGGAGGTCTACTTTCTTAGTCACGTGGTGAGCAAGGATAATATTCGTGTGGGTCCTAGCAACGTAGAGGTGGACAAGAATTAGGGATGACCCGAGACGCCAGCTGAGATTCGTCAAATTCTTGGATTGGCGGGTTGTTATAAAAGATTAATTGAAATTTCTTTAGAGATGCACAACCGTTCACTCTCTTGACTCAAAAGAGAGAAGAATTGAATGGGGAAAAAGAAAAAAATGAGCCTTCCAAATTCTCAAGGAAATATTGTGTAAATTATACCCATCGCAAAAAGCCTTCCACACATCTTTAACCGAAACGAGTCGAACGTGAGACAAAAGGGCGATGATTTGAACTCTTTAGTGACTATGATTGTGAAATCCGTTACCATCCGGGCTAAACCGATGTTGTGGACGATACTTTGATTAAGAAAGGGAATGTCAAGTCGAGGCAATCAGGAGTAATGAGCCTCACAGTAGGACAAGACATTTGTAACGGGACCAATTGAAAACTCAAATGCACGCTACACCACAAGAGAACTTTGGTAGTGAAGAATTGGACGATGTGGGACAATGATTTGATTGTAAAGAAGAGAATGGATCATATTTAGTTGAGAGGCTCTGGGTTCCCATTCTGGGTAATCTAAGAACATCCCTTGTGGATGAAGGCCACAATCCAGCTTATTCGGTCCATCCCGGGTCGGATAAGCGTATTTCTATTTAAAAGATTTTACAAGTAGTCAGGCATGAGGCATGATTTGGCTAAATGTGCGAGCGAGTGCCTCATTTGCCTACAAGTTAAGGCCGATCATGAGGTGCCACCCGGATTGAAGGTGCAACAGGTAGAGCGAGAATGGAAATGGGAACGAATCGCAATGAACTTCAACACGAAGTTACCGAAGGCATGAAATGGTCGTGATACGAATTGGGTGATTGTGGATCGGTTAGCGAAGTTGGCCTACCTTTGGGCCATCCGTGAAACCGGTTAGTTTGACACCATGGCTCGGTTATACTTTAAAGAGGTGGTATCTAAGCGTGGAGTTCCAGTTTCTATCATCATCGATAGAGATGCCGGGATAACCTAAAATTTGGAAGAGCCTTCCAACAAGCAATGGGTACTCAACTCGATATGAGTACAATACTTCATCATCAAACAGATGGACAAGATGAAGGAAACGCCACAACCGCTAGAAGATATGTTGAGAACATGTATTGTTGACTTTGGTGGCAGTATGGAAGATCACTTACCGTTTATTGAACCCTGGTACAATAATAGTTATCATGAGGATATGAAGTGGCACTCGTTGGGGCACTTTATGGTAGGAAGCGTTGTCTCCCCTAACTTGGGTCGGGGGTAGTGGATTAAAACGACAAAAGGAAGTTCTCAAATCAAAGAGATTGCCATTAACCCATGAATGATGAAAGAGGTACGCCGAGGTGAAGTGTGAACCACTGGAATTCCTTGAGAGCGTAGGGTATTTCATATTTGTAAATAACATGAGTGTTTGGCGGACCCCACCCTTTACGTGCCAATGAACGAGATCCAAGTAGATAAAGACCCAACCATGTTGGAGAACTGGTAGAACTTTAGATAGTGTGGTCTAAGTACCCACATTTGTTAGTGATTAGTGTTTCGTTGAATTTCGAGACGAAATTCTTTTAACGGGGGAATGATGTAACATTCACGATATTTGACCTCGTTGACTTTATGTACTATTTGACTAACGATCTTAGTTAATGACATAATTGAGTTTATTTTGGGGTATTATGATTAGAAACGTATATGTCAGGTCGATGACCCACCTTATTATATGAGACGACGTTATATGATTGTGAAGTTATTAGTAAATTGTGATGGAGTAACCCATGGGTCATACCCACACCCATGACCCACTTGGATCACCCAACCCTATCCACTCCACCACCCATCCATCCTTCCACTCATTCCCTCATCCATACATTTCCCTATATTTCTTTCTCTCTCTTAAATGCTCTCAAGCACACACAAACCCTCATCTCTCTCTCTCTAGACTTCTTCACACATTTATTATTGTTAGCTTAAATTAAATACAAGAATCATCATCATCATCATTTTATCCCCATCATATCTCAATTTGGAGGTCTCAAGTGCAAGAAAACCTCATCTATAGCTTAATTTCGGATTTGATCATTGGTGGTGATTGGTGGTAAGTAAAACTTTATTCAAATTAATTATTTTGCACTTATTAACCTATTCTAGTTCAATCTATGAGGTTTGTGGTCAAAAATCGGGTCAAAAAGTCAACTAGGGTTTGAAGGGGTTAAATTACGTCAAACTGAAATCTAAAGACAAATATGATGTTATGGCTGAAATTTAATATGGGTTTTGTTAAAATAAATTGGTTTATGTTTAAAATAGTGGTTCCATGTCTCAAAACCGGGTCAAGAACCCAAACGGGTCAAACTAGGGTTTCATGGGTTGATTTGAGTTAAAATGATTTTTGGTTGAACAAATCATGTTATGGGTCGAAATCCTTGGTGAAATCATGTATATTTATGTTGAAATGTGTTAGTCCAGCTAAAACAAGTTCAAGATTATCAAAAAAACGGGTTTATGAGTCAAAAATGGGTTTTCATTTGGTTTTGGGTCGTGTTCTCCCTTGTCAAGCTGCTGCTACCCGATCAGTTCATCCCACCGTACCACATGCCCAGGACCACCGTCCCAGACGGTGGTCTGGTTTGTTGAGTTTCAGCGTGCGAGTTGGTAACCCACCGTAAGACAGAACCATCCACCGTCTGGCCACCGTTTTCTACCGTAAACCACTTCTAAGCCACCGTCCAAGACGGTGGCAGGGACCGTCCCAGACGGTGGTGTGTGTGACCAGCTTTTCTTCACTTTTCCTTGGATCGAGCTCAGCTTTCCATTGGGTCCTTTCTCGACTCCTAGAACCTCGTACATGTGTGGTAATCGTTGTTTGAAGTTGAGGGTCATCTAAAACTCTAAAATGGGGCACGAACTTAAACTATATAAATGTATATGAACAAGATGAATACATGAGACGACTCCGGGACAACTCTAACTCGTTCCAAACAATGCTTGAACACCCTAAAGCCGCGTAAAGACCTCGGGAAGTAGGTATAAGTCACGTGTCACTTATGAAACCCTAACGGGGATTAAGTTGTTGCATATTAATGTGTATATTATATATATTTATAGGTTTTGGACACGTGGAGCCTATTGAACGCTTATAATCTCATCTTACCTCGAAATTTAGCTTTTATTGCCGACCAAGGTGAGTTCCGTAGATCCCTACTCGATTGAGATTCGGGCTGGAAAGTGCATACATACGTGTTTGATTGTTTGTTTGACTTATTGATGATTTGATTGGTTATTTGATTTACTATGCGTTCGTTTATGATCATATATTGTGCGATTGGATGTTTGATTTGAGTTGTGGTTTTGATTGGTGGATAGTTTCGATTGATTGTTTGATGGTTTACGCATACGATTGTGATATTGTAATTTATTTAGGATAGTCGTACATACATGGAAGTCGGTTATGCCTTCAAAGGGTTTTAGATGTGGTGGGAAGGCTGCGGGTGACCCTATATATAAGCATCTAGGACTCGTTGAAAGTAGAATCCTCCTAAGTGTATGTACGTATAGTTTTTGGTTGGTTTGGTGGTTGATGATTGATGGAATTGTGATTGAGGTAAACACTCATATGTGATGATATGGATATTGGTGAGATGGATATGTACATCCAAGTGTATAGATGTATACACTTGTGTTGAACTGATGAGAAGTACATGACTCCGGGTATATAGACATATATACACCGATGATTTTGAGATGCCACATTGTTCATTGTGATGACATGTGAGTATCGTTGCATTGTTGACTTGATGGTCACAATTATGATGTGCATTATGACATTGATATGCATACGACACATATATTGATAATGATATCTCCTGTGCATACTCATTACACGCATATGATTGCACTCTTGATATCCGCATGCATTTGGCCTATTTCTTAACATTGACACGCATTTGGTACACTCTTGTATTGATATCACTTGTACATATTCATTATATGTTTTCTAACTATCTGGTATAGTTACTTGTATGATTATTGGTGTGTGATGAGGTTTTGCCATGAGTAAACCTATATTACGTGTCATGGTTGTGTAAGGGCTACATGTAAGTTATTACTTGCCTTTATCTTGTTCATATTGTGATTATTTGGCGATGGTTCCTTGTGATCCATTACTACGAACTCACCAACCTAGTGTTGACTTTGTTTAGTGCACTTTTCAGGTATTCGTGTGAAATTGGAGACTTGATGACTACTTGTTGCTTCTGCTAGGGCTTGGACTGGGACTCTCATGGATCCGTGATCCGTTTGTCCATTTAGGGTTTATGCTCAGAATCTTACGAACTTAGTTGTATTTGGCTTGTCTTGAATCTCTTTTGTTGACTTCTTGTTTACTTTGCATCTCGTACCCTTAATTGTCGTTTGGGTTCACTGGATCCTTTATTTTCATGTAGTTTATGTTCTACGATAATTCCACTGTGTGCTATATAATTTCCGTGACATTTCGGGCTCTAGTTCGGGGTGTTACACACTGTTTCTTTAAACTACATATTCACCCAGGTTTTAAAATCAAATAAGAAACAGAGGACTGATAATATGTTACATATCTGTATATGTAATTGGAGTTTAATAGAATTTGACTTTTCTCCATATTTAATTGCATATTCTTCCATATTTGTATATGAAAAGGGGGATTGATAATGTTGATATAATTCTTAGTATATATCAACTATCAAGTACTAATATCTATCGTTTTTCTTAGCCACGTATTTGTTCATGTGGTAACTGTCAAAAAGAAAATGATACATATACGTGAATATAATTGATGATGTAAATGGGTTAAATTGAGGGCACTGTGAAAACAATAGGAAACACTTATGACGTTAAAAAAAAATTAAGAAAAATAAAAACAAAATGAAACAATGATATATTGAGAGAGGGGGAGAAAGAAAGAACAATGATATATTGTGAGAGATGGGCAAACAAACACAGTTAAATGAATGGTATATTTGTCTTGTCCATGTGAAAAAATATAGTTGGGTAAATTTGTTATTTAAAATTTTGATTGGGGATATATGTAATTTTGATAGTTAAATTGGGTATATATGCAATTGTCCCCAGAAATTAAGAGTTATGTCTAAAAATAAAAGCTTTTACATCGGCTCTCTCCGAACCAACAAGACCCATAAAGCTTAATATAATATTGTTAATATCTATCTATACTCACTTATAATACAAACTGGAGTTCTTAATTCAGCATTTTTTTCTACCCAAAATACCCCTATACACAAACAAAACCCTACACGCTCCTCATTTCCCCCTTTCTTCTCCTCTGCCCACACTGAACACACACACAAACACACATATCTCACCATAACCACCCACCGTCGTCAATCACCGCAGTCCATTACCACCGCAACCATAAATCCCAAAACCATCACCGTTTAGCCGCCGTAACACGCGGGCATCCATCTAGTGCTATTATAAAAAGTTTTACTTTCATGTGAAAGTTAAAAAAAATAGGACACGTAAATTTACCAAACTACCCTTAATAAATTAAATCACTACCAACACTTAATATTAAATGGGTTTAGTGCGCAGAAATGTAACTAACTATGGCTGAAAAGATATAGTGTGCACGAATATAAGTCGATCTTTATTGTATACACGAACTTAGTAAAAATGTTCAAATCATGTAACATGGTATACGTGGCAGCCCATATGAGCTGCCACGTGCAATATTTTTTTTTTTAACATGCCACGTGTAAGTTTTTGATTGGTTGGTCACAAAAAGTTACATGATTTGAACATTTTTACTAAGTTCGTGCATACAATAAAGGTCGACTTGAATTCGTGCACACTATAACTTTTCAGGCATAGTTAGTTACATTCCGGCGCACTTAACCCTATAAATAACACGCCCCTTATATAATTAAATATCTCTACTATTTCCTTTATATTAATCACCTTTACATTAATTATCTAACTCATTTGACGCTTACCACTATCACCATCCTTACCCGTCACCGTTGCATTATGTGGGTACTTTGCTAGTTAAAATGTAATTTTTATTTTTTGAACGTATAGGACATCAAAGAAACCTCACCGTATAATGGTGAAGCCTTACACGCACCGTAGATAATGAGATACTGACCATCATAAACTGTTACAAGTATTCCGAAAGAAAACCCCAAAATTTGTAATACTTAAAAGATCAATCTCAAAATCTTGGATAAAACCGAAAATATCTAAAACGAGCTGGGCTGAAAAATCTTTGAAAAAGAATTTAAATTCATACTCCTGTAATAAAAGGGAAGGGGAGGGGGGAGAGGGGCAAAAACCCAAAAAATAAAACCTCAACGAAGACGAAGACAGACGGAGAGGTGAAGAATTTTTTCGATTACGTAAAGGATGAAAGCGAAGAAAGCTACGAAGAAGAAGATTACAGAGACACATTTGATTAAAATCACGAAACCATTGAAGAAGAAAAAGTAGCAGCTGCTTTTGTTAATAAATAATACTTGGATTACTAATTATATTGTCACCTTGTAATCCAATTACTTCATCCCAAAGGGCTTGGAATCGACGACATCAATATTTCCATCGCTGCTGCTGCTGCTATAACACAAGGTATATCAAATTCTTTTTCCTCTTCTAAAACTAAATATATATATACTCATTAGTGGATTTTTTATTTATTAATAATCTTACAATGTATGTTTGTATGCTATGATTAGTAGTAGTTGTGTATATTGATTTTTTTTTTTTTTTTAAATTTCTTTCTTTCTTTTAGTGTTGTAAGATGAGGAAGAAGAAGTATACTACAAAGGCTAAAAAGCCCCAAAGAATTGATAATTGCCTCATCCGCCGTATTCAAACCCTCACCAATCGTCCACCTCACTTATTTCTCCGTCGTAAAATTTTCTTTGCTCATAGGTAACCCCATCCTACCATCTATCCATCAATTATATATATATATAGGGCTTATATATATATACTAACTATTATATATATATATAATATATATATATTATTATTATATAGGGCTTAGCTCTCTAGAGAGTTTTCTCTCTAGAGATCTGAGATCTCAACTGCCTTCTCCGGCGTAGCTCCGGCTAGCCGTCGAGAATATTTTTTCCACCCTGGGCCGGAGGTCCCTTCTACTTCGGTAGATCTGGAAGCAGCCTCCCTACCTTTGAGTAGGGGTAAGGTCTGTCTACATCATACCTCCCCCATAGCCCGGCTTATGTCGGGATTGGGTACCTTGTTGTTGTTGTTGTTGTTGTTTATTTGTAGTACAAGGGGAAAAAAAGTACAAAAAGTACATGTGTAAGTTAACTTACACACTTCTTCTTCCTTCTTCCTTCCATCTCCGACCACCACCATGATCATCTCCGACCACCACCATGATCCTCCGGCGACGGCGACCATCTCCGGCGAGACTTACACATGTGTAAGTTAACTTACACATGTGTAAGTAACTTACACATGTGTAAGTTAACTTACACATGTGTAAGTAAACTTACACATGTGTAAGTACAACTTACACATGTGTAAGTTAACTTACACATGTGTAAGTTAACTTACACATGTGTAAGTAAACTTACACATGTGTAAGTACAACTTACACATGTGTAAGTTAACTTACACATGTGTAAGTTAACTTACACATGTGTAAGTAACTTACACATGTGTAAGTACAACTTACACATGTGTAAGTACAACTTACACATGTGTAAGTTAACTTACACATGTGTAAGTTAACTTACACATGTGTAAGTTAACTTACATATGTGTAAGTTTTACAACTTACCCATGTGTAAGTTAACTTACACATGTGTAAGTACAACTTACACATGTGTAAGTTACAACTTACACATGTGTAAGTTACAACTTACACATGTGTAAGTTAACTTACACATGTGTAAGTCTCGCCGGAGATGGTCGCCGTCGCCGGAGGATCATGGTGGTGGTCGTTGGATGGTGGTGGTGGTGGTGGTGGTGGTCGGAGATGGAAGGAAGAAGGAACAAGAAGTGTGTAAGTTAACTTACACATGTGTAAGTTAACTTACACATGTGTAAGTTAACTTACACATGTGTAAGTACAACTTACACATGTGTAAGTTAACTTACACATGTGTAAGTAAACTTACACATGTGTAAGTAACTTACACATGTGTAAGTAACTTACACATGTGTAAGTACAACTTACACATGTGTAAGTTAACTTACACATGTGTAAGTACAACTTACACATGTGTAAGTTAACTTACACATGTGTAAGTTAACTTACACATGTGTAAGTAACTTACACATGTGTAAGTACAACTTACACATGTGTAAGTTAACTTACACATGTGTAAGTATAACTTACACATGTGTAAGTTACAACTTACACATGTGTAAGTTAACTTACACATGTGTAAGTTATATGGACCCTTTTTGGACTCAAAATAAGCTGGACTCAATTTATCCTGCCCCTATATATATATATATATATTAAATATATATAATAATATTAATACAGATCGGATATATATATATATATTATGCATGTATGTTTGTTTATGATTATCATCTTGTTATCTTACTTAATAATAAATAACAAAACAGGGATTTGAATTTAATATTGGATGCTTATGAACGCGGCGAGAAATTTTTTCTCTACACGGGCAGAGGCCCTTCTTCCGAAGCTTTGCATCTTGGCCATCTTGTGCATTTTATGTTTGCTAAGTAAGCGCTTATATCATATCTCGAGTTCTTTTATTAATAAACACGTGCCCTATATATTCAAGACTAATTTCTATTGCTTGCTTGCTTGCAGATATCTTCAAGATGCTTTTGGAGTTCCTATTGTCATTCAATTGACAGACGATGAGAAGTTTATGTCAGAAGATTCTATTAAAATAGAAGATACCGATAATCTTGCTCGTCAGATTGCAAAGGATATTATTGCGTGCGGCTTCGACAAATCAAATACCTTAATATTCCAAAATTTTAATTTTTTTGGCGGGTAAGTTAAGAGTATTTTACCTTTAAACACTTATACATAGTGTCTCTTCTTTCTTTTTCTTCGATAACATTATATTTGTTTCTCAACTCCTCATTATTTTGTCATGCTAATAAGAAAAATGTATATCATAATAAAAGATGTATGACTTTAGTGAAATTGATTATTCATTCACTGTGCTTAGGAATAGGCATTTTCCCCTGGAAATGTTAATTGAGTAATTGTACGTCATTTAGCTGATTAATCGATTGCTAATTACAAGAACTTTTTTTTTTATCACTTGTGTTCCATGTCTGAACTGCTTTACTTACCGAGTCTTTTGAAGAAGTGGTTGTGGGATCTATAATGGGGGGAATGTTTTCCAACTGTTTTGAAAAATAGAGAACAACACCGTCTTGCATGCTTTTATTTCTTACACTGGCTTGTTTTGATTTTTTGTGTGTCTCTGATGTGATAATTTATCTCAGGTCCTTTTATAAGAACATAGCAAAGATTCGTAGATGTTTCGGACAGGACAAGGTGATTATTATGCGTGTGATAAAGTTGCTGTAGTTATTGTTTTGTTCACGTAATTGTCTCTAAATTGCTATCTATACAAGGCTTTAATTGTAGGACGGTTCTTTTCTGGTATTATCCAGGTTGATAGTATATTTGGTTTTACCGACGAAGATCATATTGGAAAGATTGGTTTCCCAGCCATCCAGGTTAGGAATTCTCATTTTCTGTATAGTTATATTTTCCATAAACATTACTTTATTATGGCTACCTGCAAAAGAACACTATTGCTGTTTTCTTTTGTGACTTTTGAACGCTAATGTTGCTTCTTTGTCTTGAACTCATATTTGAAAAAAACTAGTCAGTTTTTCTAAAAACTCACATTCTGTGGTAACTGGATATGCTTAATCCTATGAGTGTCTCGTTGGCATTATCGAAAACCTTTCCACTTAAATTTATTTGCATTTTCTTTTCTGTAGTGCTTTAGTTACTTATGCATCTACATTAGTTTATGATTTTTATCTGGACTTTTGTCAACAATTTGCTTTTGATTTCTTAAAAAGTGTATTAAAGAAATTTCGTGAAATGCATTCTAACATGTTTCTTCTGCAGGCTGCTCCAGCATTCCCCAGCTCATTTCCACACCTCTCTTCAGAAGAAGAAATTCCCCTCTGCTTGATCCCATGTGCAATTGATCAGGTTGTTTTCTTTTGTTGATATACGTGCCTCCTATTTTTGTATTATTCTTTTCATTTTGTATACAAGTAAAAAAAGTTATAATGTAATAATGTTATTATATATTATCTGGGTCCTTTACACTTAAATCTATAGGTGAAAGGAAACAGTGAATGTTGTTTAATGTTTGCATATTTGATAGCAACAGTTATAGAACCAACAGGTCTTCGACTTAGCGTTATCTATGTGGCTCATCAACCAAGAAGTGTGGGTCCAAGTCTCGGTCGAAACATAGGTCTATAATGGGTGTCCGCCGTTAAAAAAAAGTTATAGAAGTTAGATGAACTATTGCTTGTTTTGACTCTTTGTATTGCTACAGGATCCTTTTTTTAGGATGACACGGAATGTTGCTCCTCGATTATGTTATAACAAGCCTGCATTAATTGAATCTTTATTCCTACCCCTTCAGGTACTTTTGTCATTGTCAGCTCTTTCGTTCAGAAACATACTACATTTACTTCATTTTGTAGCTGATATGTTATTTGTAAATGCCTAGTCATGTTTATTAAGTTTGCCAATGTTGCAGGGAGAGACAGGCAAAATGTCTGCCAGGGATCCAAATTCTGCAATATACATGACAGACTCTCCAGAAGAAATTAAGAACAAGGTTTGAAATTCCCTTTTCTTTAACTTCGTTGCAATGAAAGTTATGCACAAGTTTTGTATTTGGAATGTTATTGCGCAAATTGGCTTTGACCTTTTGCATCTATAATTGTCTTGAGTGGTCCACAGATTTGGCATATAGTCATAAGTTATCATTTTTCTTTTATTGTTCTGGTTACTCTATTCGCTTACTGATAATGGTACATAATTCATTGTGCAGGTTAACAAGTTTGCTTTCTCGGGAGGGCAAGATTCTATTGAGAATCATAGAAAGTATGGAGCAAATTTGGAGGTATATGAATAATTTTTAGGAACACGTTATTGGATGCCATTTAAGAGCAAAACCCTTTGAACCCTTGAAGTTAATAAAAGAAAAATTCAACTTTGAAGTCTTCACTGAATATTGCAACATATCTTTAATTGGCTGTTAAAAGCTAGGATGTGCTTCCATCAGTGGAATGTTATATATCTTGCTGCTCCCGAGAAGCTTGAGAGCTCAAGTTTGTAATTAGATCATTGTGGATGTTATGCAGGTGGATGTACCGTTTAAGTACCTTACTTTCTTCTTGGAGGATGACGATGAGCTTAAACATATCAGGAAGGTAAACAAACTAATACTCAATACCTCTAAATTCTTGTAAATTTGCACGCTGTGTTACCCTCTGCAGAATTATAATTGGTTTTATCTACTTTTTTAGGAGTATGGTTCTGGAGGGCATGCTTAGTGGCGAAGTTAAAACAAGACTAATTGATGTCTTACTACAATTGGTGGAAACACATTGTGCAGCTCGGGAGATGGTGACTGATGAGGTACTTTTTACATAAACTTGTGTTATTTATTTAATTGGTTTTGCAACACTTTTATCTTGCCATCATAAAATACTTGAAATCTTTAAGTACAAAACAGAGTGTTTGATGTGCATTTTGAAAATGATTATGTGCAAATTAGTATGAAAATATATGTTTGGTCTAATAGATTGGTTAAAATGTGTTTTTGTTTGAAGTTGTAATAATCATTTTTTTATACCGAACTTTCTAAAACATTGAGCAATTATTATAATATTGTTAAGAGTTTGACAAGTTAAAGTTACCAACTTACCATAACATACCATTTGACAGTGAGTCTGTTGTAGCTATTGTCAATCCAGATACGTTTGATCATTAAAATAACTAGTATAACCTAAACACTAGAAACTTAAATTTGTCAACCTGATGTCGCAAAATAATAATTAATTTCGAAAGGCACATATAATCACCTGCATAGATCTTTTTGACAAAATTGTTTGTCAATTTCTAGTTAATTTGAATAATCTTTTTGTACTTTTAAAAAAACCTTCACTGGTTTCAATACTCCCATACGAGTTACATTTTGATTCATATTTTGATGCAGATGGTGGATGATTTCATGTCAGTAAGGCCACTTCATCACAAAGGGCTAGAGATAAACGACATAAATATTTCCATTGCTGCTGCTAACAGAAGGTACATTAAATTCTTCTTAGTCTTTTTTTTTTCTTCTTTCTAAAAAATATTTTATTATATTTTATTAAAAATATAATAATACGTGGATTTTTTAATTTTAATTTTATATTTTATACTCTTAGAATTTATTTATGGCTACTACTATTTAACTTTTTCTTTTAGGGATTATAATTATTATTAATGTACCTTTACGTATGTATGCTACGATTTATTCATTATTATTATTTTTATCTTCAGTACCACGAAGATTAGTAGTAGTGTATACTGTTTTTTTTTTTTTTAAATAAATTCTTTCTTTTAGTGTTGTAAGAAGAAGAAAAATGGGGAACAGGATGAGGAAGAAGAATTTGATATACCGGTTTAAAAAAACTACAAAGGCTAAAAAGCCCAAGAATGAGGATGAAAGTAACATAACCAACCAAGAAATTACTCCATGGAAAGTGTCTTCCAAAGGGAATATCGACTATAACAAACTAACTGACCAGTTTGGATGCGAGAGAATTGATAATTCCCTCATTCGTCGTGTTGAAACCCTCACCAATTGTCCTTCTCACATATTTCTCCATCGTAATATATTCTTTGCTCATAGGTAAGCCCACCCACTCACACTACATCTATGTATCAATTTTCTGTATTTATTATTATTATTATACATGTACGTATGTCTATGCAACTGTGGATTACGAAAATTTTTACCTGATTATGATTAACATCTTACTTAATAATTAACAAACAGGAATTTGGATTTAATATTGGATGCCTATGAACGCGGCGAGAAATTTTTTCTCTACACGGGCAGAGGCCCTTCTTCCGAAGCTTTGCATCTTGGCCATCTTGTGCCTTTCATGTTTGCTAAGTAAGCTCTCACTCTTCTACTTATACATATCGTATCTCTCAAGTAACTTGCAACTGCTTTCTTTTATTAATGAACGTGCCCCATTTCAAGACTAACTCACCTTGCTTGCTTGTAGATATCTTCAAGATGCTTTTAAAGTACCTATTGTCATCCAGTTAACCGATGATGAGAAGTTCATGTGGAAAGATCTTAAAATAGATAAAACCAATCATCTTGCTCGTCAGAATGCAAAAGATATCATTGCGTGTGGCTTTGACATATCAAGGACCTTCATTTTCCCAAATTTCAATCATCTTGGCGGGTAAGTTTCAGAAGTAAAATCCACCACTTCCTGTTTATTTTTTTTTATATGCTTTTTTTTTTTTTTTTTTTTTTTTTTTTTTTTTTTTTTTTTTTTTTTTTTTTTTTTTTTTTTTTTTTTTTTTTTTTTTTTTTTTTTTTTTTTTTTTTTTTTTTTTTTTTTTTTTTTTTTTTTTTTTTTTTTTTTTTTTTTTTTTTTTTTTTTTTTTTTTTTTTTTTTTTTTTTTTTTTTTTTTTTTTTTTTTTTTTTTTTTTTTTTTTTTTTTTTTTTTTTTTTTTTTTTTTTTTTTTTTTTTTTTTTTTTTTTTTTTTTTTTTTTTTTTTTTTTTTTTTTTTTTTTTTTTTTTTTTTTTTTTTTTTTTTTTTTTTTTTTTTTTTTTTTTTTTTTTTTTTTTTTTTTTTTTTTTTTTTTTTTTTTTTTTTTTTTTTTTTTTTTTTTTTTTTTTTTTTTTTTTTTTTTTTTTTTTTTTTTTTTTTTTTTTTTTTTTTTTTTTTTTTTTTTTTTTTTTTTTTTTTTTTTTTTTTTTTTTTTTTTTTTTTTTTTTTTTTTTTTTTTTTTTTTTTTTTTTTTTTTTTTTTTTTTTTTTTTTTTTTTTTTTTTTTTTTTTTTTTTTTTTTTTTTTTTTTTTTTTTTTTTTTTTTTTTTTTTTTTTTTTTTTTTTTTTTTTTTTTTTTTTTTTTTTTTTTTTTTTTTTTTTTTTTTTTTTTTTTTTTTTTTTTTTTTTTTTTTTTTTTTTTTTTTTTTTTTTTTTTTTTTTTTTTTTTTTTTTTTTTTTTTTTTTTTTTTTTTTTTTTTTTTTTTTTTTTTTTTTTTTTTTTTTTTTTTTTTTTTTTTTTTTTTTTTTTTTTTTTTTTTTTTTTTTTTTTTTTTTTTTTTTTTTTTTTTTTTTTTTTTTTTTTTTTTTTTTTTTTTTTTTTTTTTTTTTTTTTTTTTTTTTTTTTTTTTTTTTTTTTTTTTTTTTTTTTTTTTTTTTTTTTTTTTTTTTTTTTTTTTTTTTTTTTTTTTTTTTTTTTTTTTTTTTTTTTTTTTTTTTTTTTTTTTTTTTTTTTTTTTTTTTTTTTTTTTTTTTTTTTTTTTTTTTTTTTTTTTTTTTTTTTTTTTTTTTTTTTTTTTTTTTTTTTTTTTTTTTTTTTTTTTTTTTTTTTTTTTTTTTTTTTTTTTTTTTTTTTTTTTTTTTTTTTTTTTTTTTTTTTTTTTTTTTTTTTTTTTTTTTTTTTTTTTTTTTTTTTTTTTTTTTTTTTTTTTTTTTTTTTTTTTTTTTTTTTTTTTTTTTTTTTTTTTTTTTTTTTTTTTTTTTTTTTTTTTTTTTTTTTTTTTTTTTTTTTTTTTTTTTTTTTTTTTTTTTTTTTTTTTTTTTTTTTTTTTTTTTTTTTTTTTTTTTTTTTTTTTTTTTTTTTTTTTTTTTTTTTTTTTTTTTTTTTTTTTTTTTTTTTTTTTTTTTTTTTTTTTTTTTTTTTTTTTTTTTTTTTTTTTTTTTTTTTTTTTTTTTTTTTTTTTTTTTTTTTTTTTTTTTTTTTTTTTTTTTTTTTTTTTTTTTTTTTTTTTTTTTTTTTTTTTTTTTTTTTTTTTTTTTTTTTTTTTTTTTTTTTTTTTTTTTTTTTTTTTTTTTTTTTTTTTTTTTTTTTTTTTTTTTTTTTTTTTTTTTTTTTTTTTTTTTTTTTTTTTTTTTTTTTTTTTTTTTTTTTTTTTTTTTTTTTTTTTTTTTTTGATATAGCGTATGCATGGAATTATCGTAGAACAAGAACTATATGAAAATAGAAGGATTCGTTGAACCCACGCTAAACATTTAAAGTATCAAGAACATACAAAACATGGAACCATCCAGCAGTTACAAAACCATACAACGAAAAGCTAACTATTCTAATCATAAACCATAAAGGAGGGCAAATGAATCACGGATCCATGTAAGTCCAAGCCCAAGCTCTAGCAAAACAACAAGATAGCCATCACGTCTCTGATTTCACCCGAATACCTGAAAAGTGTACTAAACAAGGTCAAACTAGGTCAAACAAGGAACATTTCAGAATACAACTGCCGTAACTTACGGTCCGTTTGGGCGTAGGTTACGGTGGCATATTTACAACTGGCGTAAGCTACGGTGGCTAGGGGCGTAACCTACGGTCCTCTCTAAATGTCCTTTTTGGCGTCTGGTGTGGCGTAAACAGAGACTTTTTGGGCGTAAAGTAAAGCTTAGGCGTAAGCTACGGCCATCCTAGGCGTAACCTACGGTCCTCTCTAAATGTCATTTTTGGCGTCTGGTGTGGCGTAAACAGAGACTTTTTGGGCGTAAAGTAAAGCTTAGGCGTAAGCTACGCTGGGCAAGTTTTGACTGGGCGTAAGGTACGGTCAATAGGGGCGTAACCTACGGTCCTCTCTAAATGTCCTTTTTGGCGTCTGGTGTGGCGTAAACAGAGACTTTTTGGGCGTAAAGTAAAGCTTAGGCGTAAGCTACGCTGGGCAAGTTTTGACTGGGCGTAAGGTACGGTCAATAGGGGCGTAACCTACGGTCCTCTCTAAATGTCCTTTTTGGCGTCTGGTGTGGCGTAAACAGAGACTTTTTGGGCGTAAAGTAAAGCTTAGGCGTAAGCTACGGCCATCCTAGGCGTAACCTACGGTCCTCTCTAAATGTCCTTTTTGGCGTCTGGTGTGGCGTAAACAGAGACTTTTTGGGCGTAAAGTAAAGCTTAGGCGTAAGCTACGGCCATCCTAGGCGTAACCTACGGTCCTCTCTAAATGTCATTTTTGGCGTCTGGTGTGGCGTAAACAGAGACTTTTTGGGCGTAAAGTAAAGCTTAGGCGTAAGCTACGCTGGGCAAGTTTTGACTGGGCGTAAGGTACGGTCAATAGGGGCGTAACCTACGGTCCTCTCTAAATGTCCTTTTTGGCGTCTGGTGTGGCGTAAACAGAGACTTTTTGGGCGTAAAGTAAAGCTTAGGCGTAAGCTACGGCCATCCTAGGCGTAACCTACGGTCCTCTCTAAATGTCATTTTTGGCGTCTGGTGTGGCGTAAACAGAGACTTTTTGGGCGTAAAGTAAAGCTTAGGCGTAAGCTACGGCCATCCTAGGCGTAACCTACGCCCAATAGGGGCGTAACCTACGGTCCTCTCTAAATGTCCTTTTTGGCGTCTGGTGTGGCGTAAACAGAGACTTTTTGGGCGTAAAGTAAAGCTTAGGCGTAAGCTACGGCCATCCTAGGCGTAACCTACGGTCCTCTCTAAATGTCATTTTTGGCGTCTGGTGTGGCGTAAACAGAGACTTTTTGGGCGTAAAGTAAAGCTTAGGCGTAAGCTACGCTGGGCAAGTTTTGACTGGGCGTAAGGTACGGTCAATAGGGGCGTAACCTACGGTCCTCTCTAAATGTCCTTTTTGGCGTCTGGTGTGGCGTAAACAGAGACTTTTTGGGCGTAAAGTAAAGCTTAGGCGTAAGCTACGGCCATCCTAGGCGTAACCTACGGTCCTCTCTAAATGTCATTTTTGGCGTCTGGTGTGGCGTAAACAGAGACTTTTTGGGCGTAAAGTAAAGCTTAGGCGTAAGCTACGCTGGGCAAGTTTTGACTGGGCGTAAGGTACGGTCAATAGGGGCGTAACCTACGGTCCTCTCTAAATGTCCTTTTTGGCGTCTGGTGTGGCGTAAACAGAGACTTTTTGGGCGTAAAGTAAAGCTTAGGCGTAAGCTACGCTGGGCAAGTTTTGACTGGGCGTAAGGTACGGTCAATAGGGGCGTAACCTACGGTCCTCTCTAAATGTCCTTTTTGGCGTCTGGTGTGGCGTAAACAGAGACTTTTTGGGCGTAAAGTAAAGCTTAGGCGTAAGCTACGCTGGGCAAGTTTTGACTGGGCGTAAGGTACGGTCAATAGGGGCGTAACCTACGGTCCTCTCTAAATGTCCTTTTTGGCGTCTGGTGTGGCGTAAACAGAGACTTTTTGGGCGTAAAGTAAAGCTTAGGCGTAAGCTACGCTGGGCAAGTTTTGACTGGGCGTAAGGTACGGTCAATAGGGGCGTAACCTACGGTCCTCTCTAAATGTCCTTTTTGGCGTCTGGTGTGGCGTAAACAGAGACTTTTTGGGCGTAAAGTAAAGCTTAGGCGTAAGCTACGGCCATCCTAGGCGTAACCTACGGTCCTCTCTAAATGTCATTTTTGGCGTCTGGTGTGGCGTAAACAGAGACTTTTTGGGCGTAAAGTAAAGCTTAGGCGTAAGCTACGCTGGGCAAGTTTTGACTGGGCGTAAGGTACGGTCAATAGGGGCGTAACCTACGGTCCTCTCTAAATGTCCTTTTTGGCGTCTGGTGTGGCGTAAACAGAGACTTTTTGGGCGTAAAGTAAAGCTTAGGCGTAAGCTACGGCCATCCTAGGCGTAACCTACGGTCCTCTCTAAATGTCCTTTTTGGCGTCTGGTGTGGCGTAAACAGAGACTTTTTGGGCGTAAAGTAAAGCTTAGGCGTAAGCTACGGCCATCCTAGGCGTAACCTACGGTCCTCTCTAAATGTCCTTTTTGGCGTCTGGTGTGGCGTAAACAGAGACTTTTTGGGCGTAAAGTAAAGCTTAGGCGTAAGCTACGGCCATCCTAGGCGTAACCTACGGTCCTCTCTAAATGTCCTTTTTGGCGTCTGGTGTGGCGTAAACAGAGACTTTTTGGGCGTAAAGTAAAGCTTAGGCGTAAGCTACGGCCATCCTAGGCGTAACCTACGGTCCTCTCTAAATGTCCTTTTTGGCGTCTGGTGTGGCGTAAACAGAGACTTTTTGGGCGTAAAGTAAAGCTTAGGCGTAAGCTACGGCCATCCTAGGCGTAACCTACGGTCCTCTCTAAATGTCCTTTTTGGCGTCTGGTGTGGCGTAAACAGAGACTTTTTGGGCGTAAAGTAAAGCTTAGGCGTAAGCTACGGCCATCCTAGGCGTAACCTACGGTCCTCTCTAAATGTCCTTTTTGGCGTCTGGTGTGGCGTAAACAGAGACTTTTTGGGCGTAAAGTAAAGCTTAGGCGTAAGCTACGGCCATCCTAGGCGTAACCTACGGTCCTCTCTAAATGTCCTTTTTGGCGTCTGGTGTGGCGTAAACAGAGACTTTTTGGGCGTAAAGTAAAGCTTAGGCGTAAGCTACGGCCATCCTAGGCGTAACCTACGGTCCTCTCTAAATGTCCTTTTTGGCGTCTGGTGTGGCGTAAACAGAGACTTTTTGGGCGTAAAGTAAAGCTTAGGCGTAAGCTACGGCCATCCTAGGCGTAACCTACGGTCCTCTCTAAATGTCCTTTTTGGCGTCTGGTGTGGCGTAAACAGAGACTTTTTGGGCGTAAAGTAAAGCTTAGGCGTAAGCTACGGCCATCCTAGGCGTAACCTACGGTCCTCTCTAAATGTCCTTTTTGGCGTCTGGTGTGGCGTAAACAGAGACTTTTTGGGCGTAAAGTAAAGCTTAGGCGTAAGCTACGGCCATCCTAGGCGTAACCTACGGTCCTCTCTAAATGTCCTTTTTGGCGTCTGGTGTGGCGTAAACAGAGACTTTTTGGGCGTAAAGTAAAGCTTAGGCGTAAGCTACGGCCATCCTAGGCGTAACCTACGGTCCTCTCTAAATGTCCTTTTTGGCGTCTGGTGTGGCGTAAACAGAGACTTTTTGGGCGTAAAGTAAAGCTTAGGCGTAAGCTACGGCCATCCTAGGCGTAACCTACGGTCCTCTCTAAATGTCCTTTTTGGCGTCTGGTGTGGCGTAAACAGAGACTTTTTGGGCGTAAAGTAAAGCTTAGGCGTAAGCTACGGCCATCCTAGGCGTAACCTACGGTCCTCTCTAAATGTCCTTTTTGGCGTCTGGTGTGGCGTAAACAGAGACTTTTTGGGCGTAAAGTAAAGCTTAGGCGTAAGCTACGGCCATCCTAGGCGTAACCTACGGTCCTCTCTAAATGTCCTTTTTGGCGTCTGGTGTGGCGTAAACAGAGACTTTTTGGGCGTAAAGTAAAGCTTAGGCGTAAGCTACGGCCATCCTAGGCGTAACCTACGGTCCTCTCTAAATGTCCTTTTTGGCGTCTGGTGTGGCGTAAACAGAGACTTTTTGGGCGTAAAGTAAAGCTTAGGCGTAAGCTACGGCCATCCTAGGCGTAACCTACGCCCAACCAAAATAGACCTGGCGTCTAGTGTGGCGTAAACACCGATCAAAATACACTATTGACCCGAATACAACACATTGCCATTTAATTCACGAAACGACCCAATTACTTCATCGACCTATATTGTTAGTCACATTACACGTAAAGTCAACGAGTCAAAATTCGCGGATGTTACATTATTCCCCCGTTAAAGGAATTTCGTCCCGAAATTCGACAGAACCCTAGTTAATGAACAAATGTGGTTACTTAGATCTCATATGGTCCTCTTGTCCGCAATTGAACTCAGTTTCATGTCTTGCACTCCATCTAACTATGACAATCTTGTGATGTTTGTTCTTTAGCCTCTTGGTCGCCCGGTCTAAAATTTCTACCGGCTCCTCAACAAAATTGAGCTTCTTGTCTTCTTGAATCTCGTTCATAGGCATATGTAAATGTAGGATCTGCCAAGCACTTCTCTAGGTTACAATATGGAACACGTCATGCACACCGTTATGTTCTCGAGGTAGCCTCAATCGGTAAGCCACTTGCCCACTCGTTCAACGATCTCAAGGTCCAACGTACCATGGTCTAACTTGCCTCTCTTTGCAAAACGAACGACACCTTCCCAAGGGGAGGCTTTCAAAAGCACATAACCAGCCACAGAACTCCAATGGTACACGCCTCACATCCGCGTATTTCTTTTGTCTCTCATGTCCAATTGTAATCTCTCCTTAATTCGGGGAATCACCTTTGTCATCTCAACCACTATTTCCAGTCCAAATCAATTGCGCAAGCCCTCAACATGTCTTCGAGCGCTTGGATGGTTCTATCGGTTTGTCCATCCGTTGAGGACGAATTGTCGTACTCATATCAAGTTGGGTACCCATTGCACGTTGAAAAGGCTTCCCAAGAATTTAGTTATACCGGATATTTCTATCGGAGATGATAGAAACCGGAACTCCAAGCCTAGGCACCACTTCTTTAATGTATAAGCGCGCAGTGGTGTCACACTTGTCGGTCTCACGAATGGCTAAGAAGTGAGCCGACTTTGTCAACCGATCCATAATCACCCAAATAGTATCACGACCACTTTTTGTCTTCGGTAACTTCGTGAATGAAGTTCGTTGCTATCCGTTCCCATTTCCATTCCCGTGTCACTGGTTGCATCAATAAACCGGGTGGCTTCTTATGATCGGCTTTCACTTGTAAGCAAGTAAGACTCTTACTCGCATATTCAGTCACGTAACATTTCATGCCCGGCGTCCAATAGAAATCTTTCGAATCAAAGTACATCTTATCCGAACCCGGATGGGCTGAATAAGCCGATTTGTGGGCTTCATTCATGGGAAAAATGTCTTCAATCCACCGAAAATGGAAGCCCAAAGACTTTCAACTAAGTATAGCCCATTGTCCTCTTTCCTATCGAATTGTTGTTCTATGCCATCAAACCTTTCATTATCAAATTCTCCGGGAAAGTAGCTTGTACGTGCTCCTATGATCTGGTCATGAATACTTTGTCCCACCATGAGACTCATGGCTCTTGTTCTCCTCAGCTTGACCCTTTCCTTTCTAATCAATTCTGGCACTTCGCGTAGACGTTCGGCAAGATCTCCCATTATCCTCGAGTAAACAAGTATATCACTAGTAAGGGCAAGGACAAGCTTGCCTAAGTTGGGCCGTCACACCCGCTTCACCAACTCATGAACACCGTCGGTGCATTAGTCAACCCAAACGGCACAACAGTGTATCCTAAATGCACATACCTTGTTGAAGACGTCGTCTTTGAGATGCCATCTTTATGGACGCGTCGTTGGCTCTAACTTGAACGAAGGTAAGTCTTGGAGGGGGATTAACACCCTCTAGTTGCTCGAATGAATTCTCATTTATCTAAGATAGATACTGGTTCTTCATCGTGAGCTGGCTCAATACTCGGAAATCCATACACATCATTCCCCCGTTAAGGCGAGTCTATAAGGAGCTTTGGCTATAGGTACTAAGTTAGGAGTTAGTCCGATACAAGAATCAAGTTTCCGAGATGGGGTAAGCCAGATAAATCGTCCAGAAGCACATCGGGAAGGTCATGAACAAAAGGAATGGTCTTCAACTCGACTATCGTAGCGGCAGCACTAAGGACCTTTGAATTAGGAGGATCTGATGTCTCCCCTTGAACTCTTAAGGCCTCACCGTTAGACAATGGTATCCTGGCCACTCTTCCACCCCAATCACTAACCGCACTAATCGTCAACCTCCAATCTAAGGCCGTAATGATGCCAAAACTTCCCGTATCGAAAGGCATAGGATCGAGGAAGAAATCAAAGTCGTTTAAAGTCAAAGTACAATCACAAGGCACTTGACTAAGTCTAGTTAGAACACCACTGACCATCTCACTAACACGTACATAATCTAAAGCACACGGACAAACGTAAATCGAGGGAAGGAAGCTAGATGAGGGGAGGCTATAATCGTCATCGAAATCATATAACACCATTTCATGATTACCGCTAAGAAAGAAAATGTACCTGCCACCACCTTTGGGTCGCCACGGGCTTCACTAGCATTCACCTCTAAGGCTCGTCCACAAGGTTGCACCTGATGATCTTGTTGGTGACTGTTCTGATTAGGGTCGGCAATTTGAGGTTGGTTGGGGTGTACCGCCTCGTGGACTCGAGGAGGGAAGGCTCGGAGGGGAACCGCATTCAAGGGAGCCGCCCTCGGTTCCCTGCAATCTCTAGCAAGGTGCCCGACTTGATTACAATTGTAGCATGTCCCACAAGAAGCGGTGGAAGCATGATGTCGGGCACACATTCCGCACAAGGGTTGAAATCCCTCATAGTTTCTTTTTGCCGGCCTAGCAGCCGCAAACACTTTTCCCCTGCTAGGGCGCTTAAGGTCGGGCCTACCAACTTTCTTCGTCCCACTCGACTCGCCAACATCTTTTCCTTTAGTCGATGACTTGCTTGACACACCATCATCATCCACGAGTACTTGGGCTTCATCATTAGGTGCTTCGTTGCTACCTTGAAGACTTGCCGTGACTTGGGCAACAATGGTAGGTATGGCATTTGCAACCGCTTGAGCGATCACTGTCGCCAAGTCCGGCATTGGTGCTCCTCCACTACTACTACCTGTGCCTTGACCTCTTCCTCGCCTTTCATCCCGACCACCAGCACGGCCTCCACCCCGGCCGCCTTTGGCTTCCAAATCGTCACCATAGTTAGTCCCATTTCTTCCTGGTCTCACCATTTTCTATAAGACAAGGAACACGTTGACCCGAAAGTTAGCCTCAAAATGCTCACATGTTAGTCGCACCTGTAGTTAATGCTCTCATGTCAACATGCCACACATAAATCATATCATCACACTAAGGCAAAAGTACTAATGTTCTAGGGGAATTGTTATGTATCATGTCATCATACCAAGATCACAATAATTGTTCATCATGAACCACAATACATAAATGTTCTTAAGTAACTGTCATATATCATGCTATCAAACCAACATACCATACGTGTCTCATATCACTGCGCTAAGGACAATATATCAACGTTCTCAAGTAATCGTTATCTATCATGTTCTCATGCCTAGTTCACAACATTTGTCCACCAACATACTCAAGTACTCATGTTTCAACACATCACATCACAAGCAACTAAAACAAGTGGTCCAAAGTATAATCCGAATTCGATATGCTCCCTAGTTATTAACTGAGTATGTATACAGGGTGTACCAGCGGCTAACCCTCCACCCAATCAATTTCCATTAAGCATATCGGTTCCTTATTATACTTTAAGCCAAACGTGTGCAATCCGTGATGTCATTAACTTGTTATAATACCGGGTAACCATAAAATAGTTGATCAGGCTCTTTTAGGGTTGCCACAATATTATATCATGTTAATGCCATAACTTCATCTTGCCCTAAATCATCAACAACATCAATTCAAATCATCTCAATCCAACAATATGCACATGACCTCATTGACTTCAAGTAACCACATTGACCTCATGCACTTGACCATCACATACAATATATTTTCCGCATCAACCAAGTTGTACTCATGTTACCACATTCATCACATTGTACTTGTCCCACATAACACATTGTTCACATTGTGCTCGTCACAAAACAACACGTTGATCACATGGTACTATCTCAAACCAACACATTGTCCAATGCATTCATATCATTATGTATAACGATCCTGCCTACGAACTCTTAGTGTACACTTACAAGGTTCATACAATTCACATTGCATTCAAAATTCCTAACCATGCATGCTATATGAAGAGTTTTTACTTAAGCCGTAGTCTAGGTCAAACCACCTAATTCTCTACGACCACGCATGGGCCACCATTCTGTAACACCCCGAGCTAGGCTCGAAATATTACCGAAAAGATATAGCGTATGCATGGAATTATCGTAGAACAAGAACTATATGAAAATAGAAGGATTCGTTGAACCCACGCTAAACATTTAAAGTATCAAGAACATACAAAACATGGAACCATCCAGCAGTTACAAAACCATACAACGAAAAGCTAACTATTCTAATCATAAACCATAAAGGAGGGCAAATGAATCACGGATCCATGTAAGTCCAAGCCCAAGCTCTAGCAAAACAACAAGATAGCCATCACGTCTCTGATTTCACCCGAATACCTGAAAAGTGTACTAAACAAGGTCAACACTAGGTTGGTGAGTTCGTAGGAGCAAATGACAAGGATCAAATGCCCAAGCCATTCACAGTAAGAACAAGGATAATGAGCAAGGAACACACTTACAGTAAGTCCTTAAAAGTACAAACTCAAATTAGTTTGGCTCATCACGCAACCTACTCACACAAGTATCCATGGAACAAAATATACACTAGCTAGAAATGCGTATAAGGAGCAAGGACAATTAACGTCGATAACGATAAGTACCAAACACGTAATAACGTATAGTCAACATGCAGCTCATTATACTCAATTGCACATCATTGCACTACATTGTACCCAATTGCACTTGCACTACATTGTACCCAATTGCACTTGCACTACATTGTACCCAATTGCACTTGCACTACATTGTACCCAATTGCACTTGCACTACATTGTACCCAATTGCACTTGCACTTCATTGTACTCAATTTCACATCATTGCACTACATTGTACCCAATTGCACTTGCACTACATTGTACCCAATTGCACTTGCACTACATTGTACCCAATTGCACTTGCACTACATTGTACCCAATTGCACTTGCACTACATTGTACCCAATTGCACTTGCACTACATTGTACCCAATTGCACTTGCACTACATTGTACCCAATTGCCCTTGCACTACATTGTACCCAATTGCACTTGCACTACATTGTACCCAATTGCACTTGCACAACATTGTACCCAATTGCACTTGCACTACATTGTACCCAATTGCACTTGCACTACATTGTACCCAATTGCACTTGCACTTCATTGTACTCAATTTCACATCATTGCACTACATTGTACTCAACTTGCACATCATTGCACAACATTGTACCCAATTGCACTTGCACTACATTGTACCCAATTGCACTTGCACTACATTGTACTCAATTGCACATCATTGCACAACATTGTACCCAATTGCACTTGCACTACATTGTACCCAATTGCACATCATTGCACTACATTGTACCCAATTGCACTTGCACTTCATTGTACTCAACTTGCACATCATTGCACAACATTGTACCCAATTGCACTTGCACTACATTGTACCCAATTGCACTTGCACTACATTGTACCCAATTGCACATCATTGCACTACATTGTACCCAATTGCACTTGCACTACATTGTACCCAATCACCCACAACACCATGTGTATATACTTCGTACGATACTACTTTTGAAAGGCCTTTGATGCTTATATATAGGGTCACCCGCAGCCTTCCCACCACATCTCCAACCTTTCAAAGGCATTACCGTCCTCCATATATACACAACTAACCTAAAACAACTCAGTATACGTATACAATAACCAACCAACACATCACATAATTGTACATCTACAAAACCGTCACACAACATGTAAGTCACACTTAAACAACATCAAAGTATATAGAATACTCATAGTACGCAAGAGCATGGAAAAAAAAATGATATCAATCAAGAAAATCGAACGTATGCACAAATTGAACCATGTCCCAAATCCAAGCAAACATATAAATGCACACATAAGCAAGTAAGCACACAAGGTTGTACACTTTTCAGCCCGAATCTCAATTGAGTAGGGAGCTACGGAACTCACCTGATCGGCAAAGAAAGTTAAGATTGATATAAGGTCAAGCTATCGCCGTACAATGTTCGCTTCACGTCCAACACCTAATTATTGATCATATACATTCGCATCAACACACATAAACACAATACGCAACTATTGAATAAACGGCAAAACCTTAATTAGGGTTCCAAGGTGTTTCTCGACGTCAAATGACCTCTACGACTCTTAATCAATGTTATATATGATAAGAAGTGAATTAGATTAAGTCTCGGCGCGTAAACGGTCTAGAAGGTCAAACTAGGTCAAACAAGGAACATTTCAGAATACAACTGCCGTAACTTACGGTCCGTTTGGGCGTAGGTTACGGTGGCATATTTACAACTGGCGTAAGCTACGGTGGCAAGGGGCGTAAGCTACGCTGGGCAAGTTTTGACTGGGCGTAAGGTACGGTCAATAGGGGCGTAACCTACGGTCCTCTCTAAATGTCCTTTTTGGCGTCTGGTGTGGCGTAAACAGAGACTTTTTGGGCGTAAAGTAAAGCTTAGGCGTAAGCTACGGCCATCCTAGGCGTAACCTACGCAATAGGGGCGTAACCTACGGTCCTCTCTAAATGTCCTTTTTGGCGTCTGGTGTGGCGTAAACAGAGACTTTTTGGGCGTAAAGTAAAGCTTAGGCGTAAGCTACGGCCATCCTAGGCGTAACCTACGCCCAACCAAATTAGACCTGGCGTAACCTACGCCTGGGAGGGGCGTAAGTTACGCCCAATACTGGGCAGCTCAAGAACAGCAGCACCAGCAGCTGCAAGTCCGACCCAAAAACTCCCAAAAACAACCCAAAACGATTTGTAAGCGTTTGTAACATAATTTGAAGCATCTTTAGGCATTGTTACACATAACCACACTTAACCCATACCATAAATCCGCCCATTAATACCAAAATCATACCGAATCGCCCCAACCCTAAACAAAACCCTAATTACACTAAATCGCCTTTTGACTCGATTCAAGGCTTGCAACAGCACCAAATCAACTAGAAACATATAAACAAGCATAAATGGAAGTAAATGGGGTGATTTAGACTTACCAAAACTCTTCCTAGTGCTCAAATCCGAATTTAGGTCAAAATGGGTGAAATGTTAGAACTAGGCTCTTGGTTCTTCAAAGATGGCGACAATGAGATGAAGATGGTTACGATTCTTGTATTATGGTAGCCTCAAACACAACTTTGATGCAAGAAAAGAAGAAGAGATGAGAAGAGGTTGCTCTTTTGCTTGAGAGAGAAATAGAAAGATAGATAGATAGAAGTGAAAGGTAAGAAAATGAAAGGGAAAGGATAAGGGGGAGGGGAAATGGGTCTTGGGGCTGGTGGGTCTTGGACTACCCACGGGCCGACCCGTTTCCTTCTCAGGGCAAATTACAATCGTTAGACATTTAAACACCGATCAAAATACACTATTGACCCGAATACAACACATTGCCATTTAATTCACGAAACGACCCAATTACTTCATCGACCTATATTGTTAGTCACATTACACGTAAAGTCAACGAGTCAAAATTCGCGGATGTTACATTTAGCTAGCTGATTAATATTATCAAAACCAATCTAGTTTGCTGCTTAAAGGAACTTCTCTATTACTGGTGGTCTATGTCCTAACTGCTTTACTTTTTCAACTGTTTCAATAGTAAGATAAAAACTTGTCTTAAATGCTTTAATTTCTAACATTGGCTTGTTGCATTCTTTAATGTGATAATCTTTGGTGCAGGTCCTTCTATAAGAACACTGTAAAGGTTTCAAAATGTGTCACACGAAAGAAGGTTATCATTTTATGCTTGTGATAAATTGCTGTAGATGTCGTTTGTTCACGTAATTGTTTCTAAAACACTATCTATTCAAGGCTTTAATTCTAGTAAGTTTCTTTTCTGGTATTATGCAGGCTGCTAGTATATTTGGTTTTACTGGCAAGGATCATATTGGAAAGATCAGTTTCCCACCCATCCAGGTTAGGAATTGTCATTTTTTATATAGTTATGTTTTCAATAAACAGTAAGGATTATTATTATGGTTATCTGCATAACAGCATAAGAACTTGTCATCTTATAATAACAGAAACAGTTATACCTTGTGAAGAAAAGTTCGTAATTGCAATCGCAAAATAAACTTGTTTTCCATTTTCTGTCTTTTGAACACTTATGTTGCTTCTGTTTGTCCTGAACTCACATTAAAAAAAAGTATCAGTTTTTTTAAAAACTCACATTCTGTGGTGATTGGATATGTTTAGTCCCGTGATATGTATTTTTGCTGGCATTGTTGAAAACCTTTCCACTTAAATTTAACATCAGTTTCTTTTTTGTAGTGCTTTTGTCACTTAATATGCATGTTTTAGTCTACATAAGTATGTGATTTTCATCCAGGCTGTCGTTACCAATTTGTTTGAGTTCCTGAAAGATTATATTCAAAATTTTCTATTTCATGAAATGCATGTTCACATGTTTCTTCTTCAGGCTGCTCCAGCTTTCCCCAGCTCATTTCCACACCTTTTTTCAAAAGAGGAGAATCCTCGCTGCTTGATTCCATGTGCAATTGATCAGGTTTTTTTATTTATTGTTGATATATGTGTCTCCTCTTTTTGTATTATTAGTTAATAGCATGTGCCATTGATCATGTTTACCATGAATCTCTTAGTCTTTGCCGTTAAAAAAAAGGTTACATAAGTTGGATGAACTATTGTTTATTTTGAATCTTTGTATTGCTTCAGGATCCTTATTTCAGGATGACACGGGATGTTGCTCCTCGATTATGTCATTACAAACCTGCATTAATTGAATCAATATTCTTTCCTGCCCTTCAGGTACTTTTGTCATTGTCAATTTGTCATCAAGCTCTTTCATTCAGTAATGTGCTACATTTTCTTTATATTTTAGCTGATATGCTATTTCTATATGCCTATGTCATGTTTATTAAGTTTGCCAATGTTGCAGGGAGAGACGGGCAAAATGTCTGCCAGTGATCCAAATTCTGCAATATACGTGACTGACTCTCCGGAAGAAATTAAGGACAAGGTTTTTGAGATTCTCTTCTTTTTAACTTTCACTGTATTAAGTGGTCCATTGATTTGGAATACACTTATAAGATCTCATTCTTATGCTTTTATTGTTTTTGTCAGTTTTATTCACTTATAGAGTTATAGATAATGGTAGATAATTCCTTGTGCAGGTTGACAAGTTTGCTCTCTTGGGAGAGCAAGATTCTATTGAAAATCATAGAAATCTGGAGGTATATAAATAGTTTTGGAAATTACATTGGTAAATTAAAACCCTTTGATGGTGTCAAAATCTAAGTTATAGGTATGCCCATTACTAGCATGTTGTATTACCAATACTATTTACTTTTCTGTCGACATTTGTCTGTTTTGTTATTATTGAAAGATAGTAAGGAAATTTTTTTTCCCCTGTAATCATGGGTGTCCTACTCGCGAGCAGACTAATTACAAGATCTGACTCGCTTTGGGAGCCCAGAGTCCGAGCAGGTGAGCCTTTGTGGCCACTTGGATATCTTTTTTGAAGGAACCGAGGATTGAACCTATGACCTCCAGGGAGTTTCACCCTTTTGGAGACACATGCCCAACCAATGGACCACTAACTAGCGGGGAAAATATCTTTGCTAATACATCTATGATGATGCAATTTCATGGGGACATGGCTATTATTCTTAATGGTGTACAGATCTGCTTAGTTACTTTTTTCTTCCTCGTATATTCTTTACTCCTATCCTGTCTCCGGAAAGGAGAGATGCATCTTTTCTTTTTCAAATCAAGCTTGATTTTTAATGAGTAGTGTAAATGGTTCAGGTCAAAATGGGTTGGGTGAATTTACCAAAATGTTATTGTAAAGGGTTTTGCATAGATCTATGCTATTCTTTTGTAGTATACCTGGCAAAGGGGGAGGTGTAGCACTTTAGCCACATATCGTGCTCCTCCCCGAGAAGCACTTGTTTCTATGTTCAAATTGAGAGCTCAAATTTTGGAGTTAAAAAATTGTTGGATGCTATTCAGGGGGATATACCTTTTAAGTACCTTAGTTTCTTCTTGGAGGATGATGACGAGCTTGAACATATCAGGAAGGTAAACAAACTGATACCCTTAATTGATACCTCTAAATTGTTGTAAAATTGCAAGCTTTTCTTACCCTCTACAGAAATATAATGTTTTTTTTTTTTATTTACATTTTTAGGAGTATTGTTCTGGACGCATGCTAAGCGGTGAAGTAAAAAAGAGACTAGTTGATGTAATAACTAAATTGGTTGAAACACATCGTACAGCTCGGGCAATGGTGACTGATGAGGTAGTTTTACTTGAACTTGCATTATTTTTTTTATTAGGTTTGCAACATTTTGGCTTATTGTCATAAAATACTTGGAAGTACAAAATAGACGGGTTTTAGGTGGTGTTTGATGTGCTTTTTGAAAGTGATTTTGTGCAACAATGTATGGAAATATAGGTGTGGTCTAATAGATAGGTTATAATGTGTTTTTGTTTGAAGTTGCAATAATCATTTACGATACTAAACTTTCAAAAACATTGAGTTTTTGTTGTAATACTGTAAGAGGTAGAGTTAACGTAGCATTTGACAGCTAGTCTGTTGTGGCTATTGTTGATTTTGATTATTTTACCACTAATATAACTAGGATGGGGATACCATATCTTCAGCTGGCTGCACGAAATTAGGTACATCGCAAGGTATTTTAGGGGAAAATTATGAATATTTATAAAACCCGGGTGTTAAAATTCCAACTTTTTCTAAACAGTTTTAAGCGTGCTATACATATGTTAGGGTACAGTATGTGCATGCTTCAGTACGGATAATTTTCCCTACTAGAATTACCTAAACACTAGAAACCTACTTTTGTTAACCTGAAGTCGCACGATAAAAACTACTTTCGAAAGGCAAAATCACGGCCATAGATCATTTTGAATAAAAATTGTTTGTCAATCTTTAGATTGCTAGTTTATTTGAATAATCAATTTTGTAGTTTTTAACAAAATTCTCACGGATATTCATACTCCATACGAGTTTACATTTTTAAAATATATTTTTATGCAGATGGTGGATGTTTTCATGTCAGTAAGGCCACTTGAAAATAGTTACAACTGAAAGGGGAGGAAAGGTGTTGGCATTACTAGTCCTACTTCTACAGCACACCCGAGGCCAAGTTCTATTGTTGCAACCCAGAATGATCAAGTCCAATCAGATTTTCAAGCCCAAGGCCCACTAGACATTCTGACTTTGTGACTGTGAGTGATGGCTTTATTAAGTCAAGAGAATATCTTGCCACATGTGTTTATATTTCAGTTTCTATATAGTTTACCTAAGCTGTCTGAGTTTGTCAACAAAACAGTTTATTTTATGTTATATGTGACATTACTGGATAGTTATTTGCTTGCAAACTATTTGTACTTTTGAAAGAAGTGGCAGATTGGATGTTTTATAAAAATTACTACTTTTCTAATTATAGGGAGTAAAAAATATCCAATGCTATTCTAAATTGTGGCAAATGTAGGAGGTGATCTTTGGAGCCAATTTGCATTCGTTGTGGTGAATCTGTAGCACGAATTCGAACTGGTTGGTATCCAACGAATTGTTTGAGTGAGACTGTAACTCTTCAATTCTTTGTATATATTCTGTCTATTGTTGCTGTTCTATTTCCTGTTTTGATTTAAAGGGCTTTTATTTGATGGGTGGTTACTCAATTACTGGGCCAATGATAAAGGGAACACAACATCAGTTTCTAATAACGGAAAAGGTCTCCTTTGGGAAGTTGAACAAAGTTGTTCTAGCTTATTTTATCTGCACTAACGATGACAAATTTAGTATGGTTTTCGGTGTTCATTCGTGTATATCATAGATATTAAAGGTAGGGCTGTAAATGAACTGAACAGTTCATGAACCGTTCGGCGGTAAGTTCGTTCGTGTTCGTTCGTTTAGTTAAATGAACGACATGAACAAAGCTCTCGTTCGTTCATTTACGTTCGTGAACGTTCGATAATATGTTCGTGAACGTTCGTAATTTATGTTCGTGAACGTTCGATTATGTTCGTGAACGTTCGATATATGTTCGTGAACGTTCGATAATATGTTCGTGAACGTTCGATTATGTTCGTGAACGTTCGATAATATGTTCGTGAACGTTCGATTATGTTCGTGAACGTTCGATAATATGTTCGTGAACGTTCGATAATATGTTCGTGAACGTTCGATAATATGTTCGTGAACGTTCGATTATGTTCGTGAACGTTCGATATATGTTCGTGAACGTTCGATAATATGTTCGTGAACGTTCGATATATGTTCGTGAACGTTCGATTATGTTCGTGAACGTTCGATAATATGTTCGTGAACGTTCGATTATGTTCGTGAACGTTCGATAATATGTTCGTGAACGTTCGATAATATGTTCGTGAACGTTCGATAATATGTTCGTGAACGTTCGATTATGTTCGTGAACGTTCGATATATGTTCGTGAACGTTCGATAATATGTTCGTGAACGTTCGATATATGTTCGTGAACGTTCGATTATGTTCGTGAACGTTCGATAATATGTTCGTGAACGTTCGATTATGTTCGTGAACGTTCGATAATATGTTCGTGAACGTTCGATAATATGTTCGTGAACGTTCGATAATATGTTCGTGAACGTTCGATTATGTTCGTGAACGTTCGATATATGTTCGTGAACGTTCGATAATATGTTCGTGAACGTTCGATATATGTTCGTGAACGTTCGATTATGTTCGTGAACGTTCGATAATATGTTCGTGAACGTTCGATTATGTTCGTGAACGTTCGATAATATGTTCGTGAACGTTCGATAATATGTTCGTGAACGTTCGATAATATGTTCGTGAACGTTCGATTATGTTCGTGAACGTTCGATATATGTTCGTGAACGTTCGATAATATGTTCGTGAACGTTCGATATATGTTCGTGAACGTTCGATTATGTTCGTGAACGTTCGATAATATGTTCGTGAACGTTCGATTATGTTCGTGAACGTTCGATAATATGTTCGTGAACGTTCGATAATATGTTCGTGAACGTTCGATAATATGTTCGTGAACGTTCGATTATGTTCGTGAACGTTCGATATATGTTCGTGAACGTTCGATAATATGTTCGTGAACGTTCGATATATGTTCGTGAACGTTCGATTATGTTCGTGAACGTTCGATAATATGTTCGTGAACGTTCGATTATGTTCGTGAACGTTCGATAATATGTTCGTGAACGTTCGATAATATGTTCGTGAACGTTCGATAATATGTTCGTGAACGTTCGATTATGTTCGTGAACGTTCGATATATGTTCGTGAACGTTCGATAATATGTTCGTGAACGTTCGATATATGTTCGTGAACGTTCGATTATGTTCGTGAACGTTCGATAATATGTTCGTGAACGTTCGATTATGTTCGTGAACGTTCGATAATATGTTCGTGAACGTTCGATAATATGTTCGTGAACGTTCGATAATATGTTCGTGAACGTTCGATTATGTTCGTGAACGTTCGATATATGTTCGTGAACGTTCGATAATATGTTCGTGAACGTTCGATATATGTTCGTGAACGTTCGATTATGTTCGTGAACGTTCGATAATATGTTCGTGAACGTTCGATTATGTTCGTGAACGTTCGATAATATGTTCGTGAACGTTCGATAATATGTTCGTGAACGTTCGATAATATGTTCGTGAACGTTCGATTATGTTCGTGAACGTTCGATATATGTTCGTGAACGTTCGATAATATGTTCGTGAACGTTCGATATATGTTCGTGAACGTTCGATTATGTTCGTGAACGTTCGATAATATGTTCGTGAACGTTCGATTATGTTCGTGAACGTTCGATAATATGTTCGTGAACGTTCGATAATATGTTCGTGAACGTTCGATAATATGTTCGTGAACGTTCGATTATGTTCGTGAACGTTCGATATATGTTCGTGAACGTTCGATAATATGTTCGTGAACGTTCGATATATGTTCGTGAACGTTCGATTATGTTCGTGAACGTTCGATAATATGTTCGTGAACGTTCGATTATGTTCGTGAACGTTCGATAATATGTTCGTGAACGTTCGATAATATGTTCGTGAACGTTCGATAATATGTTCGTGAACGTTCGATTATGTTCGTGAACGTTCGATATATGTTCGTGAACGTTCGATAATATGTTCGTGAACGTTCGATATATGTTCGTGAACGTTCGATTATGTTCGTGAACGTTCGATAATATGTTCGTGAACGTTCGATTATGTTCGTGAACGTTCGATAATATGTTCGTGAACGTTCGATAATATGTTCGTGAACGTTCGATAATATGTTCGTGAACGTTCGATTATGTTCGTGAACGTTCGATATATGTTCGTGAACGTTCGATAATATGTTCGTGAACGTTCGATATATGTTCGTGAACGTTCGATTATGTTCGTGAACGTTCGATAATATGTTCGTGAACGTTCGATTATGTTCGTGAACGTTCGATAATATGTTCGTGAACGTTCGATAATATGTTCGTGAACGTTCGATAATATGTTCGTGAACGTTCGATTATGTTCGTGAACGTTCGATATATGTTCGTGAACGTTCGATAATATGTTCGTGAACGTTCGATATATGTTCGTGAACGTTCGATTATGTTCGTGAACGTTCGATAATATGTTCGTGAACGTTCGATTATGTTCGTGAACGTTCGATAATATGTTCGTGAACGTTCGATAATATGTTCGTGAACGTTCGATAATATGTTCGTGAACGTTCGATTATGTTCGTGAACGTTCGATATATGTTCGTGAACGTTCGATAATATGTTCGTGAACGTTCGATATATGTTCGTGAACGTTCGATTATGTTCGTGAACGTTCGATAATATGTTCGTGAACGTTCGATTATGTTCGTGAACGTTCGATAATATGTTCGTGAACGTTCGATAATATGTTCGTGAACGTTCGATAATATGTTCGTGAACGTTCGATATATGTTCGTGAACGTTCGATAATATGTTCGTGAACGTTCGTTATGTTCGTGAACGTTCTCCTCCTTGGACGGTGACCACCACCACCACCATCATATCCGATCGCCACCACCACCATCAACACATACAGACACACACAAAGTTGCTCTCTCTCGCTCGCATGTATTCTTTTCTCCGATGACACTCTCATCCTACAGCGACGACAACCACCATTACCATCTGGATCTCTACCTCAAACCACTAGCAGCAACAATAAATGGATGATGATATTTTAGATATTATTAGAGTGAGATTTTATGTAGTTAATGTTTTTTATATAATAAATAGATAAGTAAACAATTTTTATCCATGATTTATAGTTCTTTTCTACTATTTTGGTTTTTTCATATGATAAGAAGTTTTATCCTTGGTTGTTGTTGTTTAAAATTTCTGTAAAGAGTTTTGCCTACAAAGTGTTTAATAAAATGTCTAAACCAAAGTGTATATACTAAAATCAAAGTGTTTAGATGTGAGTTTAATCAATTTTGTTGACCTTAGAATGATGTTATAAGACTTCCCTTGAAGTTACAAGTCGATTGAATGTAGAACGAGGCGGGAAGTGAAAAAGTATCGACGAGGTCAGTAGAGCACGACTCTTGTGCAGAGCAAAGGTCGTGCTCAGCCTCTCAGAGGCCGTGCTCCCACTAATGGACATAAACCCCATTTTTCAACCAAAACCTCATTTAACCTCAAAATCGACTAGGAGAAGCTTCAAGACTTGAACTTAAGCATAAATGGACATAACCCACATCATAAACTCGATTCATAACATCAAATCTTGTCCAAAATCATTTTGACCAAATCAAAACCCTAAATGAAGACCCAAATCGGTTTTTGGCACTCAAATTGACCAAGAACACTTGGATTAGACTAGAAACATGTTTAATAACATAAAATGATGAATTTGAGTTAGAATTTACTTACCAAACTTCCACTAGATGCTAAAATCCGAATTTTAGCTTGATGGAGGGATTTCTTGCACTTTGAAGTTCCAATTTTTGATATGTTGGAAGAATGATGATATTAATGATGATTTTAACACAATCTTGCTTGAATTAACATTAAATGAGGCTAGAATTTAGAGAGAGTGAGAGAAGTAAATGTGTCTTGCATTTAGTGTAGAGAGAGAAGGAGAAGAGATAATGAAATGGATGAATGGTTGGGAGAAAGAGTGGGGAGATAGGGTTGGGTAAGGGTTGGGTCATGGGTCTTGGGTATAACCCATGGAGGATCCATTTCAATTTCCTAGTTAATTTATATGTCATCTTAAATCGCATAATCGAATAAAACGATCAAATGACCTCGACTAGTATCCAAGACTCAACTTAAATGGTCAATTGACCTAATTGAACACATTGCACACAAATGGATCACCAATTGAACTCGAACTTCATATTACTAACTAAGCAATTAGTCAAATTGTACACATGGTCAACAAGTCAAAAATCATAAATGTTACATAATCAAATCACATTTGATTGAGTATTGCATACAAGGTGTTTGATGGAATGTCTAAACCAAAGTTTGATAATATGATTTAATCTCTTATGATTCTGAATAAAATCAAATTTGATTGGCTAAACCAATCAAACTTGATTGATCAAGACAAACACATATGATACAAAATATAACAGATTCAAGCATACAATCAAATCGATTGTGTATAGGTTTGTTGATATAAATTTCATTTGTTTGTGTAAATGTATGAATAAAATCAAATTTGATTTTGTATATCTTTTTGAAACTGTATGTATACAATCAAATTTGATTGTCTATACGTATGTTGATATAAAGTCCATTTGTTTGTGTAAATGTATGAATAAAATCAAATTTGATTTTGTATATCTTTTTGAAACTGTATGTATACAATCAAATTTGATTGTCTATACGTATGTTGATATAAAGTCCATTTGTTTGTGTAAATGTATGAATAAATTCAAATGTGATTTTCTATAGCTTTTTGAAAATGTACGTATAAAATCAAATTTGATTGTGTATAGGTTTGTTGATATAAGAATTTCATTTGTTTGTGTAAATATATGTTTAAAATCAAATTTGATTTTGTATAACTTTTGGAAACTATACGTATACAATCAAATTTGATTGTGTATATGTTTGTTGATATATATGTTGAAGTTATGAGAATATTCCAATATATTTATACGACCTCATATCTGTGAACATTTAGGGTCGCACGCGAAGAATGGGGAGGACTTAGTTGAACTTCATATTAATAACAAATATCCATTATAAAAGATAATAACTAGAAGTTTCTAAAAATAGTTTTTGGAAAGTTTCCAAAAATAGATTTGGAAATGACTAGCGGGTCGAACCGGGTCGAAATCGGATCGGGCACCTAAGCACCATGGGCTAATCCATTTGACCATGAGCCACCCATGGGGATCCATAGGTCGGTCACGCAAGGAAGGAAAAAGGAAAGAAAAATCTAAGGGTTTTTCTTGTCCCACATTGATTAGGATTAGGAAACCTCCAAGGGTTTTCCCCTTATAAATAGAGGACTTTCCTAAGGGTTTTGATCAATAAAATTCTTATCTTCTTTGAGAGCTTGGGTCGAAATTCCTAACCAATATTTGGTTAGGGTTTCGACTAAACTCTTCTAGTTATTTTATGGTGGGTTTTGTTATAACATGGAGTTATAGCTAGCACTTAGCTAAGTGCCGAAGATCCGTTCGTGTGTACGAGTCTTTAGAGGAGTTCCTACACTTAGGCTCTAGTACGTGACGGAGTTCTCTCTCCGGGGTTCTACAAAGAGGTTAGGTTTCTTTCTTTGTTTATTTATTTATTTACTAGTTGGTTTTATTGCATGCATGATAGATCGTAATTAGAGAATTAATTAGTTAATTGTTTTATTAACTTATTCTGCATATATAATTAGTTAGGTTAGTTAATTATTGCATAAATAAATTAAACTAGATTAATTTATTTGCTTAATTAATTAATGGTAACTAATTAGGATGTTCATGTTTTATTAAAAGGTTTTTAATTAAAAGATTTTTGTTAAAATTAGGGTTTCGAATTCGAACCCCCTTTCCAAGGGGAATTCGAATTCGACTTCACATATAATTAGGGTTTCGAATTTTGGCAACCCTTTTCAAGGGAAGTTGAGTTCGACTAGGATTAATTAAATTGAATTTTAATTATTTACACTTTAAACCCTAAGTTTTGAATAAACTAATTTGAAGTCCTTTCAAATTATGAACATCCATAATCGATACAAAGAGTTGTATAGTTAATAAAAGGGATAATGGCATACGAATGTAACCACCTATGACAAAATGGTTATGTAATGTAGTGATCTACTCGGGTGGCTATGTAATGTATGCACCTATGTTTTTTTGGCTATACTATGTAAAATATGTACGGACCTTACATAGTATAGCCAAAAAAAATACATAGGTCCTTACATTGATTGACCAAAATAAAAAGGTCCTTACATAGTATAGCCAAAAAAATATAGGTGCATACATTATATAGCCACCTGAGTAGGTCACTACATTACATAACCATTTTGTCATAGGTGGTTACATTCGTATGCCATTATCCCTTAATAAAATGTCGATCAACTACTCCATTTGTTTGTGTAAATGTATAAATAAAATCAAATTTGATGTTTTAAAGCTTTTTGAAACTATATGCATACAATCAAATTTGATTGTGTATAGGTTTGTTGATATAAACTTAATTAGTTTTTATTAATGTATGAAAAAAATAAATTTGATTTAGTATTAAATCAAAATTTTCAAATTTGTATTATTCTGTATTCAATCAAATTTGATTGTATATGGAATTGAAGAATATGCAAAACAGGTGATATGTGATATTGTATTCAATCAAATTTGATTATGTATTGAATCCAAATTTTGAAATGTGTATTATAGAATCAAAGAAATATCCGATACATGTTATATGTGATTCTGTACTAAATCAAAATTGATTTAGTTAAATCCAAATTTGCAAATTTGTATTATTTTGTATTCAATCAAATTTGATTTTATATGGAATTGAATAATATGCAAAATATGTGATGTGATTTTGTCCTCAATCAAATTTGATTTAATATTAAATGACAAAATGCAAAAAAACAAGTCATATGTGATACCTTATATAATCAAATTTGATTGTTCAAGCCAATCAAACAATCAAATATATGGCTTTTATCCAAATTTGATTGTGTACACAAACAATCAAATTTCGTATTCAATCAAATATGATTGTATCGTAAATTACGACGATCATAAATCATTTCAAATCCCGCATCAACCCTACCATTTCCTAGTGCGTTGACCGAAGGCCCCGTTTTCATGATTCCCCCTCCGAATCAAATTTGATTTTGCAGTCCTTCCCCTACTATATCCCGCTCTAGGGTTTAGGGTTTGAAGGTCGAGGGTTAGCTCCCATACTAACCCGCTTTAGGGTTTAGGGTTTGAAGGCCTAGGGCTAACCCTTGGCCTTCAAACCCTAAACCCTAGAGTGGGAACCCTCATCCTTTTTAGGGTTTTAGAATGCATCCCTCCCCCCGAAAGGGTGCCCTTTTTAAGGTTTTAGAATGTGTCCATCCCCGATGATAACAAGCTCTAAGGTTTAGGGTTTGAAGGTCGAGGGTTGGTGGCCGAAGGCCCCGTTGTCATGATTCCTCCTCCGAATCAAATTTGATTTTGCACGTCCCCTATACTATATCCCGCTATAGGGTTTAGGGTTTTTGTAACACCCGTCATTTTAAAACCTGGATTTTCAAAAACTTTGTCAAACGACGTTTAAACGTAGCGGAAAGGATCACATAAACACTGCCCCATCCGTAACGGATGATACCTTTCATAAAATGGTGTGACTAAGTGCATCATCAAAACAATGTAAATGAAATCCAAGTCTTGGTACCAACATAAATGCCATCAACATTACATGAAACATAAATCATAAATAAAGTAGCCAAACACACGGCTAAAGGTGAAGTCTAAGCATTTGGGTAACTAATGCTAATCTTCTTTATTCTTCTACCCATCTCACGAGCTAAACTCTCTCTAGCTCAAACCTGCTTATCCTGAAGACACAACGATTTCATAAAAGCAAGTGTTAGCTAATAAATTAGCTAAGTAATATACACATATTTTAACAAAGAGTTCTTCATTTTACTTTCATAAAACTTCTTCGTATTCTATATATCAAAACATGATCACATTACATATCATCCACAAACATCGTAAGATAATCCCATCTTTACTTATTCCCATCTTTCATATCATATCAACATATACATACAACTTAATCAACATGTCAAGTGTTACATATCTCACATAAACATATCACACATATACGTATAGCACATGTAGAGTATTTACTCCTAATTGTGCCTATCCAACGATATATCATACTTATCAACATATCTTATTATTATCTTGATCAACTTATTCTCACGAATCACATCTTTACATCTTATGTTAATCAACTTATTCTCACGTCTTACATCTTTATCAACATATTCTTATAATCAACTCAATCAACTTATTCTTACAACTTACATATTACGCACTAGCTTTACAACTAGCACGATTTCCCACGTCTTATCTTTTAGGAAAGGCAATGCCATTTCCATAGTATCCCGTCATGCTTTTAACATTGGTGGTTAGTCACTCCACCCGAAAATACTATATCAACGTAACTATGCCGCAAGGAGCCACTCAAGTGACCACGTACGCACTAGCTTTTCAACTAGCACGGGTTAAGCTTAACACAACTTTATACTTATGCTCGAGACTTCTTATCTTTATTAGCTTAGGCTACACTTTCACCTAAACTAATCACTTATTCATCTTTACTTTTTACGCACTAACACTAAGGCTAGAACGGTTTCCCACGTTTCACATTTACCTTAACATTAGGTATATTCATTACCTAATTGATCACACATCTAAATTAGCGTTTAATCTCACTAACGTGCACAACTCATACGTGTATCTAGTGAACTAGACATTTCATACTTAAGTGCCACATATAAGCCATCACATATCAACATTAAGGCATATCAACGACGTTATCAACAACACATATCATAATCATTTCATAGCAACATCGTTAAAGTCATCACGCTACTTATGCACATAACTACTTTTACTTTAAACGTCAACATAACAACATAGGTCATTTCAACATACATACATTCCCATATAACCTCCCGCATAACCCGAAAAACCCAACACACATAAGATAATCCGATTAAGAGGTTAATTATTGAAAACTACATTTTGTTATGCCTCCAGTGTGAGAAAAATCATGTATCTTATCTTATATGAGCTCACAACAACTTAAAGTAAGCTTACGGTGCTTGATACGTACTCCCGGAAACCTAGAACGAATAGCGAACGAGCTAAGCATTAAACAATGATTTTCAACACAAAAAGGCTAGGTGCGCCGCACCCCTATCCATGGTGCGCCACACTAGCTGAAGGAATGCTAAGAGGAAACGTAAGGGTGTGTCGCACTCCATAACGCACTCCCCATCGCACTCCCTCTCGGCAACACAATGTGCGCCGCACCTACCTTATGGTGCGCCGCACTCACTGATGACACATTATCACACCTCCCCTCAAAACACTAGGTGCGCCGCACCCTTTTTAGAGGTGCGTCGCACCTACTGGACGAGCCACCGATCTTCCTTTGTTTTTCTATCAAATGAAAGCCAAATGAATTCCCACCCTATGTCCGACTTATATACATAAAAATGACATCTTTCATGCCTATTTGATGTTATCAAAATAGCCATTGATTCATGGATTGATCACAAACATTATGGTGATATTTAATCACCCAAAAACATGATTAATCACTAACAAAACTCAATTGAATCAACCCCAAACCCTATCACCAGTTATTAATGGACAAAACCTAATGAAACGAATCATCAATCAAACAAAGAATCATGCTTTACCTGTACGAAGGATTAAAGGATCGAAATCTATGAGGAATCACCACCAAAAACACCAATAAATCGAATAGGATATGAAGGAGGCACCTAGGGTTTGAGAGAGTGTCTTATGATGAGATAAAACTGATTATGGGGTGTCATAGGTCCCGTAATGGACCTAAAATCTGCTGTAACATCAATCTCACTTCACCACTTAGATCCTTGAACTTTACATCTTATCATTTAAGGCTCAAACTAGCTAACGGAAATACTTATCGACACATTAAACATATCTTGACCATGTTGAACACATTAACACACACACATCTTTAAGGTATTAAAACCTTTCATTACGTTAATCACTTTAACACATATCTCACGTTAATCATCTAATCACATATAAAACACACATTAACTAACGGTCATAAACGACAAGTTAACGGTCAACGTCAAAAAGTTTTGGGATGTTAGAGTTTTGAAGGTCGAGGGTTAGCCGATAGGCTAACCCTTGGCCTTCAAACCCTAAACCCTAGAGTGGGAACCCTCATCCTTTTTAGGGTTTTAGAATGCGCCCCTCCCCCCGAAAGGGTGCCCTTTTTAGGGTTTTAGAATGCGTCCTTCCCCGACGATAACAAGCTCTAGGGTTTAGGGTTTGAAGGTCGAGGGTTAGCCCATCAAACCCTAAACCCTAGAGCGGTGGCCAAAGGCCCCGTTGTCATGATTCCCTCTCCGAATCAAATTTGATTTTGTACATCACTTGTAACACCCCACCGTTGGCGGAAACATGAGGTGTCATGAAAAGTATAGCACGACATGGAATTACATAGATACTGCTAAATGAAATAGAATATAATAAATATATTCCCAAAACATGAGTTCAAAGTCATAACAATGCTAGGATAGCTTATTACAAGTACGTCCATAAAAGAAATAAACCAAGGCATGCAGCCTTAAAGTCTGACAAAAGTAAAGGAGCTCTAATCTCCGAAGTCCAGTCCTAGCATGAAAGTCCTTATCCCTGATTTGCCTGAGTACCTGAAAAGTATACTAAAACGTGTCAACACAAAGGTTGGTGAGTTCGTAGGTTTTAGTCAAAAAGTCTAGTCAAAGAAAGAAGTCTTTTGTCGATTCTTTTAAGTCCAAACAAGCAGTTGTTCAATATATAATGAGTAGAGTTACGCCATAATAAGTCAAAGTACTCAAGTCTCAAGTCCAAGTCTTAAAGTCTCAAAGTCCGGCCTTACGGTACCTGCGTTAGTCCAAGTCTCCAACGCACACAATAAGCACGTCCCAATAAGCACATCATAAAGCACAACCATCAAGTACATAATCACACACATACAATCAAGAACAAGTACGTCATATGGCATAAGTAACTCTATACGTACCGGCTCAATATTGAACATAAACAGAAATCGACAGAACTGTTTGAAAAATAAGTATACTTCCACCCCAAAACTTGTAAAAATAGGGGCTACGAAACTCACCTGAAAACTGTTATGGAAGTATAACGAACGAGCATGACAAGCACAATCAAAGTCCACGACAATCAACACCTATCAATAATACATGACAAGTCACAATGACGGTCTTTTGTCTTAAGTCTTAGCCTATTAGAAATGCCTTTAAGTCCATATGTCTTTATTTATCTTTTGAAACGACGTTTATTAAAATGACGAGACTCGAATAAACCAAACAAGAGTCTGGCTTTGACACCAATGTCCTTTCTTAGGTTCAAAATACATTATTTAATCAATATAAACCTGATTTGAAATCATTTTATAGCCCAAAATAAATTTTACTCGAACATAATCAAAACTAGTCGAAACCGGAGATTTTAACCGAAAAGCTTACGAAACCGAAACGAATAGAGGTTGTGCTCAACCTAATGGTCGAACTCGACCAACTAAAGCCCCAAAAATGTGATTTTAAAACCATTTAATCATACGTTAGCCAATTGGACCAAAACTACACTTTTTGAGAAAACTAGTCAAGTTAAGGAACCGATTAAACGCTTATGGACACGAAAGGCTAAATAAATCGACCAAATGAGTTGGAAAGTGGTCGAACTCGACCATGGCAGGTCTCGTTTGACCTGAAAAGAGGTCAAAACGATTTCATCCCAAGTCTTAAGGGTTCAAGAGTTAAAACAAGTCATTTCGGGTCAAACTAGAAACCTTACGAGCCGTTTAAGCGACAAAAACCTACGGGGGTCAACCTAGACCAGCAAAGGTCTAGCTAGACCAGCCTAGACCAAGCTAGACCAGCCTAGGTCGAGCTAGACCAGCCTAGACCAAGCTATACCAGCCTAGACCGAGCTAGACCAGACTAGACCAAGCTAGACCAGCCTAGGTCGAGCTAGACCAGCCTAGACCAAGCTATACCAGCCTAGACCGAGCTAGACCAGATCGGATTTGGACATGTTTTGAGCAAAAACGAATGATTTTGATGCGATTTTGTTAAAACAACGAGGATTATGGCTAGCCAATTCATACCCACGAGTCTTGATTGCACAAAAGTTCCTCAATTCAGTACAAAAAAGGCGGAATTCGACCGATTTCATACGTCATGCGGTTGACAATTGCACAAATCTTGATCTAGGATACGAAATCGACTAGTTTTTAAGTCTTTTAGCCAAGTAAAGGATATCTTCAATATGTAGTTGTACAAAACCGATTACATGAGTGCATAATATGTCAAGTCAAAGCCTTAATCAAGGTTCGTTTCTTACACACAAATGTAGTCGAAAGATGCACAATTCACAATCAAAGGACATGATTCACTTAGCTTTTTGATAAGAACCGAATGAGTACTCATATATATATGTATAACCAAATCAAAGGGATGGAAGAATTGTACCTAAAGACGGTTTTAGTGAAGAAAAAGATGCCACACACTAGTTTCTTGATCGAAGATTGAAGCCTTGATTGATTTACAAGCGTTTGGAACCGAAAATCAAGAGAGAATTTGAGAGAGAATTTTGAAAGCAAAACCCTATGTGTGTGTGATGTATGGAACGACCAAAACAAAGAAAAGAGGGCAAAAGGCTTGGCCTTGTATTTATAGGCAAAGCCTAGGGAGGGGAGGTCCGTCAGACTAATGGAACGTCTGACAGTTTTAGTCCTTTTTGTTTACCGGACGAACACAACGACACCATATTTGACTCACGAATGTATTCTAAGTCTTTATTTAGGCATTTCTATTAGACAACTAGTCTTCCTCAAACCTTCGCACCAAGTCTTAAAAAGTCTAAAACACTAGTATATAATAAATATGACATGTCTTAATCGTACTTTAATCCATACAATCTCACGTCTTTAGACTTAAATTTGACGGTTACTAACCTTATTCGAACGGAAAAGTATAGTCAGACGAACGCTCAGGTGATGGTTGTTACATCCCTCCCCTCATCATGAAATTGTTTTTATACAGCAAAAAGCATTTGTGAGATATTTGAAAGATAATAAATATTATGCTGCTTTCGTTGTTGCAAAACTTCGTGCTACTCAAATGAAAATGAAGTGGCATACAAAGTCAAATTTTGTTGATTGTGATGTATTTGCCATGCTCCACATGGAGTTTATATCAACAAACATATACACAATCAAATTTTATTGTACACATACAGTAAAAACTGTACAAAATCAAATTTGATTTTATTCATACATTTACACAAACAAATGAAATTAATATCATCAAACCTATACACAATCAAATTTGATTGTATACATATAGTGTCAAGAAGCTATACAAAATCAAATTTGATTTTATTCACACATTTACACAAACAAATGGAGTTTATATCATCAAACTTTTACACAATCAAATTTGATTGTATACATACAGTTTCAAAAAGCCATACAAAATCAAATTTGATTTTATTCATACACAATCAAATTTGATTATATACATCCAGTGTTAAAAAGCCATACAAAATCATATTTGATTTTATTCATACATTACACAAACAAATTGAGTTATATCAACAAACCTATATAAAATCAAATTTGATTGTATACATACAATTTCATAAAGGTATACAAAATCAAATTTGATTTTATTCATACATTTTATTCAAAAAACTAGGTAGAAGCCATGCTCCACATGGAGTTTATATCAACAAACCTATACACAATCAAATTTGATTGTATACATACAATTTCAAAAAGTATACAAAATTAAATTTGATTTTATTTATACATTTACAAATTTGATAGTAAATAGGTTTGATAGGTTTGATTTTATTTTGTATCTAGGTTTGATTCTATCAAGTTTGATAACAAAATCAAATATGATTTCTGAATCAAATTTGATTGTATATATGTTTCATTTTATTTTGTATAACATTTACAAATTTGATTTTATTTATACATTTACACAAACAAACGATGTTTATATCATCAAACCTATACACAATCAAATTTGATTGTATACATACAGTTTCAAAAAGCCATACAAAATCAAATTTGATTTTATTCATACATTTACACAAACAAATGGAGTTTATATCAACAAACGTATACACAATCAAATTTGATTGTATACATACAGCTTAAAAAAGCTATACAAAATCAAATATGATTTAACTCATACATTTACACAAACAAATGGACTTTATATCAACAAACTTTTACACAATCAAATTTGATTGTATACATATAGTTTCAAGAAGCTAGCTATACAAAATCATATTTGATTTTATTCATACATTTACACAAAACAAATGAAATTTATATCAACAAACCTATACACAATCAAATTTGATTGTTAACATACAGTTTTAAAAATTTATACAAAATCAAATTTGATTGTATTCATACATTTACACAAACAAATAAGGTTTATATCAAAAACCTATATACAATCAAATTTGATTCAAAATCATAAAGGTGATTAAATGATACTATCAAACTTTGGTTTAAACATTTCATCAAACACCTTGTATGCAACATTGTACCAAACAACAAATTCAATCAAATAACTAATAAAATTTAACAAATTCAAATGTTAGAATAGATCTAATCACATGTTATCTAATTACATTTGATTATCACATGAGAAATTTCGAATTTACGTACATAACAAAAGGTCATATATTCGTATTCAATATATCCTTCATTGCTATTAACATCTTCAAAATCCATTAACGATGACTGTTGAGATGGTGACGATAGAGGCAATGATGGTTGTGCCATTTCGATTAGAACGTGGTGTGATGACCTGAACACGATGGTGGTAGTGGTGGTGGTGGTAATGGTGTTGTTGCTGGTGGTGATTTTCCAAGAGGAGAAAGTGTGTGTGTGTGTGTGTGTGGAACTAGATAGCAGGGAAGTGATGATAATTGTCAAATGACGAAATTACCCCTCCGCATTATTTTTTATTTTTTAAGTAGACCATTGATCGGTTTTGATCCAAGGGCTGAGATGTGACCCTTGAATCTCACCATTTTTTAAAGTTTCTTTGGATTACAACCCAATCTTTATATATCTCTTTCTCTTATATATATATAGAAGAAAATTGTGATGACATCATTATTTTTAAAGAAAAACTTACTTGACTTTATTAGACATTTCCTTATTAATTACTCCCTTCGTCACATTAGAAGTGTCACATTTTGAATATTCAAAGTCTTTATTTTATAACTTTGACCTTGAACATGTTTTTTTTGTTATATAATACTTGATGAAAATTAAACCCAATGAAAGTATATCTAAAACTCACTCAATTCATATAGCTTTCATCAAGTATTATATGGCACAATCAAAAATATTTAAGGTCAAAGTTGAAGAATAAAGACTTTGAAAATTCAAAACATGACACTTTTAGTGGGACGGAGGGAGTAGTTGTTTGTATTTAATTAATTTATGACATCATATTTTATTAAATATTGATTTTCTATTCTTCCATTAAGAAGTATTCACTTTTAAAGATTTTCAATTTTAGCCATTATTATTCATATATTTTTTTTTAGTTTTAAAGAAAAACTTACTTGACTTTATTAGACATTTCCTTATTAATTACTCCCTTCGTCACATTAGAAGTGTCACATTTTGAATATTCAAAGTCTTTATTTTATAACTTTGACCTTGAACATTTTTTTTTGTTATATAATACTTGATGAAAATTAAACCCAATGAAAGTATATCTAAAACTCACTCAATTCATATAGCTTTCATCAAGTATTATATGGCACAATCAAAAATATTTAAGGTCAAAGTTGAAGAATAAAGACTTTGAAAATTCAAAACATGACACTTTTAGTGGGACGGAGGGAGTAGTTGTTTGTATTTAATTAATTTATGACATCATATTTTATTAAATATTGATTTTCTATTCTTCCATTAAGAAGTATTCACTTTTAAAGATTTTCAATTTTAGCCATTATTATTCATATATTTTTTTTTAGTTTTTAAGACTAATGAATAATCCCCCAAAACACCCCATCTCTTTTTAATCATATTATTCATATACAAACATTACTCGATTCCACGAGGAACTTCGACGGGCTAACGAAGAGCCCTTTGGGACCGTCCTAAGTGTACGACGATATCAAAAATTAATTAAGTTTACCCAAGCACCAAATTAATAAACAAACGAGACTATATAGAGTTTAAATTCGATATATGGAACTACTATAACGATCCGGAAATCTAAACCCGAAAAGCAATAAATTAAAAAAATTACTGCATACTACAACCCATTCAAACACAGCTTGAATACAAGTAATTACACGAGAATGGAACCCCTCGCGGTAGCAAATTATTAACCGACAAAGCTATAAGAAAGGAAAACAAGAATTCATGTTTTGTGGGTGGACCACTGGGTACATGGGTCGAATGGAAATCGGGCGTTTGTAATTTCCAACAAATTTTACACATTATTAATCTGATATCATCTCCAATTTTAACCAATCAACAAGAATAGTTTAGACAATTTTAGGGGTCAATGTAACAAGAAATCTGCATATGTTGAAGAGACCATAAACAATAAGCCAAAACCACACCACAATATATATTTCATAAGACTGTCACACATATTAACTCAAATCAATTCAGAAGAAGAAAGATTAATAATATTTTACAAAACTACAAATCGATCAAGGGTCACTAATATAAATTTGTGTTACAATATATTGTCGACAGGGGTGACCTTAACAGCCGTTATACGCCCATTGATCTCAGCAACCAAAAACCTGACCCCCTGACCTTTACGAAGAGTTCGGTAACCATCCGATTGGATCTCTGACTGGTGAAAGAACAAGTCTTCCCCATCTTCATCGGTCCTGATAAAACCGTAACCTTTGCCACCATAAAAGCAAACAACTTCCCCTGTTTTCGTAGGACATTCGCTTACGATGTGCCCCATCACACCACAGTTAAGACACTTGACAACACTAGTACAATTTCTAAGAAGATGCCCAACACCACCACAGTTATAACATTCACGATCATCAACGCCACCATTAGTTTTGCGATTACGTTGCTTACGGTTTTTCCCTGTATTACTCATACCTTGAGCCATTAATTCGTAGCTACAGTCGTTCTTAATTAAACCCTATATATTTATTGGATTAGAAACACCAATTTGTGCGTCCTAAAAGAACTTTGAGATCGTGTATATATACTAGGAGCAATAACCCTAATTCGATTAGGTTTCTTCTATTTTTCTTGCGATAGTTACCAAAATTTGATTTCCTAAATTAATTACTTGATCATCAAGTAAGGATGGATGTTTCCTTACCCAAGTAATATATAGTATATATTTTCGAAGGGAAAATTACTTAAATGGTCTAAATTTAAGGTGTATATCTAGATTTAGACACCTACAATATATTTTACCTATTTGGTCAATGAATTACTTAGTAAGAAATAAAATCATCCAATCAAATCATACCAAGTGTTAAATAGTGGGCTACAATACTTGCACTTGTTGGAGATCTTTCATAAGCATCGAAAGCTTTAGTTTGATTAAATTACTGAAGGTTTAATCGGGAATTTATAGGTTGCAAGCATAATGTTCAACATGGTTTACAATCTCTTTCTTCGTAATATATATATTAGCAGATCAAATTTTACTTTCTTTTCTTGTTAGAAATGAATATATACTGTAGTACTATACTAGTGTTATTTAAGGTAGATATTATGTGCTGAGTTTTGTACTACATATTTATAATCAGGTAACTCGTTATTAGCTTCTTTGTAGTAAATTATGAATCAAGTAGATTGTTATTAATTAGCCTCTTAAAAAAATATGAACTTTCGGGCATAATGCCAAAGGCGTGAAACGTACTTGTGTCGCATTAGTGTTCTATTCCCTAAAATGAATTCCACTAACTACTATGATTGTGGAGTGAGCCCAATTAACATTTTTCATCTCACATTTTGAGTCTCGAAATTGAAGTGGTCAGCACTTGGGATTAGGATTGGAAGGCAAATGAGGAACTTTAAAAAGACTAACAAATGAGTAGGGTAGTGTTGTTATTAGAAGAAGAATAAAGAAGACGACTCATGATTTCTAAGTTCTAGACGGATCTTCAAAGTTTGTCATGGAACAAAAAAGTGGTGTGATTTCAATGTGTTTGTGTAAATATTTGGAAATTTTATATCCTTATGTAATTATAAGTATTGGAGCTCATAACTGATACGGCATGATTTGATTGGATAGTTTTATTTCTTACTTAAAAGGTTAGATGGTAAGAAGTTATTGACCAAATTGGTAAAAAATATTATAGTTGTCTAAAGCTAGACATACAACTTAAGATTAGACCATCTAGGTAATTATCCCTTTTTTGAACACTTAGTCGGTATGCGACATCAGGGAACACCTCACCGTATAATGATGAAGCCCTGCACGTACTCTAGACTACGAGATGTAGATCATAAGCCGTTACAGGTGATTCAGGGGAAAAACCCACAGACTTGTCACTCCTAAAAGTCGAACCCAAGACCTGTGGGAAAAACCAGAGATGCATCTACTAGTTGAACTAGCTTCATTTGCACCCAAGTAATATTTAGTTTTTGTAACTTTGTAAATTTTATTTAGTAATCTAAATATCAACTATGAATAAATACGAAGTACACATGTTCCTTAAAAACCTTTTTATTTAAACCTTTTTTTTTTTTGATAAATACTTAAGATTGTCACTTAAGTCAATGTAGTGATGATATCATATCACTGCCGGGAGGAGGACGTGCAACATTAAATTAAATTTTTACATTAATAACCACATTGTTATGAAACTGTTGCAACCGTCACCAACGCCATCTATTGTTGTCGCCGACACTATTCATAATAGTCGTCGCATTGTGCGGGTACCTTTCTAGTATCTACAAATAAACTAAAACAGTGTGGTCTCCCATGGCCGGCTTTCATGGTAGACAAAGTGGCCGACCGAGGTCCGTTTTTTTAAGGGGTCCGATTTTTATTTTTATTATTGTTATATGTATAAAAAAAATTATGTATGTAATCAACTAAGTTTATTACAAATTGTAACAATCAACCAAAGTATAATTTAGCTGACATAAAAAACTCACTTACATATCTTTTATAGATTAATTATTTATTGTTATGTATGTTATCGTTTGATTTATATCTATAAATACATTTTTTTTTGGATTTCAAGTTATGTTTTTCCTTAATTTAGTTTTATTTGCAATGTATTTTTTAATTTATTTTTCGACCAATAACTTTTGTCATGTTTATTATTAAAACATTTAACATTGTTTCTAGAAACGGTTGGTATAATATAATATGTTGCGCTTAGCTTAAAAGTTATTATTTTTTTGGCTTGACCTAGGTCCATAAATCCTCAGAGACGACATTGTGGTCTTCTATGATATACACGTGTCATTTTATTAATGCGACAAATGTCTTTTTAGTCATATTCATTAAAAAAACTTATTTAATAAATTATTTATTTTAATCTCATCTATCCATATTTAAACTATAAACTTATTATTTAAACTACGATATCCATATTTTATTAAGTTCTCTAATTTGCTAATTTCCTAACGTTTCCTTACTAGCTAATCAACCCGGGTATTTTAATTAAATATTTGCTAATACTCCCATCCCTTTAATGGATCCCCGAAGGAGACGGGTGCAAATGGAATTTCAATCAAAGGCGCTATGACCCCGTATGAAAACGATATTCTAACCGCTGAGTTAAGTAGGTCAATCTGAGTCAAGTCAGAGAAAATCTAGCAAGTGAGTCTTGGAATCATTAAATCAAATTAAAATCGCATAAAACCCAAATGAAATTAAATTTTTTGAAGGAAAATGATTAATCCTCCTAACTCATCCTCGTAATAATCCTCCTAATGCTTTAACTTAATGCCAAGTGTAATCCACTAATTCTCTCTCATAATTCCATCATTTGATTGCACCATGTGTCATGATCATATTATTAGGAGGATTTTTAGGAGAATGAATTAGGAGGATTAATCATTTTCCTTTTTTGAATAAGTAAACAAACCCACGATGAAAAAACTACTTTGAATAAAACATTTATAGCGATTCAAAGCGAAATGGTCGATTTGGCGTTTTTCATTTTGAAGTTTGGCTGTTCTTCCTAGAAATCGTTGCCAGTGCCTGGCGTAATGTATGCCATAGGCGACGTACATTACGGTTGTCTCCATTATTCATTACGCCAAAACGCTCTGTGACGCCCCTCTTTACGCTAAAATGGTGTTCTTCAGACCACCGTAACTGTAACATCCCGAACTTTTTATTTAACGGTTGACTTGGGTCGTTAAGTAAACACTTTGTGTTCCTTAAGTCTTTAGATGATTTAATGCTTATGTGTAATTAATGTGCTATATGTATAAGGTTTAATGCCTTAAATATGTGTATGTTAATGTGTTTAAGTTGGTTAATATGTGTTTAATGTGTTGATAAGTATTCACGTTAGCTTGTTTGAGCCTTAGATGTGAAGTTTTAAAGTTGAGGGACCTAAGTGTCATGTTTTGAAATTTGCTACAGCAGATTTTAGGTCATGTACGTGACCTAAAACTCCCCATAATCAGTTTTCATCACACATTAAGCCTTCCTAAGAACCCTAGCCCTTCCTATTGATTCCTTACGATTTCTTGGTGTTTCGGTGGTGATTTCTCATAAGTTTCGATCCTATAATCTTCCCTACAGGTAAATCATGTATATTTGATCATAAGTACATTTTTATTGATCTATTCTTAGGGTTTATTGCTGAACTCAAGGGTTGGGGTTAATCGGGTTGCGAATCGTTGTTGCTTTATTATGTTTTCAGGTGTTTAAACATTCTCATTCGTTATGCAATCGGTTCAGGGAACAATTGATGGTTTCAAACCATCAATTGAGTCGTGTAAAGTGAGTATATGAGTTCTGTAGGTCGTGGGGTATTGCTAAGGTCGTTTGAGGGTCGAATTGATATTGAAAACAAAGGGTTTCATAGGTCTGAAATTTCAGTCGTCTTGCAAAACTCATATCTCCTTTAATTCAAGGAGTTAGGAGATGAATCTTATATTTTTGAAAACCTCTGTGTCCTATAAATTCGATATGAACAAAGTTTCTTTTGGTTTTGCCAAGAGATGGGCGAAAAATGTCGCTTTCCAACAGTGGTCGGTTTTTGGACGAATTCTGCAGACCTGTTTTGAAAACGTCATAACTCATTCATTATAGCACTTCAGGAGACAAACCTTACATTTATGAAAAGGTGTTTGAGTCGTCTACATTTGTTAAGAACTAAGTTTTGTCTCATTTGGTCGTCTTGAGGTTGAAAAAGTCGTCTGCAAGTGAAGGGTGCGAGTCTGGAAGCTGATATCGACGAGACCACTATTGGGCTCGGCTATATCGTGGTCAGGACTTGCTTTTGGTGCATTCCGGAACTTGATATCGATGAGACCACCCACGGGATCGGCGATATCAGCCATCAGAAGGGTTCTAAGTGCGTTTAAGTGTCTAGTTGACTTACATTTCAATCATTCTTGTACCATAGGTTGTCGGGAACACTTGTGAAGCACGGTAAACCTATTTGTTGATTGTTGTGCACTCCATTGAGGTAAGATAACTTATTTTGCCACGCTGGGGAACACAATAAACGTGGGATTTAATAATAAATTGATTTGACGAAAATGTAGACATCTCATACATATGTAGGGGTGTGGGAACCACGTGGGGGACGATATGGGTGCTTTAAGAGGTTACCTTTACTATGCTTATTATGTGGGACGGGAATGGGATTCTATATGATATATGAATTCATAGCAAGTAGTATTCCATCCCTTAATTATTGTTCTAATGTTGTTATGTATGAATAACGGTGACTATGATGCTTGATATGACTTGTAGCAAATAGTATTCCTTATCATATGGATAGAATGTAATGTTGCTTTGCATACGTGTTGATTATGTCAATGATTAATTGAATGTATGTTGCTTTGTGCAAATGTTAATTACGCCATTGATGATGTTGTTGTTGTCGAATGGCCTATTACATCTAGTTCACTAAACTTAAATAGAAATGCTATGTCACGATGCACGATAGGGCCTTAATGGCAAATGATGTTGATGACGAATTTATGATATACACTGAGATAGTCTTAATGTCGAATTATTGATATATCTAAAGAGATAAAGCTAATGACGATATAATGATATGAGATGCAATAAAGATTAACTTTTCGTGTCGATTTGAGATGACATGTGTTGATATGTGACGATATGTGTCGTTATGTGATGATATGTGATAATATGTGACGATATGTGATGATTGTGACGAACTGAGACGAACTCGAGTATAAACTGAGACGAAAAGTGTTAAGCTTAACCCATGCTAGTCCTTGGGGCTAATGTGCTGAGTCGATCACGAGGGGGTAGTCATGATATCTCCCGAGTGACCCATGTTTGTGGATTGAGTATTCCATCTGGTATGATCAACCAACCTGTGACGAATGGATACTCAACCCTATTCTTGTGACAAAAAGTAGCGTAAGCTACTTAACTTTATGTGACGATCAAGTAGTGTAAACTGCTTGACTTTATGTGTAGGCATGATATGACGATGATATAATAAAGTCAATATGTGGTGATTAAGTAGCGTAAGTTGCTTAACCTTATGTGACGATCAAGTAACGTTATTTACTTGACTATATGTGTAGATAAGATTTGATGATGTAATGATATGATGTTAAAGATGATATGTGACGACTAAGTAATTATAACTGCTTAGCTATATGTAATGATGAAATTGTGTAACATGTGTATCTATATGATATGTATCTAGATGATGTAATGAAGTTAATGTCGATAACTTAGATGATGATGAATGAGACAATTATGATGATTGCAGGTTATAGGCACAATATAGGATCTGACGTCCTTTAAACGATGTTTGATACGATAATGATGACTTAGATTGGTATGGACATCATAGGATTTGATATCCGTTACGTTGATTATTATGTAGATGTATGTGATTCCAATATGCCTTACATATGATGAGATGAATTTGAAGTAATGATTTAAATGGTGAACTTTTGTCGAACTAACATGTTATCTTACTCAGCTTTAATTAGCTGACATTTGTTTTGTTGAAATGTGTTGTGTTTCCCAGGTTAGGGGTTGAAGATTGGTGAGATGCATGTGAGGCTGGGTAGACGATTAAAGATGCTTAGCTACTTGCTAGTGACCTCACCTATTTAGACGACACTTATGAACCTTTATTATGATTATTGTAATGTATCGGGTTTTATAAGACATGACCATATGTTGACTTATTTGTCATTATGTAGTTGATGACATTTGTGGATTTCCTTTATTGATGCTATGATATGGATTCGTAACACTAGTTTTATTAATTAACAATTCCTATAGGAATTGTAAACGTTTTATTAAATGCTTCCGCTTGTTTTGACGCCGTAAGGCAAAATTTTTGGAAATCCATATTTTATAAACGACGGGTGTTACAAGTGGTATCAGAGCAATGGTTTAAGTGAACCAATGACTATAGATTTTCCGTAGGATTTGGACTTAAACCGTTAGGGGACATGTTAGGCTTAAGTAGGTATGCTTTAGCCTTAAGATGAGATGCCATAGGATGGGATGGGTTGAGTGAGAGTGTAGGATTGAGGCTATATGTGGAAATGTTTGTCGATATGTGATTATGTCCTTGAGCCTTCATTCTCCCATTTCTCGCTTTATTTGTCGTTGATAATCGTCGTTATGTTGTAGACAAGATGGTTAATACCCGTGTTAACAACCAACGTGATGGAGCAACTGCTAGCATTAGTCCTGCTAACCAAAGGCCACCTCGAAGGCAGGAACCACAATTTCATGCCGATCAGATTCCACCTAGGAATAGGAATGAGGAAGAACCTGTGGTTGAAAGGATTCCTACTTAGGCTGAAATGTTTGAAGAGTTAAGGGCTATCCGAGCCCAATTGAGAAGAACTGAAGAGGAGCTGGCTCAAGTAAGAGCTTAAAGGGAAGTTGGTTCGCATCGGGAAGAGCATACTGATGGAAATTATTCCAACTGCTCCAACCGTGCTAAGCCATCCATTGTGAGATCACATCCTGCTCCTGAGAATGTTGTTGCTGTTGTTAATAATGATGGAGTGAATGTGGTGGAGCCTCGTGTTGTGGTTGCTCCTCCTGCTACTAACTTTAAGTATGAGAGCTTCCAAAAGTGTGGTGCGAAAGAGTTTGATGGCACTCAAGATGCGGTAGGTGCTATGGAATGGTTGGATGATATAGAGGTAGTGTTTGCTTCATGCTACTGTCCCGAACAATATGAAGGTGTTATGTGCTTCTCGCATGCTAAAGAAGAATGCTCGGAACTGGTGGAGATCTACTACTGTTTCGTTGACTCCCGAGGTATTAGCTGCGCCTTGGGGTACTTTCAAGGAAAAGTTTTTGGAGGAATATGTTGGTACTCGTGAGTTGAGATTGATCGAGAAAGAGTTTAAAGCTTTGACCGCTAAGCCCGGTGCCATAGGTGAGTATGCTCACTCATTTATGGAAAAGCTCAAGTTCGTTGGTCACATGGTTCGTAGAGAAGTTGACCAAATTGAAGCTTACTGTGATGGTCTCCCTGATAATTATGGTGGTCTTTGTAGACAACATAAAACCTTGTCTGTTGCGATTAAAGAATCCAAGCGGCTTGATGATGATTTCAAAGCTGAATAAGTGGTTGTTAAAGCGGATGACGAGAAATCTGGGTTCAAAAGAAAGAATGAAGAAGCTTCGAACTCCAATAAAAAGTTTAAAGATGGATCACTGAAAGCTGAAAATGAAAAGAAGAAAGGAGGATGGTGTGATCGTTGTAAGTCTAGGCACACTGGACCTTGTACCGCAGCTACACTTCGTTGCAATAAGTGTGCCGGATTTGGTCACTTATATAGAAATTGTCCTGGTGTTGCTCAATGTTTCCGTTGTAAGGAAACTGGGCATGAGATTGCTGATTGTCCACAGAAAGCTGGAGAAAAGAAAAATGAAAAGCTCAAAGGCAAGGCGTGAGCTAGCTGGTGATTAATAGGATAGTCGAGATAATAAAGAGGTATTTGTTTCATGTTAATATCTTGTATTTTGTTAAGCATAGTTTTCTTAAATTTGAGTATATGGATTGTTGCTTCCTATGTTTCGTGGTTAGTTGATTTATTATGATGATGAGACTTAAGAGAGATGTTGGTCTCCTAATAAATGGATGTAGTCAGACGGACACGTGTGAGGAAGGGTACAATTACAATTGCGGTCGCGAACGGAATTGAAAATGCATCATGACACATACGTGCTCATTTGACCGTATTCACAGTTAGTGGCCCATAAATAGTTGGATGGAAGGTAATAATAGTTTGACTTGCGGATGTTGGAGGACCAAGACTTGTTGCGATGAATGTGGTAAGCGTCGAGCTCCACTAAACATTATGATTGTGGTCTTGAGAGTCGAGAAAAGAGGTAGATGTTGTTGAGGGTATGTTTTGATAAGATTCTGAGGACATAATCCTTCTAAGGAGGAGAGAATTGTAACATCCGAACTTTTTATTTAACGGTTGACTTGGGTCGTTAAGTCAACACTTTGTGTTCCTTAAGTCTTTAGATGATTTAATGCTTATGTGTAATTAATGTGCTATATGTGTAAGGTTTAATGCCTTAAATATGTGTATGTTAATGTGTTTAAGATGGTTAATATGTGTTTAATGTGTTGATAAGTATTCACGTTAGCTTGTTTGAGCCTTAGATGTGAAGTTTTAAAGTTGAGGGACCTAAGTGTCATGTTTTGAAAGTTGCTACAACAGATTTTAGGTCATGTACGTGACCTAAAACTCCCCATAATCAGTTTTCATCACACATTAAGCCTCCCTAAGAACCCTAGCCGCTTCCTATTGATTCCTTACGATTTCTTGGTGTTTCGGTGGTGATTTCTCATAAATTTCGATCCTATAATCTTCCCTACTGGTAAATCATGTATATTTGATCATAAGTACATTTTTATTGATCTATTCTTAGGGTTTATTGCTGAATTCAAGGGTTGGGGTTAATCCGGTTGAGAATCGTTGTTGCTTTATTATGTTTTCGGGTGTTTAAACATTCTCATTCATTATGCAATTGGTTCAGGGAACAATTGATGGTTTTAAACCATTAATTGAGTCATGTAAAGTGAGTATATGAGTTATGTAGGTCGTGGGGTATTGCTAAGGTCGTTTGAGGGTCGAATTGATATTGAAAACAAAGGGTTTCATAGGTCTGAATATTCAGTCGTCTTGCAAAACTCATATCTCCTTTAATTCAAGGAGTTAGGAGATTAATCTTATATTTTTGAAAACCTCTATGTGTCCTATAAATTCTATATGAACAAAGTTTCTTTTGGTTTTGCCAAGAGATGGGCGAAAAATGTCGATTTCCAACAGTGGTCGGTTTTCGGACGAATTCTGCAGACCTGTTTTGAAAACGTCATAACTCATTCATTATAGCACTTCAGGAGACAAACCTTAAATTTATGAAAAGGTGTTTGAGTCATCTACATTTGTTAAGAACTAAGTTTTGTCTCATTTGGTCGTCTTGAGGTTGAAAAGTCGTCTGCAAGTGAAGGGTGCGAGTCTGGAAGCTGATATCGACGAGACCACTATTGGGCTCGGCGATATCGTTGTCAGGACTTGCTTTTGGTGCATTCCGGAGCGTGATATCGATGAGACCACCCACGGGCTCGGCGATATCAGCCATCAGAAGGGTTCTAAGTGCGTTTAAGTGTCTAGTTGACTTACATTTCAATCATTCTTGTACCATAGGTTGTCGGGAACACTTGTGAAGCACGGTAAACCTATTTGTTGATTGTTGTGCACTCCATTGAGGTAAGATAACTTATTTTGCCACGCTGGGGAACACAATAAACGTGGGATTTAATAATAAATTGATTTGACGAAAATGTAGACATCTCATACATATGTAGGGGTGTGGGAACCACGTGGGGGACGATATGGGTGCTTTAAGAGGTTACCTTTACTATGCTTATTATGTGGGACGGGAATGGGATTCTATATGATATATGAATTCATAGCAAGTAGTATTCCATCCCTTAATTACTGTTCTAATGTTGTTATGTATGAATAACGGTGACTATGATGCTTGATATGACTTGTAGCAAATAGTATTCCTTATCATATGGATAGAATGTAATGTTGCTTTGCATACGTGTTGATTATGTCAATGATTAATTGAATGTATGTTGCTTTGTGCACATGTTAATTACGTCGTTGATGATGTTGTTGTTGTCGAATGGCCTATTACATCTAGTTCACTAAACTTAAATAGGAATGCTATGTCACGATGCACGATAGGGCCTTAATGGCAAATGATGTTGATGACGAATTTATGATATACACTGAGATAGTCTTAATGTCGAATTAATGATATGTCTAAAGAGATAAAGCTAATGACGATATAATGATATGAGATGCAATAAAGATTAACTTTTCGTGTCGATTTGAGATGACATGTGTTGATATGTGTCGTTATGTGATGATATGTGATAATATGTGACGATATGTGATGATTGTGACGAACTGAGACGAACTCGAGTATAAACTGAGACGAAAAGTGTTAAGCTTAACCCATGCTAGTCCTTTGGGGCTAGTGTGCTGAGTCGATCACGAGGGGGTAGTCATGATATCTCCCGAGTGACCCATGTTTGTGGATTGAGTATTCCATCTGGTATGATCAACCAACCTGTGACGAATGGATACTCAACCCTATTCTTGTGACGATTAAGTAGCGTAAGCTACTTAACTTTATGTGACGATCAAGTAGTGTAAATTGCTTGACTTTATGTGTAGGCATGATATGCCGATGATATAATAGAGTCAATGTGTGGTGATTAAGTAGCGTAAGTTGCTTAACCTTATGTGACGATCAAGTAACATAAGTTACTTGACTATATGTGTAGATAAGATTTGATGATGTAATGATATGATGTTAAAGATGATATGTGACGACTAAGTAATTATAACTGCTTAGCTATATGTAATGATGAAATTGTGTAACCTGTGTATCTATATGATATGTATCTAGATGATGTAATGAAGTTAATGTCGATAACTTAGATGATGATGAATGAGACAATTATGATGATTGCAGGTTATAGGCACAATATAGGATCTGACGTCCTTTAAACGATGTTTGATACGATAATGATGACTTAGATTGATATGGACATCATAGGATTTGATATCCGTTACGTTGATTATTATGTAGATGTATGTGATTCCAATATGCCTTACATATGATGAGATGAATTTGAAGTAATGATTTAAATGGTGAACTTTTGTCGAACTAACATGTTATTGATATGTCATATTTTATACCCATTTCCCACAACGTATTTAGTTGATTTTGCATGGTTTATGAGTCGTTTTTGTATACATTTGGTGCGTTTATGGTATTTGTTAGTGTTTCAGGTTACTGACAGGTATTTAAGCGCAAATCTGGAGAAAACGATATTGTTGAGGTGAATTAAGTGCTAACGGAGGATTTCGGAAGCATTTGGATGAAGATTGCAGAAAGTCAACCAAAGTCAAACCTGAAGAAGGCCAATTGCGCCGCAACATTGAGTTGCGCCACAACCCAATTACAGTGAGTTAAGTTGCGCCGCAACGTCTCTCCTTCCTGGCCAGCCACGAGTCAACATAAGTCAAAAGTCAACGCGAGTCAACGGAGAATTGCGCCGCAACATTGAGTTGCGCCGCAACCCAAAAGCAGAAGGATAAGTTGCGCCGCAACTCCTTCAGTTGCGCCGCAATGGGTTCAAGTTCAAGCCAGCCTTGGTCAACGAAAGTCAAAGTCAAAAGCCAAAGTCAACTGGAGTTGCGCCGCAACTGGGCCCGATTCTGGCAGAATTTTGAGGGCATATAAATAGCTTGAAAAATATCCCAAAACTTCTCTTCTCTTTTAGCAGCCGTTTTTGGGAACCCTATTTGGAGATATTTTCAGATCTTCATCATTTTCTAGGTTTTCAAACACGATTTGATCATTTTCATTCGTAGCTTTCGATTATTATCATTAGGTAACAATGAATTCTTCTTATTTTAATTGTTATTCTTCTTTTAATATGAGTGGCTAATCACTTTATCATCCATCTTGATGGAGTGAGACAATATGTAAAGATTGCACAATTTTATTAATTCAATGTTGATTTCATTTAACGTTATATCGAGATCTTAGCGTATTTCTTCTTTATTATTTATCTTGAATTGATTGGTGATTTATGTGAGTCTTTAATGGTAGTTATTGATTACATATATTTCATTTTGATTGTTTGGGTACAAACGATTGGGTCTATGACGGGTACGGTAGATAATCGTTCATGATAATAGGAAGAAATGTGGTAACGGTTGGGTACAATCGATAGGTATAATTGTTATTTCAATAACCAAACCAATTGTTTGATTAGGGAAGTTATAAAAGATGTCTTGGGGTACCGGTCTTTGTAACGAAACTAGTTTAAGCAAGAGAGTCAAATGATGTCATTAACTTGACGGGTACGGGGTTGGTGCTTTGTTTGAGTCTCGGTTATTTAATCAACTGATTTGGGTTTGAACTTCATTTATGTGCAATCTGAGCGTATTGTTGAGCGAAATCAAGATGGATGCCTTTTAAATTATCGTTTTAAACAAACTCTCTTTTCGATTAATCCTTTGGGATTACTAATTATTTACTAACTTTTGCAACGTGACAATTCGGTCACAACCCCCCTATTTACTTGAATTACTTAATGTCAACAATTACTTAGTTTTAGTCCCTGTGTTCGATCCTGGACTTACCTTTTAGCTATACTATATACGAACGGGTCCACTGCCCGAGAGTGTGTAGTAGTCAGTTTTAGGGTATTTCTTGTTTTAATTTTTAAACTCGATTTTACACATCAAGTTTTTGGCGCCGCTGCCGGGACTTAATTTTAAGTAGTTGTTTATTTTGTAGTTCGATCCTTTTTCACATTCATTTGTGAGAAAGTTATTGCTTTACTAGATAGTTGTATTTTATTTCATTTCAATTATACCACAGGTGCGGTTGACGGTTTGTTTGTGGTGAGTGTGCAGGTTCTTGTTAGTTGATGAACACAAGAGCTTCTGGCCGACCTTTGCTTAGCCCATTGTCTAATCCAGGGAAAGTCAGACGTCGACTTGTGTCAAGAGATAACCGGGAACCATCCACACCAGTCAAAATAGATTTAGAAACCGAAACCAGTATTCCACCCACCCAGAACTTGGAAGATCAGTTGGTTAATCAGTTGGCCGATCAATTGAATAAATCATCGGAGTTTTTCAAAACAGGTGAAGATTCAGATTCAGAAGAAGAAGAGAAAGTTCAAACACCTGAACCGAGTGTACTTGTATTCCCTCGGGTTAACCTTAATATTAACCAACAACCAAGGGGTAGAAGAATGGGTGATGAACAATCGGTAGATCCGAATGCCCGTCCTTACGGGGAGAGAAGAAGAAATATACCGGCGGACCGGGGCACAGCTATTCGCCCTCCGGCTATTTCAGTGGATTTCTCTTTGAAAGGTAATCACCTCAAGAGTGTGGAAGAGGATAAGTTTGATGGGATTCGAAGAAATGACCCATATGCACACCTTGAGAGGTTCGAGAAGATTTGTAGGCTATATCAGTATGGTACAGGGCAAGCTGAGGCTGTTAAGTTGGAACTATTTCCTTTAACTCTCACTGGAGATGCAGCTGCATGGTTTAAGGAGTTACCCGATAACTCATTTACCACTTGGGCCGAACTTCGAGAAGGATTTATTGATGAGTTTTATTCTGTGAGAACTCAAAGGCAATTAGAAAATAAAATCAGAGGTTTTTCTCAAGAACCCGGTGAAGATGTTGTTGATGCATGGAAACGGTTCAAGGAAATGCTCAGAAATTGCCCTGGACATAGTATGGGTACCGAAGAAAGCTTTGAGATTTTCTATGATGGTTTGGATAGAAAAACCAAAAGGGAGCTCGGTTATGCATTTGGGGGTAGTCTAAACAACATCTCCCCAAATGAAGGATATAAGATTCTTGAGGATATGGCTAGAGAGTATTCTACAAGAGATGAGGACCGAGACAAGAGATCTAGTAGAACCACCGTGGCTAAGGTGGAAAGTAGTGAGGATTCTAAGCTTATTACCGAAGTCAAGGCTCTCTCGAAGCAAATGAATGAGAGATTTGATAGTCAAGATAATAGATTCAAGAGCCTTGAGAGAGATGTTAAGGTTATGGCCGACGGATGTGAGCATTGTGGAGACTTGCATTATACGGAGGATTGCCCGGATAAACCAGTGCAAGATGTTAGTTATGTTCAGAATCAAGGGAATTTCAACCAAAATACCGGTTATCAAAACCGGCCATCAGGTAGTTCTTACCCTACTTCTTCTTTTAATGCTAACAGTTCTGGTTATGGTGGTAACAGGTTTAGTAGGTTCACCAATCAACGAGGCTCGGATCCAGAATTAAGAGACATAGTGAAGGAGTTCATTGGTGCCCAAAAGGCAACTAATGAACAAGTTGCAGAAGAGTCCAAGAAGGTGATTTCTGTTTTGGACGCTTTGACTACTCGCTTAGATGGATTGGGGCACAAGTTGGATCAAGGAGCAAAGAATCAACAAGCCACCATTAAGGATTTAGAAGGAAGGATTGAGAGGCTAGGAAACTCGAATAGGCAGCCCGGTACTCTACTGAGCAATACTCAACAGAATCCAAAGCCTCAATTCAATAACCAAGGGCAAAACAGTCAAGGATCGGGACAGAAGTATACCCCTCCTAATGCTCGAAATGAGCAAGTGAATGCCATCACTACGAGGACAGGTAAGACTTATGACTCTGCAAACCCTTTACCTAATGATTCTTCTCCACTTGTGCAGGTTAATGAAGAAGAAGAAACTGTTGATGAAGAAATTGAGATGGAACCGAACCAAGCCGTGCCGAAACCGGCCGTTCCATCCAAACCCGCTGAGAAACTGACGGTGAAGCCGTATCAACCAAAGATTCCATTTCCTCAACGGTTGAGGAAAGAAAAAGTCAAGGAACATTTCAAGAAATTTGTTGATCTTATTCAGTCGGTTAATATAACTGTTCCTTTAGTTGATTTGCTTGCAGGTATGCCTAATTATGCAAAGTTCCTCAAGGAACTTGTAAGTGACAAGAAGAAGCTTGAATAGGCTAAGACTGCAGTTATGAGTGCCGAATGTTCAGCAATCATTCAGAATCAGATTCCTCCCAAGTTGGAAGATCCAGGGAGTTTTCTAATTGCTTGTTCTTTTGGTGCTTATTTGTGTGAGGCATTGGCCGATCTTGGGGCTAGTATCAATTTGATGCCTTATTCCGTTTATAGGAAGTTGTCTCTAGGAGAGTTGACCCCTACCCGCATGAGCATTAGGCTCGTGGATCGTTCTTTCCAATATCCCATGGGGATAGCGGAAAATTTGCAAATTAAAGTAGGGCATATGATATTCCCTGTTGATTTTGTTATTCTTGAGATGGAGGCGGATGCCAAAGTTCCCCTCATTCTTGGCCGACCATTTCTTATGACCGCGGATGCTATCATCCGAGTTAAGGCTAAGGAAATTTCCTTAGGGGTCGGTAATGACCGAGTTGTTTTTAATGTTGATAGAGCACTAAAGCATCCTTACTCTTGTGATGAAACTTGTTTCAGGTTAGATGTGATTGAAGAAGAAGATGCTTTGGAGAAAGAGCTCATGGATTTCTTGGATATGGAAGAAGGTGAAGCATTGCTAGCTTGCAGTGAAGAAGAGCAAAAGTTGGTTGGAGATATGATGCAAGAGATTATGGCATTAAGTGTTGATGAAACTCCACCGGAAGACGAGACCTATGAAGAGATCACGGGTAGTGATAGCACACGGGTGCTAACTTCGGTAGAGAACCCTCCTACCGACTTGGAGCTCAAGCCACTTCCGGACCACCTTGAGTATGCATATTTGGAAGGTACATCTCTTTTACCCATTGTCATCTCATCCTCATTAATGGAGGATGAGAAATCTAGACTTATGACCGTCCTAAAGGCCCATAAAAAGGTCTTTGCATGGAAAATTTCCGATATTCCGGGTATAAGTCCAGAATTTTGAAAACATACCATAAACTTTGTTGATAATGTGAAACCGGTTGTGCAAAGGCAACGAAGGTTGAATCCAAATATGAAAGATGTGGTAAAAAAGGAGATTATAAAGTTGCTTGATGCGGGAATCATATTCCCCATCTCGGATAGTTCATGGGTGAGTCCGGTACATTGTGTACCGAAAAAGGGTGGGATGACCGTAATTTTGAATGACAAAAATGAATTGGTTCCCACTAGGACTGTCACGGGGTGGAGGGTATGTATTGATTATCGGAGATTAAATGATGCTACCCGCAAAGACCATTTTCCCCTGCCCTTTATTGATCAAATGCTCGAACGGCTCGTCGGTAACGAGTATTTTTGCTTTTTGGATGGGTTCTCCGGGTACTTCCAAATACCCATTGACCCCAAGGACCAAGAGAAGACCACTTTTACTTGCCCTTTTTGGATGGGTTCTCCGGGTACTTCCAAATACCCATTGACCCCAAGGACCAAGAGAAGACCACTTTTACTTGCCCTTTTGGCACTTATGCTTATAGAAGGATGCCATTTGGTCTTTGCAATGCCCCGGGTACTTTTCAAAGATGTATGATTGCCATATTTCAGGACATGATCGAAACATCCATGGAGGTGTTTATGGATGACTTTTCGGTTTTCGGTAGTTCTTTTGAAAATTGTCTTGAAAGTCTTGATAAAATGCTTGAAAGGTGTGAAAGGGCACACTTGGTCTTGAATTGGGAAAAGTGTCATTTTATGGTGAAAGAAGGTATTGTTTTGGGACACAAAGTTTCAAGAGCGGGATTAGAGGTAGATAAAGCAAAAATTGATGTTATAGCTAAATTGCCTCCACCCACTAATGTCAAATCAATTAGAAGCTTTTTGGGTCACGCCGGGTTTTACCGTCGATTTATAAAGGATTTTTCAAAAATCACCCGGCCAATGACCAAGTTGTTAGAGAAAGATGTCCAATTCAATTTTGATAAAGAATGTCTTGATGCATTTAACTCACTTAAAGTTAAATTGACCAATGCACCCATTATGTCTCCACCCAATTGGTCATTACCGTTTGAGTTAATGTGTGATGCTAGTGATTATGCTTTAGGGGCCGTTCTAGGCCAAAGGGAGGATAAGCATTTCCGCCCTATTTCCTATGCTAGCAAGACCTTAAACCCGGCTCAACAGAACTATACCGTGACCGAGAAAGAGTTATTAGCCGTGGTTTATGCCTTTGATAAGTTTAGACCCTATTTGATTTTGAATAAGACTATTGTGTTCACCGACCACTCGGCTTTGAAGTACTTGTTCTCGAAACAAGATGCTAAGCCTCGTTTAATTCGTTGGGTCTTACTTTTACAAGAATTTGATATTGAGATCAAAGATAAGAGTGGGGCTGAAAATGTGGCAGCCGACCATTTAAGTAGGCTCGAAAACCCTCACCTTGAGGAGTTAAAGGAGCATGATATTAATGATGCGTTTCCTGATGAGTTTCTAATGCAGGTGGATGTGGAAGAAGATCCATGGTTTGCAGACATTGCTAACTATTTATGTGCAGGTGTTCTTCCTAAGGAAATGACTTATCAACAGAAAAAGAAGTTCTTTTCTGAGATTAAGCATTATTTCTGGGAAGAACCATATTTGTTTCGAATGTGTGCAGATGGCTTGATTAGGAGATGTGTGGCCGGTGCAGAAACCCGGAAGATTTTGGATGCATGCCACTATGGACCAACCGGTGGTCATTATGGACCATCTGTAACCGGTAAGAAGGTTTTTGATGCAGGATTTTATTGGCCTTCAATCTTCAAGGAAGCTCAAACTTTAGTGGAGACGTGTGAAATTTGTCAACGTCAAGGGAACATTTCAAAGAAGGATGAGATGCCACAAAACTACATTCAGGTTTGTGAAGTGTTTGACGTTTGGGGAATTGATTTTATGGGACCCTTTCCGCCTTCAAATAAGTGTCTTTACATTTTAGTGGCGGTTGATTATGTGTCGAAATGGGCCGAGGCTAAGGCCTTGCCAACTAATGATGCAAGGGTTGTCATTGATTTCTTAAAGCAATTATTTTGTCGTTTTGGTTGTCCTAAGGCCTTAATCAGTGATCGTGGAACTCATTTCGCGAATCACCAACTTGCTAAGGAGTTGAAGAGGTATGGTGTTCATCATCGTTTCTCTACTTCTTATCACCCTCAAACGAGTGGCCAAGTAGAAAACACTAATAGGGCTTTAAAACGAATCTTAGAGAAAACCATAGGTGATAATCCTAAGAATTGGTCTAAGAAGTTGGATGATGTATTATGGGCTTTTAGAACCGCATTTAAGACTCCAATTGGGACTACACCTTATAGGTTGCTTTATGGGAAGACATGTCATTTGCCGTTAGAAATAGAGCATAAAGCTTATTGGGCTCTTAGGAATTGCAATATGGACTTAGTTGAAAGTAGTGAATTGAGAATGTTGCAATTGCATGAGTTAGATGAGTTGAGGTTGAATGCTTATGAGAATTCTATGCTCTACAAAGAGAGGACTAAAGTTTGGCATGATCGTAGGATTAGAGAGAAGGATTTTAAAGCCGGTGATAAGGTTTTGTTATTCCTTTCCAAGTATAAGTTCAAGCAACCTAAGTTGACTTCTAGGTGGACCGGCCCTTTTGTGATCAAACATGTCTATCCATCTGGTTATGTTGAATTTTTTAAATCGGATGGAGCTACTTTTATTGTTAATGGTCACAGGTTGAAGCTTTATCATGAAGAAGAGGAAAATGTGGGAGCCGTCGTTGACGAGCTTCCATTTTTCGAAAGGAATTGATAAAGAAAGGACTGTGAGTCGAGCTAAAGACTCGTAAATAAATTAAGCGCTTCGCGGGAGGCAACCCGTGTTTCTTGTTTTCATTATTGTTTAATTGTCATTGGTAATGTGTTTTAATAAGAATTGCAGGTAGGAACCGCTCTCATGCCTTCCGGTAAGTCGTTTTCAAGGAAGAAAACAAAAGGTAAGTGGGGGGGGGGTTGCGCCGCAACTAGCAGATAGTTGCGCCGCAACTGCAAAACAGATAAATAAGTTGCGCCGCAACTACTAGTTGCGCCGCAACCTATCCTTCTGTTTTTCAATTGCGCCGCAGGTTGTATGTTGCGCCGCAATATGTCTTGTTTCAGAAAAATCAAAAAAAAAAATTAAATTATTTGAGTTCAAAAATAAAAAAAAAATAAAAAAAATAAAAATAAAAATAAAAAAAATAATATATTTTAGTTCAAAAATAACCCATTGCGCCGCAACGGGTGGGGTTGCGCCGCAACCCGGGTCAATCCGGGTCAACAAATTTTCAATCAATAAGGGGATCGGGGTTCTCATTCTTTTCTCACATACACATACTTATCAATTATTGAGACCCTCCTTATTCTCTCAAGCTTTCCAACCGACCCAAACACTCCCCTTCTCTATTTTTTTTCTCTCTTAATCTTTTCATCTTTCAATCATTCATCATGGTAAGATCCGGAAAGGTATGTGATTCTTTAACTTCTCTTGTTGATTTTAATTAGTTAAGTGTATAATGTTCTTGCATACATTCGAATTTATATAGATTTTATGCTTAATATGCTTCTTAAGTTCGAATTTGTGAGGGATTTACATGAACAATGAGGGGCTGTTTGTTTTGATTGAAGGATTGAAGATTTGTTTTTGTGGATTGGGTCATTCAAATTAACTTAGGGTTAATTAAGCCTTGTTTTTTCTTAATTAAATGCTAAACCTTAAGAATTAAATTGTTATTTGAATATTGTGGGAAGTTTTGTTGTTAACCCCTGCTGCTGCTCGACCTCAACCCAGAAACACAGGCGTTGCGCCGCAACTGCAAAACAGATAAATAAGTTGCGCCGCAACTGACCCTTTTTCAGACCTGGGTGGTTTATGCTTATATATACATGCTTATATGTCGGGTTTCCATGTGTTAATTGTTTCTTGTATGTGTAGGAACCCGCTTCTTCTAGCCGTGCAGGACGAGGCAAGGGAAGAGCCTCGTCGGCTGCTGCACCAATTGAGAGTGGTCTGACTCCCGAAGCGACTGCTATGGGCATTCCTACTCACCCATGGTTACGATTCCCGAGAGCTCCTCCCGAGAAAAAGATTGAATATACCAACAGGTTAGCATCTATTTATCAGAAAGACATAGTTGAGCCTCGGTATATGGAGTCGAGTATGTTGGATATGTTGAATGCTTTTGGGGGAATTAGTAGGTATATGCAGCTGATGGGTAGTTCAAACGATATGGATGGTAATCCCGTAGCTAAGGAATTTAGTCTATGGTTTGATATCTTTCGAAATCGGGGGGTAGTGTGTAAAGAGTGGTGTTTAGAGGTCTACTCAACTATTTCTGAGTTTGGGTTGTGCACGGGATGTACACCCAAGAGACGTTGGATGACCCTGCTTTTGAGCATCTTTTAGCCATTTCTGTTAGGGCTACTTCTGGTTTTACTAGGGAAGCAGGTGATTTCAGGGATTACTATAACCGGGTTTCTGGGGGTCGCGCTTGGAAAGCGGCTTGTGGGGCGAATACACTCCAATCGCCTATTTTGCGCTTGTTCCACAAGATGTTGGTCCATTCTTTTGTCCATCGGACCAATCATCCGGACAAGCTTTATATGGAGGATTTGTGGTTATTGAGGTTGTTTGATGAGGGAGATGTGAACAGGAAAGCATGTGCCCCCTATGTGTTGGCAAAACATATGGGGACGAAAGGAGTTCGGGATAGAGGGTTAGTCTGCGGTCATTTCATTTCAAAAATGGTGAGGTATTTTGAAGGTGCCGATAATGCAGTCGCTTTGAACTGCAAACCTATGAAGCCCTTTACTTGGAATGATTTGAAGAGGTGGAAATTGATTAAGCCTTTAGCCCATAAGCATGATATTCCCGAGTTGATTGATTTTGGGGGTGCTGATTCGGATGATGATGAGGAGGATTCAGATGATGATGATGATGCTGAGATGGCTGATGCACCAGAGCAACCGCTAGAGCCCGCACGACGTACTAAGCGTCGTGCCACCACTACACCTTCTGAGGGACCATCGTCTTCTGCTGCCGCCCATTCAGGTCCATGGGATTTTACTTCTTTGGGGACTATGATCAATAACATATGGGAGTCTCAGCAGAACTTTCAGCAGTCCCATGAGCAGTTTCAATCGAGGGTAGACAGTGATTTCAGGTGGATGGGCTCAGGTATGGGTCATTTGATGCATGATCAGCATAGATATCAGCCCATGTGGGAGGCCCAGTTTAGGGGTGAGCAGTTTCATCCACCTCAGCCGATTCCAGACTACAGCCCTCCTAGCATCTTCATTCCTGAGCACAGAGCCGGAGGTGGATTCTTCTATCCACCAGAGCGCCAGTACGAGGTGGCTCCTTCCCATAACCCTGTTAGCTTTGGATCTTTTGCAGGTACACAGGCTGGTGCGGATGCTGGAGGATCGGGTTCGGCAGAACCTTCGTTTGCTGAGCAGGTGGTTGGATCGATTTTTGGTTCAGGACCTATGCCTGGGTACCCCTACCTTCCTCAGTGATTTTTGATGAAATGATGCTGCTGCCGTCGGTTGGTGATGATGGCTTTAATTTGTAATTGTTTGAACAATTTTATTTCCGTACTTTTATTTATTTTCATTTGTTGGTTTGTAATCACCCTTAAGGGTGATAGAACATCGTATTTTACTTTTCCATTTCCGTTTGAATAATTAGGGATAGGTTGATTGCATGGTTTATTTGATTTATGTTGCTCGTTAATGGTGTGTTCATGTTAATAGCAAGTTGAATGTCATGTGCATATGCTGGCAGTAAGTTCAGCGACATATTTTGTTGGCATCATATCAGGCATGGAACATACATCATACCCGGCAAGTTTTTCTTGTTCTTGATTTTATTTTTGTTTACTTTCCCCTATTTCCCATAGGTTTGCCTTAGTTCATTGGACATTGAGGGCATTGTCCAACTCAAGTGTGGGGGGGTGGTAAATAGAAAAAGTCGGGTATTTTTAGAGGATTTTTAAACTTTTGCATGCTTGTCCTTGTAGTTAATTGCTTTTGTCACTTAATTATAGAACTTAATAAGCAATTTGACTACACCTTGGGTACAAAATTTTAATATGTGGAATGTGTTTTGACTGATTAATTAGGCAATCCCTTCTGGATTAATAATATGACTAGCACGCTCAAAGCACCAAAACACCCAAATTGTGAGATTATTGATTCATTGCTAGTTATGATAGGTGTTACGGTTTTGGAATTATTAGCCTTGTTAATTTGTCCCTCTCGTAGGCTTTTGGATTTATCCAGAAGTAAGGGTCTCTTTTAGAGCTCTGAACTATGATGTGCAAGTTTGAGGTTGGTTTTTCTATTTCCGGATTATTTCATTTGCTATGAGTGTGCCGGTGATTGCGTTGATTCTAGAACTTGTCCTGGTTGATCGTGTAACACCCCAACATGGCGGAATCATGGGTATCACTTAGAAAAGCACAGCACGACATGGAAATTATGTAGAATCAAACTATATGAAAACATAGGATTGAAACAATCCTTAAACTTGTACAAACGTATACAATCATCAACATTTATCGAAATACATGTTCAATCAATAATAAAGGGCAATTCAATCAATAGTAGTTGATCCTAAAAGTAACCCATAAAAGGGAAGTAAGGATCATGGATCCAGAAAGTCCAAAACTAGTCCAATCCTAGCAATTAAGCATGCAATCATCCATTTTGTCTCTGATTAACTTGATTACCTGAAAAGTGTACTAAAGAGCGTCAACATAAAGTTGGTGAGTTTGTAGGGACAAGTAACAAGGAATAACCGTGTCGGATAACAACCGTTAACAATAAGTGAGGATTAGGAGAACTAATCACATCCAAGGAAAACCTATAAGGTTCACATTATCACAATTCAATACAAGTCAACGTTCAACAACAACGATTCCAATAACGATCAACAACGATGCGGCTTACATAGTTAATAATTAACAATGCGCTAACGGTGCGACTTACATCGTAAACAATGCGCTAACGGTGCGACTTACATCGTAAACAATGCGCTAACGGTGCGACTTACATCGTAAACAATGCGCTAACGGTGCGACTTACATCGTAAACAATGCGCTAACATGTCCACATCAACAATTCAATCATACAATCAATCAAATCAACAATCAACAGTTAAACAAACATGTACACTTTTCAGCCCGAATCTCAATTGAGTAGGGAGGGTTTACGAAACTCACCTTATTCTTGATTGTTCAACAGCAAAGTAGAAGAGATTGATGTAGTCAACGATGACGAGTGAGTCAACTGGCCACGTTACGTATTCCAA
>CM067173.1:45089318-45125290 GCA_034093135.1 Erigeron breviscapus | reverse complement strand
TTTTTTTTTTTTTTTTTTTTTTTTTTTTTTTTTTTTTTTTTTTTTTTTTTTTTTTTTTTTTTTTTTTTTTTTTTTTTTTTTTTTTTTTTTTTTTTTTTTTTTTTTTTTTTTTTTTTTTTTTTTTTTTTTTTTTTTTTTTTTTTTTTTTTTTTTTTTTTTTTTTTTTTTTTTTTTTTTTTTTTTTTTTTTTTTTTTTTTTTTTTTTTTTTTTTTTTTTTTTTTTTTTTTTTTTTTTTTTTTTTTTTTTTTTTTTTTTTTTTTTTTTTTTTTTTTTTTTTTTTTTTTTTTTTTTTTTTTTTTTTTTTTTTTTTTTTTTTTTTTTTTTTTTTTTTTTTTTTTTTTTTTTTTTTTTTTTTTTTTTTTTTTTTTTTTTTTTTTTTTTTTTTTTTTTTTTTTTTTTTTTTTTTTTTTTTTTTTTTTTTTTTTTTTTTTTTTTTTTTTTTTTTTTTTTTTTTTTTTTTTTTTTTTTTTTTTTTTTTTTTTTTTTTTTTTTTTTTTTTTTTTTTTTTTTTTTTTTTTTTTTTTTTTTTTTTTTTTTTTTTTTTTTTTTTTTTTTTTTTTTTTTTTTTTTTTTTTTTTTTTTTTTTTTTTTTTTTTTTTTTTTTTTTTTTTTTTTTTTTTTTTTTTTTTTTTTTTTTTTTTTTTTTTTTTTTTTTTTTTTTTTTTTTTTTTTTTTTTTTTTTTTTTTTTTTTTTTTTTTTTTTTTTTTTTTTTTTTTTTTTTTTTTTTTTTTTTTTTTTTTTTTTTTTTTTTTTTTTTTTTTTTTTTTTTTTTTTTTTTTTTTTTTTTTTTTTTTTTTTTTTTTTTTTTTTTTTTTTTTTTTTTTTTTTTTTTTTTTTTTTTTTTTTTTTTTTTTTTTTTTTTTTTTTTTTTTTTTTTTTTTTTTTTTTTTTTTTTTTTTTTTTTTTTTTTTTTTTTTTTTTTTTTTTTTTTTTTTTTTTTTTTTTTTTTTTTTTTTTTTTTTTTTTTTTTTTTTTTTTTTTTTTTTTTTTTTTTTTTTTTTTTTTTTTTTTTTTTTTTTTTTTTTTTTTTTTTTTTTTTTTTTTTTTTGTGTCAAAGTGCTTTGTATTATCATATAATCACAATTTATTTGAAATACAGGGAATCGAACGCCTTTGTGTACTTCCTTGCTATTTTAAATACCTTGTACTTATATGATTATACTTTATTTTCTGAGTTTATCTTCTCATTTCAAATGATTTATTTAAATCATTTGAGTGAACCTTGTTATTTGCTTTTCAAACATTAATTTTTGTATGAATTAAATTTTCTTTTGTAAAATTTTCAAAATTAAGAAAAATTTTCAAAATTAAGAAAAATTTTCAAAATTAAGAAAAATTTTCAAAATTAAGAAAAATTTTCAAAATTAAGAAAAATTTTCAAAATTAAGAAAAATTTTCAAAATTAAGAAAAATTTTCAAAATTAAGAAAAATTTTCAAAATTAAGAAAAATTTTCAAAATTAAGAAAAATTTTCAAAATTAAGAAAAATTTTCAAAATTAAGAAAAATTTTCAAAATTAAGAAAAATTTTCAAAATTAAGAAAAATTTTCAAAATTAAGAAAAATTTTCAAAATTAAGAAAAATTTTCAAAATTAAGAAAAATTTTCAAAATTAAGAAAAATTTTCAAAATTAAGAAAAATTTTCAAAATTAAGAAAAATTTTCAAAATTAAGAAAAATTTTCAAAATTAAGAAAAATTTTCAAAATTAAGAAAAATTTTCAAAATTAAGAAAAATTTTCAAAATTAAGAAAAATTTTCAAAATTAAGAAAAATTTTCAAAATTAAGAAAAATTTTCAAAATTAAGAAAAATTTTCAAAATTAAGAAAAATTTTCAAAATTAAGAAAAATTTTCAAAATTAAGAAAAATTTTCAAAATTAAGAAAAATTTTCAAAATTAAGAAAAATTTTCAAAATTAAGAAAAATTTTCAAAATTAAGAAAAATTTTCAAAATTAAGAAAAATTTTCAAAATTAAGAAAAATTTTCAAAATTAAGAAAAATTTTCAAAATTAAGAAAAATTTTTTAAGATTTTCAAAAACCTGAGTTTAACCTCAGGACGATCTTGTCAAGATCGTCCTAGGTTCCATACTTAGAAAAATTTTCAAAATTAAGAAAAATTTTCAAATTTTTTTAAATTTCTTTTACTTTTTATTTTTTTTGTGTTTTGTGTCAAAGTGCTTTGTATTATCATATAATCACAATTTATTTGAAATACAGGGAATCGAACGCCTTTGTGTACTTCCTTGCTATTTTAAATACCTTGTACTTATATGATTATACTTTATTTTCTGAGTTTATCTTCTCATTTCAAATGATTTATTTAAATCATTTGAGTGAACCTTGTTATTTGCTATTCAAACATTATTTTTTGTATGCATTAAATTTTCTTTTGTCTTAAAACAGAAAAATCAAAAATGGATCATCAAGAAATTGTTGAAATTGATGAAGAGGTTGCTTTAAATGAATCAATTGAAGAAATTCTCATTGCCGGAAACACAAGAAATATGAGAAATAACAGAGCATTATATGATCCATTCATTGCTCCCGGCTTTCAAATAGTTCCAAGAATTCTTCATAATCATCCTCTTACATATGTACTTACTGTTGAACAAGACTTAGCTGAAGTCTACCTCTTTGATATGTGGAGATCAATTACCTTTGTTCAACCATATGATCCAACAAATCCAAAAGCAAAAGCTAAATCAAAATCTCCTGAACTTCGTCGTCAAGGCTACTTTCAATATCAATTGACTTCAGGAGAAACAACATATGAGTTTGAGTTCAATATAGATGACTTCAGAAGGATTTTAAGACTACCTGAAGCAGACTTCAATGGACATGTTAATTATGATGAATTTGAGTCCAATGAAGAAATGTTTGCTGCCTTGATTTCAATTGGCTATGAAGGTCCTTTATCTAGAACCAGAGATTTCAAGTTGAAAAATCTACCAAAAATCTGGTATTATGTGTACTCCATCCTAAGCAACTGCTTAACCCCTTACACAAGAGGGATGGACAATCTGACACAGCCGATGCTGCACATATTTTATGGTGTTGTTTTCAACAGACATTATGACATTGCTCAACTTCTGTGGGATCAGTTGATAGTATTAGTAAATGGCAAAATCTCTGCTCCCAAGAAGTATATTCCATTCATTAGATTTCTAACAGCAATTGTCTACAGTGCCGTCAGACAGGAAAGAAGCATTCCAAGGCTTCTAAACAGCAGCCAAGTGACAATACATTTTTACAAATATGTCAGAGATTCAGGAGCTGTTAATTATAATTTTCTGATTCCATCATTCCTGTTAGACATGGTTTCAGATTCTGATGAAGATAAGATTGCTTATCTGGACTGGATTAGAACAGCAATGAGACCGGAAAGCCTCCCGGTTTCTTCCCAAGCTGTACATAGGACACCTGGTGAGGGGTCAAGTGTTAAAAGAAAAGAGCGTGAGGGTGAATCCAGTTCCAGTAAGCCAAAGAGAAAGAAACAAAGAGGCGAAATGTTTGTGTTAAGGCTGAGTAAACAAGTGCACCAAAAGAAGAAGAAAAAGAGTTCTTCAAAGAAACTCAAAAGCAAAGCTCAAGCTGAACCTTCTTCTGAAGAGACAATATCTGCTTCTGGTTCTCCAAAACCAATCCGATCACCACCCCCCAGAACACAAACACCTCAAACACCATCATCTCCATCTTCACCAAAATTACCTCAATCACCAATTCATCAATCTTCACCACTTCCGGAAATTACAACACCTGAACCACCTATCATACCTCAATCTACCTCAACCATACCTTCATCATCTTTTGTCCGATCTCCTCCACCGACATATACTCAAGGCCGAAAGAAATCAATTCCTGTGAATATTCGCAAAACTTTTAAAAGATCTCGCTTTGAGTATGACCGATTTCAAGAACCCGAACCAGAAGAAATGATTTCTACTGATAGTGATGCATCCGATGATGATGCCAATCAGTTTGCTGATGATGTTATGGACATCCCGGAGGGACAAGGAAGGACTGAGGGAGGGGTTGAAAATACCAGAGAGGTTGAGAGGTCAGGGATAGGTGAAAGGCAAAAAGAAAAACAACAACAACAACAACAACAACAACAACAACAACAACAACAACAACAACAACAACAACAACAACAACAACAACAACAACAACAACAACAACAACAACAACAACAACAACAACAACAACAACAACAACAACAACAACAACAACAACAACAACAACAACAACAACAACAACAACAACAACAACAACAACAACAACAACAACAACAACAACAACAACAACAACAACAACAACAACAACAACAACAACAACAACAACAACAACAACAACAACAACAACAACAACAACAACAACAACAACAACAACAACAACAACAACAACAACAACAACAACAACAACAACAACAACAACAACAACAACAACAACAACAACAACAACAACAACAACAACAACAACAACAACAACAACAACAACAACAACAACAACAACAACAACAACAACAACAACAACAACAACAACAACAACAACAACAACAACAACAACAACAACAACAACAACAACAACAACAACAACAACAACAACAACAACAACAACAACAACAACAACAACAACAACAACAACAACAACAACAACAACAACAACAACAACAACAACAACAACAACAACAACAACAACAACAACAACAACAACAACAACAACAACAACAACAACAACAACAACAACAACAACAACAACAACAACAACAACAACAACAACAACAACAACAACAACAACAACAACAACAACAACAACAACAACAACAACAACAACAACAACAACAACAACAACAACAACAACAACAACAACAACAACAACAACAACAACAACAACAACAACAACAACAACAACAACAACAACAACAACAACAACAACAACAACAACAACAACAACAACAACAACAACAACAACAACAACAACAACAACAACAACAACAACAACAACAACAACAACAACAACAACAACAACAACAACAACAACAACAACAACAACAACAACAACAACAACAACAACAACAACAACAACAACAACAACAACAACAACAACAACAACAACAACAACAACAACAACAACAACAACAACAACAACAACAACAACAACAACAACAACAACAACAACAACAACAACAACAACAACAACAACAACAACAACAACAACAACAACAACAACAACAACAACAACAACAACAACAACAACAACAACAACAACAACAACAACAACAACAACAACAACAACAACAACAACAACAACAACAACAACAACAACAACAACAACAACAACAACAACAACAACAACAACAACAACAACAACAACAACAACAACAACAACAACAACAACAACAACAACAACAACAACAACAACAACAACAACAACAACAACAACAACAACAACAACAACAACAACAACAACAACAACAACAACAACAACAACAACAACAACAACAACAACAACAACAACAACAACAACAACAACAACAACAACAACAACAACAACAACAACAACAACAACAACAACAACAACAACAACAACAACAACAACAACAACAACAACAACAACAACAACAACAACAACAACAACAACAACAACAACAACAACAACAACAACAACAACAACAACAACAACAACAACAACAACAACAACAACAACAACAACAACAACAACAACAACAACAACAACAACAACAACAACAACAACAACAACAACAACAACAACAACAACAACAACAACAACAACAACAACAACAACAACAACAACAACAACAACAACAACAACAACAACAACAACAACAACAACAACAACAACAACAACAACAACAACAACAACAACAACAACAACAACAACAACAACAACAACAACAACAACAACAACAACAACAACAACAACAACAACAACAACAACAACAACAACAACAACAACAACAACAACAACAACAACAACAACAACAACAACAACAACTACAACAACAACACCCCCACAAACAACAACAACAACAACAACAACAACAACAACAACAACAACAACAACAACAACAACAACAACAACAACAACAACAACAACAACAACAACAACAACAACAACAACAACAACAACAACAACAACAACAACAACAACAACAACAACAACAACAACAACTACAACAACAACACCCCCACAAACAACAACAACAACAACTACAACAACAACACCCCCACAAACAACAACAACAACAACAACAACAACACCCCCACAAACAACAACAACAACAACAACAACAACAACAACAACAACAACAACAACAACCTTACCACCAACTCCACCATCACAATCATTTCCAGATCCAAGTTCACCACATCATTCTTCAAGTTCATCTTCTGAATCATCTGATTCATCTGAATTCTTAAGTGATTGCTCACCAAAAAGAATTGCCACCAGTTGTTTACTCCTCTCAAGAATCACAATCTCAGACTTGTTCGATTCAGAGTTCGTCGAGCTGATGGCAATGTCTATGTTGTTCAAGAAGAATCTTTTCAACAAATGACGATCTCAGACATCCTATTCCTCTACAATCAATATGCTTATCTGATAATCAAGAATCAAGATCAACTTCTAGCTTATGAAGTATTGAAAAGCCATATTCAAGCCTTGATTAGATTCTATGAATTCAATGACTTCCAGATTGGTTTGGAAAGAAGAACTAGCAGGATTAACCTTACAAGACCAAATCAAAGAGCCGAAGGTTATGAGCTAGATTCATTTCAGATTGGAGATCCAATTGAAAGCCTGGATGGATTTGTCTTCATCAATAGACTCAAGAGAAAGATCTTCATTCGTGCCTCTGATTTTGCCAAATATTCAGATGGTACCTTGAAATATTGTCAATCAATTCTGAATGCAATAGATGAAGATTCTGACAATGAAGAAGATGAACAAATCAAGTCTCAGAGAGAAGACCATTTAAGACGTATCAAAAATACTCTTGATATGCGTCAGAAGATTAGAGATCTTATTGTCACAAGAACTCCCAAATCTCAAGAAGGAGTCATACATACCAAGACAGGTTCATGGGTTCATTGGAATCCTAGTCATGAACGTGGTCCCCATAATATTCCTCCTGTCAACTTCCAAGATAACATCAGATTGCCAGATGAACGTCCTGTTGGTGATAACTGGCACTTTATCCCTAAGAAGTTTTGGAATGACTCATGGAACAGTTATAAGAAGAGAGCATTCTGGAGTGCAAAGATTGACAAGCCATCAACATCAAATGCTGCACGACGATATAAGAAAAGGAAGAACAAGCAGAGACGTGCAAACAAGAGGAGGAGACAACATAGAAAGTGATGATGGACAACCAAGCACTAAGGGGGAGAATGTTAGAAATTCAAAATAGTGCTTAGTTGTATTTGAATACATTGTATATTGTGTAAATATTGATAGGTTGAGGGGGAGCTTTTGTAATATACTTAGAGTATAAATACCCCTCAAACCTTTATTCCTTGTAACCTTTGAACACACATTTGATTATCAATCAATCCTGCTTCCCACATTTTCACACCTTTCTCTCTCTAAAACACACACTAACACACACACCTTTCTCTCTCTAAAACACACACTAACACACACACTTTCCACCATTGATGATTATCAACTTCCGCACATTAAACACGAATTAAGAGGTTTTAACAATTTGTTTATACATCAATAAATCAAATACATTAGAAAACAACGTATCTCAATGCTATTTACTTGATTATATTTATATATCTTTATATAGTTTCTGCCATTTGTTCTTGCATTTATTTATATTGTCAATTGTTTCTTGTTATCCACATCTGGATCGTAAACTGAACTTGTCCATTCAAGATCAGTTGTACTTGCCAGTCGGGTTTATTATTCATCTATATAGTTCGGGACTCACAATTGGTATCAGAGCCTCAAGGTTGAATTAGATAAATTCATTAACCTTTTGATCTACATAGATGGCTGAATTTGAACAAGAACGACCTGACCCTAATAATGCTACCCCACCCCCAATCATCAACAACAATATACCCTCACACAATGTTCACGTACACTTTCCAACTAATCCTGTTCCCAAGTTTGATGGGAACAGTGAAAACTTTCAAACGTGGAAAGCGTGCTTACTTAAGTATATTGCTGGTGTTGAGAGACATTTACCAGACATTTTAAAAGATGGACCCTTTGTCCCTATGAATGCGTCAACTGTCGTCAGAAATGCCGATGGGACTCCTAGGCAGTCACCTAAGGAGAAGGATCATTGGTCTGAGGAAGATCATAGACTTGTTGACCTAGATACCAAGTTACAAAATATGATTTTATACGCAGTTCCAGAAACCCTAATGCCCACTCTTGTTTTACTCGAAAATTCTAAATTAATGTGGGCGGAACTACTGACACAGTTTGAAGGCACAAATGAGACAATTGTCACAAGAAAAGTTGCCTTAAACAAAAGATATGAGTCTTTCTTTGCTATTCCTGGGGAGTCTTTAACCCAAACTTACATCAGATTCACAAATCTGGTAAACCAACTGAAAGCCCTGGGAGTAACTAAAGACAAAGAAATTTTGTTAGAAAAATTTTGTGACATCCTACCTTCAAAATGGGAAAATCTAATCTTGGTCTTGAGACAAGGCAAAACATTACACAGTCATACTCTTGCCTCTCTTTATGGAGCATTTAGGTATACTGAAGAGAACAAAGCTGAAAGAGCTTTGGCTGAGCAGGATGCCAAGAACCATGTGTCTACCAGTTCTGGTACGGTTCAGTATTCTGAACCACAAAGCACTGCTCTACTATCTTCTGAGAGTGATATTTTTGACTCAATGAAGAAGATGGTTTCTCAAATGTTAAAAACTGGTGTCTCTGCTAATGTCACTCATGATTGTGATGAGAATGACAATGATGATCTGGTTGCCATGCTGGCTAAAACGTTCAATCGTTTTAAGGCCAAATCAAATCGATCTGGCAAACCCTTTGCTTCCAGTGCTTCTATTGACAAGTCCAATCTTGAATGCTTTAAATGCGGCAAGAAAGGACATTTCATGAAGGAATGCAGATCTAGTCAACCTTCATCATCACAATCTGCACCTAACCATTCTATTTTTCAGAAGTCTGATGACAGCTATAAGGCCAAATACAAGAAGTTGAAGGCTCATATGGCTCTTTTGGCACAAGACAACTCGAGCAACAGTTGCATGATTGCCAAGACTGAAAAGTGGGAAGACTCCGATGAATCATCTGATGATGAGGAGGAAGTTAGGGATATGTGTTTCATGGCACAAGAAGACCAAGGTCATTTGGTCAAAACTGACGTTGAATCTGGCCGCTGGGTGGATATAGTGATGAAAAAGGTCAGTAATTTTGGCTATGAAGAAGATGAGGAACACAAACTGGACCTTTTGGTTCTTTTAGAGGCTGACATCTCTTTTGTTGAGACAGTGCGTTCAGAAAGCCTAAAAATGTTTGAAAACAATACTTCTGAACTGAACGCCAGTCAGGCCAGATTAAAGGAACTGAAAGATGTTCATCTGGCCCTAAAAAGTTATCAATCAATGGTTGCCACTTTAGAGTTGGAAAAAGAAGAACTAAAAACCATCCTTGAAAAAGAACAAAAAATAATCAAATCTTGGATGAGTGCACCAAAACCAGATGCTGCAATTAAAAACACTTTTGCAAATCAAAAAACAGCATATGAATCTGGTGATCTTCACATGGCATCTATAATCACTGATTTAGATGCACTTCCAAAAGAAATGAAACCGGAAATTACTTTTCCTAAAGTTGGCAAACAAAAAATTGTGACTAATAAGGTCAAGGAACAATCTGAGGGAAACTCTGAAACAGCTCAGACAACTGGTTCAGAAAAGAAGGCTAAAAACAAAAAGCCATCTCCTCAGACTTCATCTAAGGTTCCAAAAGGACTAAAGAAGAAGAAAACTTTCTCCCCCACTGAGCCTTCTACCTCAGATTCTGGTAAGGCTCAGGTGTCTAATGATGAATCTATTTTGTTAAGGTTAGAAAGTCAATTTCAACTATTGGCTAGACAAGTGCAGAGTTGTAATGCACGTTTAAAAAATGTTGAAACCACTCCTCTTCAACCTAAACAAAATGCAAAACCTTTTTCTAAACAAAACAAGCAAAAATCTGAGAAGAAAAAGGTTGAGCACTCCATCAAACCAACAACTTTTGTGTCAACTGAGATAATGACTGAAATTCCTTTTGACCCATCTGTTCCTCATATACCAAAGAAATCTGAGACTGCTAAGGGAGAGTCTAGTGAACCCATCCATAGATGGGTTCCCAAAAAGAACTAATCTTTGTTTGTGTGCAGGGAGACCGAAAGAAGAATATATGGTTTCTGGACAGTGCTGCTGGCCGAACCATGACTGGTTATCAAACCCTGCTGGAGGAATATAGGGTGCAAGAGGGGCCCTCAATCGTTTTTGGAAATGATGGAAATGGAAAAACTGAGGGATATGGTGTTGTGAATAATGGTCAAGTCAAATTCACACGAGTTGCATATGTGAATGGTTTGAAATATAACCTGATCAGTGTCAGTCAACTATGTGATGATGGCTTCAAGGTTTTATTTGATATTTCACAAGGCACCATATTCAACAGAGATGGAAAGGTAGTACTGGTTGCACCAAGGAAGGGAAACATTTATGTCATTGATATGAATCCATCTATCTCTGAACAATGTTTCTACACAAAGGCTGATGAAGACACAAACTGGTTGTGGCACAAGAGGTTATCTCATCTGAACTTCAAAAACATTAATAAGTTGTCAAGAAAACAACTTGTTGATGGGATACCCTCTATGTCTTTCAATAAAGACAAGCCATGTCCAGGTTGTGAAATGGGCAAGCAGAAAAGAGCTTCATTCAAAACAAAGCAAAGCTTTAGTATAACTGAACCTCTTCACTTGCTTCACATGGACCTTTTTGGACCAGTGAACGTTCAGACCAGAGCAGGAAAGAAGTACACCCTTGTCATCATAGATGAATATTCAAGATATTGCTGGGTGATTTTCCTCAAGTCCAAAAGTGAAGCTGCTGCTGAAATCATTGCTCTCATCAAACAAATTGAGCTCAAGTACAAGCGAAAAGTTTGTCAGCTCAGAAGTGACAATGGCACTGAATTCAGAAATGCCATTCTGGAGTCCTTCTGCACTGAAACTGGCATATCTCAGAACTTCTCCTCAGCACACACACCAGAGCAGAATGGTGTTGTAGAAAGAAAGAATCGTACGCTGATTGAAGCTGCTAGAAGTATGCTGAATGAATCTGGTCTTCCCAAGAATTTCTGGGCTGAAGCTGTTGCAACTGCCTGCTACACTCAGAACAGATCTATCTATGTCAAGAGACATAAGAAGACCTCCTATGAAGTACTCAGAAATAGAAAGCCAAATATTGGATACTTCCATGTATTTGGGTGTCCAGTATACATTCTGAATAACTCTAATCAGCTTGGAAAATTCGATGCAAAAGCTGATGAAGGGTACTTCCTAGGATATTCATCAATTCGCAAAGCCTTTAGAGTCTTTAACAAGAGACTTGAAAAGGTTGATGAGTCAATTCATGTTACCTTTGATGAATCCAATTCTGCAATTTTTAAAGATTCCACTCCTGTACCACCCTCAGAAAGTCCAATCAGTTTTGGTGACTCTGATCCCACTGCAGAATCTGATCAGTCACCTGAACATGTTTCTGAACATCTCCGTTCAGAACCAGAAATAAACAAGTCGAGCAACATTCCTTTTTATCCTCCAGTTAGTTTCAAACTACCTAATGAACTAACTATTGGATCAGATGTATATGCTGCTACTCCAATGATATCAGACTCCACTGAGCAACCTCAATCTGAAGAATTTCATGATGCAAGTCATGATATGCAGGAAGAAGAAGAAGCTGAAGATGTATTTTCTGAAGCTCCTCCTGAAGTTACTCAGAGAAGTTCTTGCACTGATATCATTTCTCACCCTGGTCAATACTCTAAATGGACAAAAGCACATCCAATCGAGCAAATTCTTGGAGAGTCCAGTAGAGGGGTTCAGACCAGAAGAGCCACAAGCGATCAATGCTTATACGTCAGCTTCTTATCTCTAATTGAACCCAAGAAGATTGACGAGGCTATGAGTGACCCAAGCTGGGTTGAAGCCATGCAAGATGAGCTCAACCAGTTTAAAAGAAACGATGTATGGGAACTCGTTCCTTGTCCCAGTAACCTGAAGAAGGAACCAATTGGGACAAGATGGGTCTTCAGAAACAAGATGGACGAAGATGGTCACGTCATTAGAAACAAAGCAAGACTTGTTGCAAAGGGATATGCACAAGAAGAGGGAATCGATTTTGATGAAACTTTTGCACCAGTTGCTAGACTTGAAGCTATTAGAATTTTCTTAGCTTTTGCAGCTCATCATCAATTTAAAGTCTATCAAATGGATGTGAAAAGTGCATTTCTGAATGGCGATCTAGAAGAAGTAGTATATGTGCATCAACCACCAGGGTTCATCAATGAAGAAAGACCGCATTGGGTGTACAGACTGAACAAAGCCTTATATGGTCTGAGACAAGCACCCAGAGCCTGGTATGATACACTTACTAAACATCTTCTTAAAAATGGTTTTAAACGAGGTGCAATTGATAAAACTTTATTCATATTGCATGATAAAAGTGATATCCTTTTAGTACAAATTTATGTTGATGATATTGTGTTTGGTTCTACTAATGAGAAGATGTGTAAAAACTTTTCAAAAATCATGTCTTCTGAGTATGAAATGAGTATGATGGGAGAACTGACATATTTTCTGGGACTTCAAGTAAAACAAAATGAAGATGGTATTTTCATTAACCAAGAAAAATATGTCAGAGATTTACTAAAGAAATATCAATTTGATTCAGTCTCATCAAAAGATACTCCAATTTCTGCTCCATTAACTTTGGATTCTGATCCACATGGAAAACCAGTGGACCATACAAAATATCGTGGTATGGTTGGTTCACTGATGTATTTAACTGCAAGTAGACCAGACATAATGTTTGCAACATGCCTTTGTGCTAGATTTCAGTCTGATCCCAGAGAAGCACATGCAAATGCTGTTAAAAGGATCTTCAGATACCTTAAAGGTGTCCCCAGATTGGGTCTTTGGTATCCCAAAGGCTCCAGTCTAGATCTAATGGGTTATTCAGATTCTGATCATGCAGGTTGCAAGATAGACAGGAAAAGTACCACTGGTGGGTGTCATTTCCTTGGTGGCAAATTAGTAAGCTGGACTAGTAAGAAGCAGACTGCAGTATCACTATCCACTGCAGAAGCTGAGTACATCTCTGCAGCGAGTTGTTGTGCTCAGATTCTATGGATGAAGAACCAGCTGACTGATTATGGTGTTACTTACACAAAGACCCCAATCTTTTGTGATAACACCAGTGCCATTGCCATATCTCACAATCCTGTAATGCACTCGAAAACCAAGCACATCGATCTCAGGTATCATTTCATTCGTGATCATATTCTGAAAGGAGATATTGAATTGCACTTTATTCCCACTGATAAGCAACTCGCTGACGTTTTTACAAAACCTTTAGATGTCAAAACCTTTAAACATCTAGTCAGTGAGTTGGGTATGTTAAATCCTTAGACTGGTAATCATGTTATGAACGCCTATGTGACACTGATCTGGTTCACCAGTCTGAGCGATCCATGTAATTTTTGCTCGCCTAGCTATCGAACGCCTAAGTGATACTATCTTGGCACTTATTAATTCATGGATCATCACTTCAGGGGGAATGTTAAACATTTTTCAAACTATAAAATAAACCTTCTTTCTGAGGAGGAACCTTTTGCTCAGAAAAATGTTTTTAACTGAAGCACTTCAGAATATCAAAATATTTCAGTTGAATTTTAATGACTGAGATGGTTCAGAATTTTCTGAAACTGACCATGCTCAGAACTTGTTTTGTCATCACTGAAATACAAAAATCTTTTCAAGATATTTTTGATACTTGGCCAATTGTGTGTACACGTGGCATACTGCATACTAGGTTTTTAACTTAGCATTGGTCATGCTTATGTATCACACAAGTGGCGCCGTAAAAAGAGAAGAAAATGAGTACTTTTTATGAAAAAGTGTACAGGGTGGGGTCCCTCAAACGTCTCTGCATTAAATGCGGACGTGACCCCAGAAATTGTTTTAAATTGGAAAAATCCTTTTTGTTCCACCTTAAATACAAATTCCTTATTCATTCTTTCATTTACTTCGTTTCATTTACTCTCTAATCATCAATCTCTCTCTTCTTTACTCTCAAAATTCATAACTCTTCATATTCCTTTTCATTTTCATTTTTCACTTTCACTTTCAAATCTCAAAATGGCTAAATCATCTTCTTCTTCACATAAATCACTCATTAACTTTGAATATATTCCATCGAGTAATGTGAAAACATCTGCCACATGGCCAAAGGATTTCACTCCATCACAAATTCGTTTTAACATGAGCAACTTTTTGGCTCAATTAAACGTGAAATCCGAAACGCTAATGGGAAGGATCAATAAGTTCTGGGAAGAATCCCCCTTCCATTATGCGTTGACCGCAAATCCTCAAGCTATGTATCACTTATACTTGCTTGAATTCTGGTACACTGCTGTGGTGAGTAAGGATGAAAAATCCATCTCCTTCACTCTCAATGAAGGCACCAAGAAGTGTGTCATCACTCTTGAGGGGTTCAGAACTTCCCTTCATCTGAACTACCTCAAACCTCCCCAGGTGTTTGTCAAAAGACTCAAAGGAGTCAATTTTAGGGAGGTTCTTGTCGCCACCGGTCATGGTGATATGGAGGATGATAATGGAAATTTGAAGACCTCTGGGCATATTTTCAAGCTTCAGTTGTTGCGAACTTGACATCTGGAGTTGAGCTGCTGAAGCAAGAGGTTATGGCTGTAGGAAGTGAAGTACATGAGCTGGTACAGAAGCCAAGCATTAATGAAAAAGAACTTGGGGCTTCTGTGAGTGCTAGTATTGTTGAAAATCTGAAGTCTGAGCTATCTCAGAATCTTGTTGCTCAGATTTCAGAGTCTGTCTCTCAGAAACTTGGAGAAGAGATCAGAATGATGATTGCTGAACTGACCAAGAATACAAATGATAAAGTGGAAAGAGCTGTTAATGAAGTAAAAAGCTCAGTTTCCATGCTTGAAGGTTCAGTTCAGAATCAGTCAAAGCAATTGGAGGAAATCTTAACTCTTCTGAAGAAGGAACCTGTCACTGCTCCTCCTCCCCCAGAAATCCAACCAGATAACGAACCTTATGTTCCACCACCTCCATCTCACCAAAATCCTATCTTTCCACCTGGCACCACACCCGCATATGTAACCGATCCTTCTTTCACACCTTCACTTCAATTTTTACACCCACAAATTCACCATGTACCACCACCAATAAATTATGATGCCCCTTCAGAAAAGGATCTAGATTCTGAGACTGAATCTGAGAGTCCTACAGATGTTCAAATGAACAAAGTTTTACAAGGGCTGGGTAGTTTACCCTTTGTGGCTCCTGCTTCTGCACAACCCCCACCTCCTTTCAATATAGAAGCACAGTTAGAGAGAAACCAAACCGAAGTCCAAGGCCTTATTCGTAGGGTGGAGGACTTAACCAATTCTCTAACTGCCAACACTAGCTCCTTGGCGGATATGAAAGGTGCTCAGATGTTTCTTGGCACTGAGTTGACCAAAGTTGCAGGGAATGAAGGGCTAGTGGTTGGGAAATTGAATGAGTTGGTGATGACATGCAATAAGGTGAGCTCTGCAATCAGAGAAGCCTTCAGATTGACTAAGAGAGATGTTCAAGCTTCAGTTGTTGCGAACTTGACATCTGGAGTTGAGCTGCTGAAGCAAGAGGTTATGGCTGTAGGAAGTGAAGTACATGAGCTGGTACAGAAGCCAAGCATTAATGAAAAAGAACTTGGGGCTTCTGTGAGTGCTAGTATTGTTGAAAATCTGAAGTCTGAGCTATCTCAGAATCTTGTTGCTCAGATTTCAGAGTCTGTCTCTCAGAAACTTGGAGAAGAGATCAGAATGATGATTGCTGAACTGACCAAGAATACAAATGATAAAGTGGAAAGAGCTGTTAATGAAGTAAAAAGCTCAGTTTCCATGCTTGAAGGTTCAGTTCAGAATCAGTCAAAGCAATTGGAGGAAATCTTAACTCTTCTGAAGAAGGAACCTGTCACTGCTCCTCCTCCCCCAGAAATCCAACCAGATAACGAACCTTATGTTCCACCACCTCCATCTCACCAAAATCCTATCTTTCCACCTGGCACCACACCCGCATATGTAACCGATCCTTCTTTCACACCTTCACTTCAATTTTTACACCCACAAATTCACCATGTACCACCACCAATAAATTATGATGCCCCTTCAGAAAAGGATCTAGATTCTGAGACTGAATCTGAGAGTCCTACAGATGTTCAAATGAACAAAGTTTTACAAGGGCTGGGTAGTTTACCCTTTGTGGCTCCTGCTTCTGCACAACCCCCACCTCCTTTCAATATAGAAGCACAGTTAGAGAGAAACCAAACCGAAGTCCAAGGCCTTATTCGTAGGGTGGAGGACTTAACCAATTCTCTAACTGCCAACACTAGCTCCTTGGCGGATATGAAAGGTGCTCAGATGTTTCTTGGCACTGAGTTGACCAAAGTTGCAGGGAATGAAGGGCTAGTGGTTGGGAAATTGAATGAGTTGGTGATGACATGCAATAAGGTGAGCTCTGCAATCAGAGAAGCCTTCAGATTGACTAAGAGAGATGTTCAAGCTTCAGTTGTTGCGAACTTGACATCTGGAGTTGAGCTGCTGAAGCAAGAGGTTATGGCTGTAGGAAGTGAAGTACATGAGCTGGTACAGAAGCCAAGCATTAATGAAAAAGAACTTGGGGCTTCTGTGAGTGCTAGTATTGTTGAAAATCTGAAGTCTGAGCTATCTCAGAATCTTGTTGCTCAGATTTCAGAGTCTGTCTCTCAGAAACTTGGAGAAGAGATCAGAATGATGATTGCTGAACTGACCAAGAATACAAATGATAAAGTGGAAAGAGCTGTTAATGAAGTAAAAAGCTCAGTTTCCATGCTTGAAGGTTCAGTTCAGAATCAGTCAAAGCAATTGGAGGAAATCTTAACTCTTCTGAAGAAGGAACCTGTCACTGCTCCTCCTCCCCCTGCATCCTTCACTGATGAAGATCGAAAGATGCTTAAAGACTTGAAAGATCAAGAAGCACTGAACCTTAGTTCATCATTCAGACTAAAGTCTCAGTTTGCTACAATGGCTAAAGGCATTTGTGAGTGTCTAGAACAACAGAGTTGGGAACCACTGAAGGCACTCAAAACTACTATTGATCTATATGCAAGAATGCCTTCAGAGATTCCCAAAGGGGGAAGTGGTGTGCCTATTGGTTTGCTGGCAAGTACTCAAGAGATGATTCAAGCAACCAAGAAGCAATCAGAGAAGCCTTCAGATTGACTAAGAGAGATGTTCAAGCTTCAGTTGTTGCGAACTTGACATCTGGAGTTGAGCTGCTGAAGCAAGAGGTTATGGCTGTAGGAAGTGAAGTACATGAGCTGGTACAGAAGCCAAGCATTAATGAAAAAGAACTTGGGGCTTCTGTGAGTGCTAGTATTGTTGAAAATCTGAAGTCTGAGCTATCTCAGAATCTTGTTGCTCAGATTTCAGAGTCTGTCTCTCAGAAACTTGGAGAAGAGATCAGAATGATGATTGCTGAACTGACCAAGAATACAAATGATAAAGTGGAAAGAGCTGTTAATGAAGTAAAAAGCTCAGTTTCCATGCTTGAAGGTTCAGTTCAGAATCAGTCAAAGCAATTGGAGGAAATCTTAACTCTTCTGAAGAAGGAACCTGTCACTGCTCCTCCTCCCCCTGCATCCTTCACTGATGAAGATCGAAAGATGCTTAAAGACTTGAAAGATCAAGAAGCACTGAACCTTAGTTCATCATTCAGACTAAAGTCTCAGTTTGCTACAATGGCTAAAGGCATTTGTGAGTGTCTAGAACAACAGAGTTGGGAACCACTGAAGGCACTCAAAACTACTATTGATCTATATGCAAGAATGCCTTCAGAGATTCCCAAAGGGGGAAGTGGTGTGCCTATTGGTTTGCTGGCAAGTACTCAAGAGATGATTCAAGCAACCAAGAAGCAAACTGAGGTGCCTTCTGGAAGTGTCTCAGTTCAGGGGGAACAAGTTCAGATTTCTGAAGCTGGTAGAAAAGATAAGGGGAAAGCCTTAGTGATGGCAGAGGAACCAAAGAAAGTTATTAAAGGTTCTGGTCTGGTTGTTGGAGAGAATGTAGATGAACAGGGCTATCCACTCCACGATCCAAACGCTGATAGCAAGAAGTTAGAGACTCTGCAGAAGCAAGTCTCTAACCAATTCATAATGTGGAGTGAAAACAAGGAAAGGGAAAGGGTTCAACACCAGAGTATGGGAACCCTTGACCATATTGATGCTGCATCTCTTGGACTTTCACTGGAAAGGTTTCAGAAAGTCAAGCATGATCCAAGAGTGCAGAAGGCTGTGAAAGATATGCTGGATTATGAGTATGGGGTGAACTACTCTCCTCTAGAACAAAAGCTGGACCATCTCACTTTCAAGATGTCCATCCAAGACTTAGTGAAAAACAGAGAGATGGAAATGGCCAGAAAGAAGAAGGAGATTCTGGCTGGAGTTCAGAGTGTGGAGAAAGAGTTGTTCAGACCACCAACAAAGCCCAGAACTGGAACAAGGACTGGAAAGAAAGATTCTCGTGATGTTGTCCACACTTCAGTCAAACCAATTTCTGATGATGCTGCTGAGATCCAAAGAAAACATGAAAAGGATCAGTATGATCATTATATGAATCATCGATCGCATCCAGCCAAAATTGTTGATATGGTAGTTGCTAAGGCTGATGGATTGAAGTTGTTCGATTTGGTTGTGAAAAGAGAAGGAAGGGCTACTGAAGAATATACTCAAGTTTCAGTTCATGAGTTTGGCATATCTGAGCATAGGGAGATGATCCAAGTTCTGAAAGGAAAGCCTAAGTCTGCCTTGACTGGTGCATGGCTAGCAAGAATTCAGCAGAAGATGCAAGCCAAGGTAGAAATTGAAGCAAGGCTGTTTGACAAAAAGGATCATTCTCCACTGAAGAGAAAACCTACTGAGGCACCTTCTGGTTCAAGGCCTGCCAAGAAGTAGTTTTCTATTCAGAATTATCATGTACTTGTAAATATTTACATTTGTAACTTTCATTTCAGTGTGTAATATATAAGTTGCAAATTGTGACAAATAAGTAGATGATAAGTTTAAGTTAGAAAAACACAAGTAAAATTCTGAGACATCAATGATCTATAAGATGTACTTAAGAAATTTTTACAAACTAAAACTTGCATTTCAGACTTACAAACATGTATAGATAGAAGTCTGAGATGCATGCACTATTTCAGAACAAATAGGGGGAATTTGTTAGGTCGAGAATCGACCATGTATAATTTGTTCAGAAATAGCTTGAAGTTTAGTGAAGACGTTTTATCAGAATCTGAGATGCATGCACTATTTCAGAACAAATAGGGGGAATTTGTTAGGTCGAGAATCGACCATGTATAATTTGTTCAGAAATAGCTTGAAGTTTAGTGAAGACGTTTTATCAGAATTCTGAGATGTCTCAGAATTCCTTCACTGAAGCTTCACTTCAGTTCAGATCGAGACAAATCTGAAGCATTCATTCTGAAGTCAAAGACTGAAGTATGAAGAAGAGAATCACCTCAGAAGCGAGCAATCAGAGTGATTCTACCAGATCGAAGACTGAAGCATCTCAGTGCTAAAGTATTTACAACACTTTACACTGATTACGAGGAAGACCTTATCCTTCACATTTACCAAGTTGATAGATTTATCTATTAATAAAAGGTACAATGTATAGGTATGGAACGTAGTACTATAAGTCACATCAAGTGACTTATATACTCTTCCTAGTGCAGCATATAAGGAATTATGATCTAATTCCTTAAATGCTCACAACCACATTTGTACGACATTGTCCATGTCATCATAGACTTTGTCTATAAATACTAAGTCTTCTCATAACTTGCAAAAAGCTTGAAACTATTGCATTGCAACTTGTGAGATATACTCTAAGTAAACTTACGAGTATTTCCAAGTCATCTAGATCACTTGTATTTCGGGATTGTTTAGATATTTACACTTGGGTGTTTATCTTTGTTCCGCAACAATCCTTGTATTTGTTTATACATCAATAAATCAAATACATTAGAAAACAACGTATCTCAATGCTATTTACTTGATTATATTTATATATCTTTATATAGTTTCTGCCATTTGTTCTTGCATTTATTTATATTGTCAATTGTTTCTTGTTATCCACATCTGGATCGTAAACTGAACTTGTCCATTCAAGATCAGTTGTACTTGCCAGTCGGGTTTATTATTCATCTATATAGTTCGGGACTCACAGTAAGCTCCAGTAGTCGAGTCTGGAGCGTGTCCAGGAAAACTGGACCTAACATGAATTAAGTGCTAACGGAGGATTTCGGAAGCATTTGGATGAAGATTGCAGAAAATCAACCAAAGTCAAAGCTAAAGAAGGCCAATTGCGCCGCAACATTGAATTGCGCCGCAACCCAATTAATTGCGCCGCAACTTAATTGCGCCGCAACTTGAATTGCGCCGCAACTTGAATTGCGCCGCAACTTGAATTGCGCCGCAACTTATTGCGCCGCAACGAATTGCGCCGCAACTGGTAGTTGCGCCGCAACCCAAAAGCAGAAGGATAAGTTGCGCCGCAACTCCTTTAGTTGCGCCGCAATGGGTTCAAGTTCAAGCCAGCCTTGGTCAACGAAAGTCAAAGTCAAAAGCCAAAGTCAACTGGAGTTGCGCCGCAATGCCCAGTTGCGCCGCAACTGGGCCCGATTCTGGCAGAATTTTGAGGGCATATAAATAGCTTGAAAAATATCCCAAAACTTCTCTTATCTTTTAGCAGCCGTTTTTGGGAACCCTATTTGGAGATATTTTCAGATCTTCATCATTTTCTAGGTTTTCAAACACGATTTGATCATTTTCATTCGTAGCTTTCGATTATTATCATTAGGTAACAATGAATTCTTCTTATTTTAATTGTTATTCTTCTTTTAATATGAGTGGCTAATCACTTTATCATCTATCTTGATGGAGTGAAACAATATGTAAAGATTGCACAATTTTATTAATTCAATGTTGATTTCATTTAACGTTATATCGAGATCTTAGCGTATTTCTTCCTTATTATTTATCTTGAAATGATTGGTGATTTATGTGAGTCTTTAATGGTAGTTATTGATTACATATATTTCATTTTGATTGTTTGGGTACAAACGATTGGGTCTATGACGGGTACGGTAGATAATCGTTCATGATAATAGGAAGAAATGTGGTAACGGTTGGGTACAATCGATAGGTATAATTGTTATTTCAATAACCAAACCAATTGTTTGATTAGGGAAGTTATAAAAGATGTCTTGGGGTACCGGTCTTTGTAACGAAACTAGTTTAAGCAAGAGAGTCAAATGATGTCATTAACTTGACGGGTACGGGGTTGGTGCTTTGTTTGAGTCTCGGTTATTTAATCAACTGATTTGGGTTTGAACTTCATTTATGTGCAATCTGAGCGTATTGTTGAGCGAAATCAAGATGGATGCCTTTTAAATTATCGTTTTAAACAAACTCTCTTTTCGATTAATCCTTTGGGATTACTAATTATTTACTAACTTTTGCAACGTGACAATTCGGTCACAACCCCCCTATTTACTTGAATTACTTAATGTCAATAATTACTTCGTTTTAGTCCCTGTGTTCGATCCTGGACTTACCTTTTTAGCTATACTATATACGATCGGGTCCACTGCCCGAGAGTGTGTAGTAGTCAGTTTTAGGGTATTTCTTGTTTTAATTTTTTAAACTCGATTTTACACATCAGTTATCTTACTCAGCTTTAATTAGCTGACACTTGTTTTGTTGAAATATGTTGTGTTTCCCAGGTTAGTGGTTAAAGATTGCTGAGATGCATGTGAGGCTGGGTAGATGATTAAAGATGCTTAGCTACTTGCTAGTGACCTCACATATTTAGACGACACTTATGAACCTTTATTATGATTATTGTAATGTCTCGGGTTTTACAAGACATGACCATATGTTGACTTATTTGTCATTATGTAGTTGATGACATTTGTGGATTTCCTTTATTGTTGCTATGATATGGATTCGTAACACCAGTTTTATTAATTAACAATTCCTATAGGAATTGTAAACGTTTTATTAAATGCTTCCGCTTGTTTTGACGTCGTTAGGCAAAATTTTTGGAAATCCATATTTTATAAACGACGGGTGTTACAGTAACGTACGCCGGTGTCTGGCGTATATTACGGCGGCCCGGCGGCGTAGCTTACGGTTTCCTCTATAGTGAACTTTTCGTTTAACGATCATAACTTTTAAACCGTTAGTCCGTTTTTAACGTATGAGCTATCGTTGGAATCATGTGAGAGTCTACTTTCTTTTGGCTTCATCCTCTTGGGATGAATCTAATGTCATTTCTAAAAATGTTGGTTTAAAGTGTCTTGTTCTTGGTCGGGGAAACTTGTAAAGCGTTTGTCGGGTTTTGGCACATCACTAACTAGCTATGTCTTATTGTTTGGGGTATTTTGTGTGTTGACTCGATACTTGTGAAGTAGATGGTGATCGTTATTGAACTTTGGTACTCCTCCTCTCGATTCGGTTGCGGTAAGTGTTGTGAATCGCCTCAAGTGAGTTTCGTAGCCCCTATCTTTGATAACTTTGGGGTGGAAAGTGTACTCGGTATTGTAAAAGCTAGTGTCGATATCTTTTATTGTACAATATGTAGTTGATAATCGAATGCTTATATGTATGCCTTCGGGAAGCCTTCCGGGCATAGTGATTATATTGTGTATGCGATTGATGTGGGTTGCGTTCCTAACAGTCTTGCGGGTTGCGTCCCGATATTGCTAGAACCATGTGGTTGTCTTGGGTTGCGTCCCCGACAATCCTACGGGTTGCATCCCGGTGGTTGCTATGTATGAAGTTGTCCTGGGTTGCGTCCCCGATAACTTGGTGATGTTGTAACCAACATGTGTCATGATTTATTGTTATTGATTATGTTGTTGATGATTGATTGACTTGATTTATTGTTGATGATTGTGTGATTAGTGATCCTTGTTGTGAATCATGTGCCTTGTATAAGGTTTTAGTGTAAGTATTCCTTAACTTTATTGTATTGTACTATCTTGTTTATATAGGCACAAAATGATTCTTGTTATTCAAACCTACGAACTCACCAACCATGTGTTGACTTGATTTAGTACACTTTTCAGGTAACCAAGATAATGCTAGGAACCATGGTTGATTGGAGGCTAGCTTGGATTGGATCAAGGAAGCGGCGCATCTTTTGTTAGATTATATTAGAAATATGCGCATTTGGTAGCGCTTACTTTAAAGAAGAATTGTCTTCTTGAACTATTTTTAGAAAAATTATGATGTGACATGTTATAATTTTTTTCAAAAGTTTTATTTTACTTATGATGTCATATTTAATTAGTAATATTTTTAAAGATACATAACCCGTTAAATGTTTATTCTTTTATTAGAAATGAAGTAATTCTTTTTTATATAATATCATGAAATATTTTTTTATTTTTGTTAATGCAATAGGTATTCAGTAACTGTAATTTATTAAAAATTTGTGTGATTTATTAAAAGTTTGTATATATTATTTCTAGAAGTTTGTATATAAGATTTAGTTTAATATATGTTGATAAGATTTTGGGTTTTTAGATTTAGATTAACTAATTTGGCTTAAAGTTAATTATTAAAAGTTAGGGACCAAAGCTGAAAGTAGTGGTTCACGATAGGGATGATTTCTGTAAATAACTCGAAGCCAAATTACGAGATTACCCATCACGTGCTAGACACGTGACCTCCATTTAACGGACGTTTATGGTCAGGACCAAAAGTGTTGACGGGGCAAAGTTTTTTGGACTAAAACTGTAATTTATTAAACTTAGGGACGAAAACTGCAAGTAGAGGTTCACGACATGGACAATTTCTGTAATTAACTCTTATATTTTTCATACCAAAAGTGTTTGAAGTTAACCCAACCTAATAGCCTCTGCTATTAATAAAATATTTGCTGTTCAAAAAAATAAAATTTTAAAAAATGTGTAACACCCAATTTAAACTTTTAGGGGGTGTTTGGTAGGATGGAATCATAGAGAATGGAAATGTAATAGAGAATGAAAATAATGGGAAAGAGAATGAGTATATGGAAAGAGAATATATTCAGTTGTTTGGTAGTAACAGAGAATGAACATAAGAGAAATACAAAAAAATAAACAAAATTAATTAAAAAAAATATCAAAAAAATATACATAGTCGACGTCTTCATTTCTATGTGTAAGGTTTGTGTCCTTACACAATCTCCTAAATATGTTTTCGAGGAACTTTCGGTTGTTGTGGATGATAAAAAGGTTGATATTTGGTTGAAAGAGTGTGCTATGTGGGAGCCGAAATCTTGAAAGCTAATTATGAGTCTTCATCTTCTAAGAGTTCCTCTAATTATGAAGACTCATGTTGCTCGTTTGATGAAGATTACCAGAAAAGTGAACAGTTCGATTCATCTCTTTGTCGTGAAGATTCTGAGAATAACGAGCCACCACATGGAGATTACATTCATTGCAAAAAGGACTGTCCTTCATCTGATAACAATTCTGGTATTAAGGAGGAGATTGATAAGAAACATGAAATACACCCTACTGATGTGGTACCTTTGGAGGAAACAAAACAACTTTCTGATACCTTATCCGATCAACACTCCCAAACACATACTCCAAAGGTGGATGATGATCCGTTTAAAGAAATGGATGTAATTGAGAAAACGAGCAACAACAATTTAACCTGCAAAAAAGATATCCAAGAATCTAAGATACATTCCGAGCAAGTAGAGAGCACGGACAACCATGAAAAGGAAAAGAGTTTACAGGAAAGAAAAGTATGTCAGACAGGTTCAAATGGATCGAGTAGATCAGTACCTCCTGGTTTTAGCTCGTTCGCTGAAATTGTTAAAAACCTCAATATGAACACCGCTGGTGATAAAAACATTTCTGGTGACTTGACTTATTCCTCTGGTTCTCATAAGAATCGGGCCTCGGAAGAAATTCTAAATAGAATTTATTTCCTTGGTAATACCATTGGTCTTGAAATGCCCGAGTCTCTAACTGAAGTCAACAGATTTCTACATAGGATGAGAGACCTGCAAGTGACTCGATGAATGTATTATCTTACAATATACGTGGCACCGGAGGAAGAGATGTTAATAAGAAAATGAAGATTGCTAACTTGTTGAATAAATATGGTGTTAACTTCGTTGGTCTGCAAGAAACTTTTATGTCTTCTATAGATCTTATGTTGATTCGTTCGTTGTGGGGCAATTCCAACTTTGAATATGCTACCACACTGGCTAATGGTCATTCGGGAGGCATTCTTTCGATTTGGGATCCTAATATTTTTGTTAAAAATAGAGTGTTTTCGTTTACAAATGTTGTAATTGTCGAAGGGAGATGGCTGCACATTAATCAAGATGTTTTCATGTTCAATATCTATGCCCCCCAAGAAGAAGATAAAAAAGAGGCTCTGTGGGGATTCCTTACTGATTTTATGTCTAAACATAGAGGGAATCGCATCCTGTTCGGTGACTTTAATTCGGTCAGAAATGCTACCGAAAGATTCGGATCTCAATTTTCATCGGCCAATGCTAAGTCTTTCAATAGTTTTATAGCCAATAATAGCCTAGTAGATGTTCCGATGGGAGGGTATAGATATACTCGTGTTGATAAATATTGTTCGAAAGGCAGTCGGTTGGATAGATTCTTGGTATCGGATTCGGTTTGGAGTTCTCTTGGATCCATGTCGGTACTGGCCTTGGATAGAACCTCATCTGGCCATTACCCAATTTTATTACGTCGATTTTTGGTGGATTATGGTCCCACCCCTTTCAAAGTCTTCCACTCTTGGTTTGGGATTGAAGGCTTTGATGATATGGTTAGACAATTTTGGTCTAATGGGGAGTTTAATAGATCCACATCTGCTTTAATCACTTTGAAAAACAAACTCCTAGGGCTCAAGAAAGTGATCCGGTGTTGGAACCAAAATAGAATATCTGATCAAGATGCTATTGCAAAGCTCAATTCCGAGGTCCGTAACATTGATCAGCAGGTGGACAAAGGTAAGACGAGCCATAATGTTGGAGTGCATCGAAACAACCTCATCAACCAGATTCATATCCATGAAAGGCGCCAAAAGGAAGACGTTATTCAAAAATCCAGAATTAATTGGAGCGTCGAAGCGGATGAAAACACAAAATTCTTCCACGGCGTTCTTAATAAAAAAAGGAAACAACTCATGGTGCATGGTATAAAATCGAATGGCACTTGGTTAGAAGACCCGTCGTCCGTGAAACAGGTATTCCTAGATCATTACTCTCACAAATTTTCTAAGGTTCCTTGTTTTCCTTATGTTTCCCGCAGCCATAGGTTTAGACAAGTTTCCCCTGCTCACTTGAATATGCTGGAAGATAAAGTTTCCGTTAGTGAGATCAAAGATGCCATTTGGTGTTGTGGCAGTAACAAATCCCCGGGTCCGGATGGTTTTACATTTGGATTTCTAAAAAGATTTTGGGATATAATGCAAGATGATATATACTTGGCTGTTAGTGAATTCTTTGAGTCTGCCAACCTTCCAACAGGGTGTAATGCTTCATTTATCACGTTAATCCCTAAAGTTGAGTCACCATTCTTGGTTAATGACTTCCGACCTATCAGCCTCATTGGCATCATCTATAAGATTATATCTAAAATTTTGGCGAACAGAATTGCTCACTTCATTGATGATATAGTTGATCCGGTCCAATAAGCTTTTATTAAGAATAGACACATTCTTGACGGCCCCATGATCCTTAATGAGCTGGTACATACTTTCAAGAGAAAAAAAAAAGAAAGACTATGTTATTGAAAGTGGACATGGCAAAAGCTTATGACTCATTAAGCTGGGAATATTTGTTGACTATTCTTCAGTTCATGGGATTTGGTGATAAGTTTATTCAATGGATAAAAGCTGGGATTTGGTGATAAGTTTATTCAATGGATAAAAGCTTGCTTGCATTCTACTCGTTCTTCTGTAATCATTAATGGCAGCCCTACAAAAGAGTTCACCATGGAACGTGGTCTTCGCCAAGGGGATCTCCTTGCTCCTTTTCTTTTTATTCTAGCCATGAAAGGATTTCATGTGGCAGTGGAAGATGCGATTGAAGCCAATCTCTTCTTCAAAGGTGTTAATATCAGTGATCTATCTCTCTCTCACTTGATCTATGATGATGATGTGATAATCATGGGGGAGTGGTCGAGAAATAATTTTTTAAATGCTATTGCCATCTTTAATTGTTTCTTTCTCGCATTTGGGCTCCAGATTAATGTCACGAAATCCAAATTATATGGCATTGGTGTCCCGCCCGCAGAAGTTGATAACCTGGCAGGTTTAACCGGATGTAAAGGAGATCGTTTTCCGTTCATTTACTTGGGTGTTCCAATTGGGGCTAACATGAACAGGATCAGTTCTTGGCAACCGGTTGTCGAGAAGTTCTCTAAAAGACTGTCTAAATGGAGAGCAAATATGCTTTCCATTGGAGGTCGTTCTGTACTTATTACATCTGTGCTTTGGTCCCTTCCTACCTATTATATGTCTTTATTTCGTATGCCTACTGCTGTATGTAATACCTTGGAAGGAATGCGGGCCAAGTTTTTTTGGGGAGCAGACTCTCAGAACTATAAAATGCATTGGGTTAAATGGGATTTGGCCATGGCTAGTAAAGAGAAAGGTGGTTTGGGATTTGGTAGCATAAAAGCATTCAATATGGCACTACTCTATAAGTGGAAATGGAGATTTCTTAATTCTCCCCATACTTTATGGGTTAAAGTCTTAACTAATCTTTACCCAAAATCAATGTCTGGAATGGATGTCACGTGTCGAGCTACAGGTACTTGGCATTCTATTTTGAAACTTGTACATGACTTACATGTTGATGGTACAATTCCAGTGACATCGATTAAAAGGAGGATTGGCAACGGTATGGACGTTTCGTTTTGGCACGATATTTGGCTGAATGACTCTCCTCTTGTATCTCAATATCCTCGTCTTTATGCTTTAGAGACACAGAACAACGTTAAGATAGGCGACAGATGGAATGGTATTAACGTCCACTGGAGTTGGCGCAGAAATATTAGGGGAGGTAATGAAGAAACGCAAGTGAATCATCTGTATGAGTTAATCAAGCAGGTAACTGTAACGACTACAGCTGATCATTGGAGATGGTACCTTGAAGGTATGTCTGATCTCACTGTTAAAGGGATACGATCTCACATTGATAACACTCATTTACCTTCTCATTTTCTGCCTACCCACTGGAACAAAATTGTTCCCAGAAAAGTTAATATCCATACTTGGAGGGTGGTCAAAGATCGAATCCCTACTCGGTTTAATCTTTGGTTTAGAGGAGTGCACAATAATTCGCTTATATGTCCTATTTGCGGGAACGACATTGAGACGACTTTTCATGTTCTCATAGATTGCTACATTGCTAAACGGGTTTGGAGCTCTATATGTAACTGGCTTCAAATGGATCTTCCTACTCACTTGACCCCCGTCGACTTTCTTCTCTTTGTGGAAAATATGAACAAAAGGAAGGTGATAAAGGATATTGTGATAACTATTACTTTTGCTACTTGGTGGGAGCTTTGGAAATTTAGGAACGATGTTATCTTTAATCACTCTAAGAAAGGGGATACCGTGATTGTCGATGCCATCATCAACTTTTCTTACCTCTGGGTTCGGTATAGACGCGCGAAGTCTATCATTGATTGGGGGGAGTGGATCAAAAATCCGACCCTAGCCTTCTAATGTTTTTTCGTTTCACCGTGTTTGGGTTGTATGTTATGTCTGGTACTTTGTTGTTGCTCGTGTTAGTTGTTGTAATTCGACTTCTAGTACCTTGCTAGTAAGTCTTATATTTATTAATACTTCTGCCGTTCAAAAAAAAAAAGAGTTAAGCCAATATAATCAAACTAAATTAGGCAGGTCCATAAGGATGCATGCCTACTATCCGACCTGATGTGTAAGCAATTTAATGTGGTACATCGGTGTCGTTATGGAAATTCAGAACCAATCCTGAAATGAGTGCTATCCCAAGACAGGTAGCTAACCTACACACTCATTCAACCTGTTACCCCACGTTGGGTTATGTCTAGAATACCCATGGGCCCACGCAAACAAAATGTCATACCCGCAAGACACCGTGGGATAAGCTTATCATTGCCCCATGGTTTATACTTGAGTAATCCATCATTCTATAGGTTAGCAACACAAAGCTACCTATACATATAAGCATTAAGGGCCCTTACTAACGTGCACAAGTGAACATTGCAATCCTAAGATAGCCCGTTTACATTATTTCTTCGTGGCTAACCAGTGGCATAATCTAGTCTCGTTAAGAAACTTAAATGAGCATACTTTTCCTATTGCAAAGTAGTTAAAACCCGAAAACCCTTTACTAGGTTGTCTGAAATTATATTTCAGACTTCGTCACAACTTAACGATCACTGAATATCATGCGTGACCGAGTTTCCTTTTTAGCCTAGTTCTCGTAGACCATATGATAATATTCAGAAACGAACAACGGTCAATCCATGGTTTTCATCTAGTGTATACACTACGTTACTTGAGCGTGCTTCATACCTATCCCATAGTAGTGTCTTTTACTATGTGTTAGACACCATTTTCATTCATCCTAAATTGACACAGCCTTTGACTTCGGTATTTTGTTTGTTAATATTTAAAAATCGACATCTATTCTTAATATGTTTGTATGATAACAAACATATTAAAAATAGATGTCGATTTTTAAATATACGAGAGAAAAGTATCCGCGCGTTGCTGCGGTGATGGAGGTGATGACGGGATGGTGAAGGAATGGCGGTGGTGGCGGTGGCGGTGATGAGGTGATCTACCTGACGGGCTCTGCCATTAGCAGTACGGGCTCCGCCTCGGATTTAAAAATTCGCCGAAAGTATATCGAATGACCTCTCTAATGAAAGAGCGTGAAATTTTAAGAACACCCATATAATTTTTATAATTTATCGATGTACGGTTTTTGAGATAAAAGATTTTGAATGAATTAGAGGAATAAAATGATTTATGGGGGAGAGAGAAAAAAAATGAGTGGTTGAGATTTGAGGAGAGAGAAAAAAATGAGTGGTTGAGATTTGGAGAGAGAAAAAAAAATGAATGGTTGAGATTTAAGGAGAGAGAAAAAAAAATGAATGGTTGAGATTTAAGGAGAGAGAAAAAAAATGAATGGTTGAGATTTAAGGAGAGAGAAAAAAAATGAATGGTTGAGATTTAAGGAGAGAGAAAAAAAAATGAATGGTTGAGATTTAAGGAGAGAGAAAAAAAAATGAATGGTTGAGATTTAGGAGAGAGAAAAAAAAATGAATGGTTGAGATTTAAGGAGAGAGAAATGATAAATGTTGAAAGTTAAAATGTGGTTTTGATGTATTCTACATCATGCATTAGCATGTATACATTGTTGAAATTGAAAGTTGAAACTTTATTTGCTTTATAATATAGTATAGATATAGATATTAACAAACAAAATACCGAAGTCAAAGGCTGTGTCAATTTAGGTTCAATATGATCTCTTGTCTTCGGATGATACGAATACAAATAAGACCTGCAAATAAAATTCGAACATAAAAACATGCAACCGAAATTTTTGCTGGTCCTTTATTGAAACAATACATCTGATTCTTGATATTCATCATTTGCTAGACTACTTAGCTGCACTCTGTAACTCTAACATCAAGATTGCACCACATCTTGATTGGTTCAATTGTTCATTACCAAACACCCGGTGATATTTATTTGGTAATTACAGCTTTATTGCTCAAAAACTTGCATTTATGCGTGACCCATAATTACGCTTCAGTTATTTAGTGCTTTTCAGATGTTCTTTCTTTAGTACACATCTTAACTATCTTTAGCTAATATTTTCTGCAGAAGTTTTTGCTTGGAGGGAGGTTGATATTTGGTCTAGATGCCAGGTCTCTATTCGTCTCTACATCATTGATTGTTGTTCCAGTTATTACATTTTGTATATATGTAGGAGGACATCTTCTTCTTGAGTTTCCATTATATAGCGCAGGATATGCACTCGTTATAGCACCATTCGTTTTCACAATCTATGTTATTTCTCTTTTAGTAATGTCTTTTAGTAGTACTTTGGGCCTCAGTCATTGGTAACGTACAAAATGATAGCAGTAAAGAAACTAGGCCAAACGATTTGAAATTTGCTCAAAATACCTCTTACTATGTTCTGTTCAAAATAATTGATCATAATTTTACCAATAGTTTTTATAAGTAATAGTTATTTATGAAACTAAAATTAGTTGAGGTTACAAGTTTGGAAGGTCAGCATAACCCATTTTGACCCGTTCTCCAATTGTATTTGTTTAGACCCGTGCGAAAACTATGTTGGTCACATAGTCAAGCTAGTATACTTTGTGCTATACTCTGTTGCGTATTCAATATTTTTTGCTTCAAAATTGCAGCAATATTTTTTACTTTAGCGGCAAATGTCTAAAATAACTTTGACCTATTGCCCAAATCGTCCGACCCACTCATGTTGTCACTGGCATCATCGAATTCTCTTTCATAATATTCCTTCTATTTTTGCACCATCTAATGGAACTTTAAGATATTAGTGCTTCTGCTTGTTACTTTTTCACGGAATCTCAGAATTCTTACTCATAACGTGCATCCACCAGAGGAGGATTTTAGCTACAATTGCTCTATATTATATGAAGCTGGTGGAAGTAAAATTCCAATCCTACAATTTCCTCGAATGAAAGAAGTTATTGTCAAAGGAATAGCTGTCAGGGTTAAATACTCTTAGACATGCATGCTTTATTGACCTCCTTGTTGCTCTCATTGTTCCATCTGTAACAATTGTCTTGAGCGGTTTGATCATCATTGCCCATGGGTTGGTCAATGCATCGCGTTGGTACAATTTTACTTAATCTTGAGTTAATTATGAAAATATGAAAGTATTATCAGTCATTTACTAATTTTACAAACAATGATGATAGTCTGAAGTGTCATAATGGGCGGGTCTGGCAGTTGGGTAATGGACCAGTAGTTAAACAAATTTGTTTAGACACAAGTTGAGTTTTGAGCCAAAAGACTTCTGTCCAAAAATACCAGGCTTAACTTTTGATGATGATAAATAATGTGTCAAATGTGATTATAATATTGTGTTATTTCAATAACTATCTGGTTTTTCAAATACAATGATTTAGGAAGTGGTTTGCATATATAATACTTTTGGTGAACTTGGATCTATTTGGCCCATTTCTTTTTATGTTTTTTGATTTTACGTGGCTGGACCGCTAGTGATATATAAAACATAAACGGAATCAGCTTATGCATTAGTAGTTGGCTCGAAATTGTCACCTCAACTTATGGGTCATTTACCATATTTACAAAAGATGATGAGATTTATCAAACTAAATATCTCTTCAAATCCGATACCATGTTTTGATTATTCTTGCCTTTTTTATGCAACATAATTACCTATTCTTCTTCTTATTTGTTTCTTCATCAACAATTCTGTGATGTACGTGATTTCTAGGTCGCCTTTGTATATATAAAGATTTTATTGATGAATTTCAATGCAACAGTTTGGACAGGGATGAAAGAATCGCCTCTGTCCGTGGTGTTGATGGCTTACTGTTTTATTGGACCGTGGTTCATTGGTGGGCGTACTAGTTTTCACCAATACCTCATTAGTTAAAACCAGGTCAGCATATTATAGTCTGCTTTTGACTTTCAAGATTCAAACTTAGTAATTTTCGAGTTAAGTAATTCCCAAACTTAGATATTAATGTAATTTAATGTTACTTTTTGGCACCATCTTTCGTATGTACTATACTTGCTAACTATGTATTACGTAGCTATGGAATAGCATAGAACACTAATTAAATCCACATTAGTTTTGAAGTTAAAATACGTGAGTTAAAAAGTAATCAAATGTTATTCTCTTTAATACGTCTCTGATGCATCAACGGCGAACGAATTTATAGCTGTATCTCAGTGATTCAAACTTGGTATGTATATCAGTATATCAGAGTCTGCTTTTGACTTTGAAGATTCAAATATACTTCAAATTAGTTACACTTCTTGCAGACATTCAACACCAAAAATTTGGCATTCCTTTACTTAATGAATACTTATGACATAGCTATTTGAATATACTCATAACATTAATGTAGTCAAATGAATCTTCAAGACTGAGAATTTTGACTCTTGAAAGCGAACTGGTGAGCAAATCAAATGTTGTTCTTTTTGAACTATGTGATACCATGGCGGGTTTTTACCCACATTTCATTAGTTGATAATAGGTCAATAAGTTATAATCTTTTTTTGACTTTAGGGATTCCAGTATAGCATTTTTCAAACTTAGAATTAGTACGATTGTCTGCTCGCGAAAACTTTAGTAGTTGGTTAACTTGATGAATAGTATATATGCTATCTGAACTTAGTGAAATTTTTTAAGTAAATTTAAATTTCAAGCTGAAATAATGCAGTCGTGACTCTTTAAAATCAGCTCAAGAATAAAGATTCTGAATGAAGTACTTATTACACACATTGTCCGAAGTATGCTGCTCAAAACTATTAGGCTATCCGGAGTGGAGCAACTTCGGTAGGCGATCCACCGCTCGTCGCCGCCAGATCGCCGGGCACACCACTCCGGGCCGGCGATCCGTGTGTTGAGCGATCCCTACGGGTTGCGAGATGGAGCGTACTTTGGCGATGGAAACGAGGCAAATATGAACGTTGGGAGGAGCGGGAGCAGCTTTGACTAAATAAAAAAAATTAATTTACTTATTTTAATTATTTTCCCCTGTATATACATACAACTCCATTTCTATTTCACAACACACCATTATATACATATTTCTCTCCCAATATTTTCAATATATATAAAATCTCCCTACCATTTTTTGAAATCAGATATGGATTGGACAACGGCGGAAGATATTAGTTTAACTAGAGCTTGGATCGAGGTGTCGGAAGATCCAAACACCGGTATATTTTGTTAACAACAAATTGGTATATTATTGTTTACTAATGTTTTATTAACCACTAATTCATTTTTTGGTTATTGTTTTGTAGATAATTATGTAAGACAAAGAACATTTTGGACAAAAGTTATTAATGTGTTTTTGAATTTGGAAAATTAACCGGTCGGTTATCGTACCAATGACGCCATTTTCACTAGATGGCGCCGTATGCGCACCTCTATTCACTCGTTCAACTATTTTCAAACGTTTGAACAATCTTCCTAACGAGACAAGAATCGAAAGTGCGTTGGCTGAGTATAGAGCAACGCACAGAGGACCATTTAATCACATGAAGGAGTGAGAGTTGCTAAGGAGATGCCCAAAGTTTGAATACTAGTTATGTCGTGTTGTATTTCGTATTCTTGCATCGTAGTGTAGTATTTCATATTCCAATGTTTTAATAATAAAAACACACAATACATTACATAATTAAAATGACATAACATAATAAAAACACACAATACATTACATAATTAAAATGACATAACATAATAAAAACACACAATACATTACATAATTAAAATGACATAACATAATAAAAACACACAATACATTACATAATTAAAATGACATAACATAATAAAAACACACAATACATTACATAATTAAAATGACATAACATAATAAAAACACACAATACATTACATAATTAAAATGACATAACATAATAAAAACACACAATACATTACATAATTAAAATGACATAACATAATAAAAACACACAATACATTACATAATTAAAATGACATAACATAATAAAAACACACAATACATTACATATTAAAATGACATAACATAATAAAAACACACAATACATTACATAATTAAAATGACATAACATAATAAAAACACACAATACATTACATAATTAAAATGACATAACATAATAAAAACACACAATACATTACATAATTAAAATGACATAACATAATAAAAACACACAATACATTACATAATTAAAATGACATACATAATAAAAACACACAATACATTACATATTAAAATGACATAACATAATAAAAACACACAATACATTACATAATTAAAATGACATAACATAATAAAAACACACAATACATTACATAATTAAAATGACATAACATAATAAAAACACACAATACATTACATAATTAAAATGACATAACTTTTATAATAAAAACACACAATACATTACATAATTAAAATGACATAACATAATAAAAACACACAATACATTACATAATTAAAATGACATAACATAATAAAAACACACAATACATTACATAATTAATGACATACATAATAAAAACACACAATACATTACATAATTAAAATGACATAACATAATAAAAACACACAATACATAACTACTAATGACGATCCTCTAGTGACATACTTCCTATGCCCTGGTGAGCGTTTAGGTCGAGCCACCATTGGTCATGTTTCGGCAATCTGACTTCCTCGATGGTTTTGTCTTCACCGCAATTATCATGGTACGTTTCGGCCCAAGTGCATTGTTCTCCCAACCTGTGACCGGCATCAAAAACGTCCTTGATTGCGAGCTTGACCCTCTTAATCTCCTCCTGCAAAAAATAGGCATAT
>CM067173.1:45029318-45079318 GCA_034093135.1 Erigeron breviscapus | reverse complement strand
TTTTTTTTTTTTTTTTTTTTTTTTTTTTTTTTTTTTTTTTTTTTTTTTTTTTTTTTTTTTTTTTTTTTTTTTTTTTTTTTTTTTTTTTTTTTTTTTTTTTTTTTTTTTTTTTTTTTTTTTTTTTTTTTTTTTTTTTTTTTTTTTTTTTTTTTTTTTTTTTTTTTTTTTTTTTTTTTTTTTTTTTTTTTTTTTTTTTTTTTTTTTTTTTTTTTTTTTTTTTTTTTTTTTTTTTTTTTTTTTTTTTTTTTTTTTTTTTTTTTTTTTTTTTTTTTTTTTTTTTTTTTTTTTTTTTTTTTTTTTTTTTTTTTTTTTTTTTTTTTTTTTTTTTTTTTTTTTTTTTTTTTTTTTTTTTTTTTTTTTTTTTTTTTTTTTTTTTTTTTTTTTTTTTTTTTTTTTTTTTTTTTTTTTTTTTTTTTTTTTTTTTTTTTTTTTTTTTTTTTTTTTTTTTTTTTTTTTTTTTTTTTTTTTTTTTTTTTTTTTTTTTTTTTTTTTTTTTTTTTTTTTTTTTTTTTTTTTTTTTTTTTTTTTTTTTTTTTTTTTTTTTTTTTTTTTTTTTTTTTTTTTTTTTTTTTTTTTTTTTTTTTTTTTTTTTTTTTTTTTTTTTTTTTTTTTTTTTTTTTTCTTCTTTTTTTTTTCTTTTTTTTTTCTTTTTCTATATAATGTTTTTCTTTTCTTTTTTTTTTTTTTTTTTTTTTTTTTTTTTTTTTTTTTTTTTTTTTTTTTTTTTTATTTTTTTTGAACAACAATTACTGAAAGACATCAAAAAATTACATAAAATAGTTACATCAAATAATTAGGCGAAATTATCTACATATATATATATATATATATCACAAAATATACACTATATTATATATATACACAAAATATACACTATAATATATATATACACTATATATATATATATATATATATATATATATATATATATATATATATATATATATATATATATATATATATATATATATATATATATATATATATATATATATATATATATATATATATATATATATATATATATATATATATATATATATATATATATATATATATATATATATATATATATATATATATATATATATATATATATATATATATATATATATATATATATATATATATATATATATATATATATATATATATATATATATATATATATATATATATATATATATATATATATATATATATATATATATATATATATATATATATATATATATATATATATATATATATATATATATATATATATATATATATATATATATATATATATATATATATATATATATATATATATATATATATATATATATATATATATATATATATATATATATATATATATATATATATATATATATATATATATATATATATATATATATATATATATATATATATATATATATATATATATATATATATATATATATATATATATATATATATATATATATATATATATATATATATATATATATATATATATATATATATATATATATATATATATATATATATATATATATATATATATATATATATATATATATATATATATATATATATATATATATATATATATATATATATATATATATATATATATATATATATATATATATATATATATATATATATATATATATATATATATATATATATATATATATATATATATATATATATATATATATATATATATATATATATATATATATATATATATATATATATATATATATATATATATATATATATATATATATATATATATATATATATATATATATATATATATATATATATATATATATATATATATATATATATATATATATATATATATATATATATATATATATATATATATATATATATATATATATATATATATATATATATATATATATATATATATATATATATATATATATATATATATATATATATATATATATATATATATATATATATATATATATATATATATATATATATATATATATATATATATATATATATATATATATATATATATATATATATATATATATATATATATATATATATATATATATATATATATATATATATATATATATATATATATATATACTAAATACACATAAAAATTCAAGCCAATTATCTATAACTCGATTTTTCTTTTCTATAATTCTTATCTATATATTATTATTTTTTTTGAACAACAATTACTGAAAGACATCAAAAAATTACATAAAATAGTTACATCAAATAATTAGGCGAAATTATCTACATAATTTATTTAATAATTATTATATAGTAAAAAAACATAATAATACTTTTTATACATATTCTCTTACGCGCTCTTCTAACATTCTAGATAACGACCTTGTAAAATGACACAAGATATCATAAAATAGTACCAGATACCATTGGGGAAAAAATGGGACCTGTTAGTTTTTTTTTATCATATATATTGAGCTTTCCAAAAAACTTCAAAAAGGAAGACAAATCTAGTAGTAGGTAATGCTCAAAATAGTGCTAAAGCTACAAACCTAAAATATACAACACACGGACATATACTTACACAATATCTTTCATATAATTGATACAATCGCGACAAAGTAAAAAGGAAGAGTTAATTGCATTTTTGGTCCCTGTGGTTTGTATGTTTTGGCAGGTTCAGGACCTTTTCAGGTTTCATTGCATTTTTGGTCCCTATTTTGGAAACTTTTTGCAAATTTGGTACAAACTAACGGTGGTTGTTAAATGAAGCCGTTAAGTGCTGTTAGAATTAAAAATGGTGTTTAATTGTAAATTTCTAAAAGTGTAAGGGGTATTTGTGTCAACAGTGTTAGTCAAAAAGTTTGTCCAGTTAACACAATTTATTCCTTTTATTGCTTTTATATCCATTTCTTTTATTTAAAAAAAAAGAAAAATAAAATTTATTTCTGCAAACTTCCCTCTTTGATTCCGTTTTCGCGATTTGTCAAATTGATCTGAAAAACATCAGGTTTTGTTCGCGATCCGATTCCGGTCATATTCATATTTTAAGTTTCCGATTCATCGAGATTCGTTGACAGTTACTTTTCGGAAAATTTTTGCAAATTTGGTACAAACTAACGGTGGTTGTTAAATGAAGCCGTTAAGTGCTGTTAGAATTAAAAATGGTGTTTAATTGTAAATTCTAAAAGTGTAAGAGTATTTGTGCGACGCACCAGGAGGGTGGCGCGACGCACCAGGAGGGTGGCGCGACGCACCACAGGAGGGTGGTGCGACGCACCAGGAGGGTGGTGCGACGCACCAGGAGGGTGGTGCGACGCACCAGGAGGGTGGTGCGACGCACCAGGAGGGTGGTGCGACGCACCAGGAGGGTGGTGCGACGCACCAGGAGGGTGGTGCGACGCACCAGGAGGGTGGTGCGACGCACCAGGAGGGTGGTGCGACGCACCAGGAGGGTGGTGCGACGCACCAGGAGGGTGGTGCGACGCACCAGGAGGGTGGTGCGACGCACCAGGAGGGTGGTGCGACGCACCAGGAGGGTGGTGCGACGCACCAGGAGGGTGGTGCGACGCACCAGGAGGGTGGTGCGACGCACCAGGAGGGTGGTGCGACGCACCAGGAGGGTGGTGCGACGCACCAGGAGGGTGGTGCGACGCACCAGGAGGGTGGTGCGACGCACCAGGAGGGTGGTGCGACGCACCAGGAGGGTGGTGCGACGCACCAGGAGGGTGGTGCGACGCACCAGGAGGGTGGTGCGACGCACCAGGAGGGTGGTGCGACGCACCAGGAGGGTGGTGCGACGCACCAGGAGGGTGGTGCGACGCACCAGGAGGGTGGTGCGACGCACCAGGAGGGTGGTGCGACGCACCAGGAGGGTGGTGCGACGCACCAGGAGGGTGGTGCGACGCACCAGGAGGGTGGTGCGACGCACCAGGAGGGTGGTGCGACGCACCAGGAGGGTGGTGCGACGCACCAGGAGGGTGGTGCGACGCACCAGGAGGGTGGTGCGACGCACCAGGAGGGTGGTGCGACGCACCAGGAGGGTGGTGCGACGCACCAGGAGGGTGGTGCGACGCACCAGGAGGGTGGTGCGACGCACCAGGAGGGTGGGGCGACGCACCAGAGGTTTCTGGTCGACACTCCAGGTGCGACGCACCAGGAGGGTGGTGCGACGCACCAGGAGGGTGGTGCGACGCACCACAGCCCAAAATGAGAAAAATGGATTTCAAATAGCGAGCGCAAATTACAAAACTTTCTGTAACATCCCAAACGTTTTATGTTTGACTATTTGACTTTCCGTTAGTTAACGTTAAGTCTATTATGTTTATGTGCCCTATATGGGATTATGTGATTAAATGCTTAGACGTTTAATATGAAATGACAAATATGTTGATTAATGAAAGTAAAGTTAAGTTATAAAGTGCTTGTTAGTATGTTAAGACTCCCGGTAGAAAGTTAAGCTAAGAACGTTAAGTTGAAGAGTTGAGGGGTCTTAAGTGTAAGTTTGAGTTTGGTGGCCAGGGGTTAGGGAGCAATTAGGCAGCCCTAATTGTCACAAAACACCTGCTCTTGTGTGTGTGAAACCTCTCAACCGATCCCCTCAATCCCCAAGACAAGTTTCCCTCAAGATTCAATCGATTCGTGCCGTATTGATCAAGTTTTGATTAGATCTTGGATCCTCTAAGTCATCTACAGGTAATATAGGTAATATTATCTTTGAATTCTGATCTTATGAGTCATAGATGAGTTATAATCTAGTCCATAGGGTTTGGGTTGGGTTATTTGATCAAACGTTTATCGAATTCATGTTATTCGGGTGTTTTAATGATTGATTTATGATGTAAAGGATTAAGGGATTAATAGGATGGTTTAAGTTGATGAAAGTGCAATTAAAAGGATTAATTTTAAGTCCCCAGGTTGGATTTGGGGTATGGGTTCGTATGGAATTCGTTTGATCAAAGAACAAAAATTAGGTTTCTGGTCGACACTCCAGGTGCGACGCACCAGGAGGGTGGTGCGACGCACCAAGGAGTAGGTGCGGCGCACCTACTTATGTTCAGAATTTTCTGATCGATTTATGCGACGCACCATGTGGGAGGTGCGACGCACCAAGGAGTAGGTGCGGCGCACCTATATTCAGAATTTTCTGATGGATTTATGCGACGCACCAAGGAGTAGGTGCGGCGCACCTACTTATGTTCAGAATTTTCTGATCGATTTATGCGACGCACCATGTGGGAGGTGCGACGCACCTCTTGTCCAGTTTTCACAAAACATTTCGTTTAGCTTATATTTCGATCTTATACTCGTTCTAGGTTGTCGGGAGCACTTAGCAAGCACTATAAGATACTTTTAACTTGTTGGTAAGCTGTACCGAGGTAAGATAACATCTTTTGTCACCTGTTGGTACAACAAAACACGTTTTCATAAGTTAAACCTTCCAATTGAATATGTATGTACATTTTATGTTCATGGGTGACTATGGGAGGTTGCAAAGGGATATATTACTTACCGTTTATGATGATTAACATTCATATGCAGGTTGCAATGGTATGTGGTAAGTATATATGCATGAGATGATGAAATGATTATGTATGTATGAAATGATGAAATGATTATGTATGTATGAAATGATGAAATGATTATGTATGTATGAAATGATGAAATGATTATGTATGTATGAAATGATGAAATGATTATGTATGTATGAAATGATGAAATGATTATGATGCATGAAATGATGAAATGATTATGTATGTATGAAATGATGAAATGATTATGTATGTATGAGATGATGAAATGATTATGATGTATGAAATGATGAAATGATTATGTATGTATGAAATGATGAAATGATTATGTATGTATGAGATGATGAAATGATTATGTATGTATGAAATGATGAAATGATTATGTATGTATGAAATGATGAAATGATATGATATATGCTTGCATGTGTGGCTTGATCACCTAGTCACTAGTCCTTGATTAGGATTGCCATGTTCACGTGCACGTTAAGGGCCCTAAAGTAAAAGATGATATGTGATTAGCTTAGGTGAAAGAGTAGCCTAAACTAATTAAGCGATTAAAGTCTCGAGCATTATGTAAAGTCTTGTGTTAAGCTTAACCCGTGCTAGCTCTTCGGGGCTGGTGCGTACGTGGTCACTTGAGTTGCTCCTTGTGGCATAGTTACGTTTGAGTATTCCGGGTGGAGTAACTAATCACCAATGCGTAAAGGCATAAACGGTTTATTCAGTTGGATTGACTTTGTCATTCCTTAACGACGCCGATGGACCACCTTATGGTTTACCCATCATGTCGGGTGTGAGGACTCCATGTATGGTCTATGACCGCCTACACACAACCCCACATCCCTATGTAAGTGGCATAAGTCACTTAGCCTACGTCTTGGCAAAGAAATAAAGAAAGAAAGATGAAGAAAGAAAGTATAGGCACACTTTAGGACATGTTGAACCTAATGTGTATCTTATGATGTTATGTATGTGTGTGATATTAACTTAAAATGCGGATTTTGTTAATATATGAAATTGGCAAACGTTTTCAAGTTATGTTATCTTACTTAGCTAATTTTATTAGCTAACACTTGTTCTTTGAAAATGTTGTGCCTTCAGGATAATCAAGTTTGAGATAGGCAAGGATTAGCTTGGTGAGACTTGGGTAGACGAATAAAGAAGCTTAGCAAAGACATTAAACGCTTAGACTTCCTTTAGCCTTATGTTTGGCTATTTCATTTATGATTAAAGACTTGTAATAATGTGGCATTTATGTTGGTGCCAAAGCTTGGATTTACTTTTATTGTTTTGATGATGCTAGTAGTAACACCAAATTTTAAAGGTACCATCCGTTACGGATGGGGCAGATTTTGAAAGTGATCCTTTCCGCTTATTTTAAACGCCGTTTGGCAAAGTTTTGAAAAATCCAAGTTTTTAAACGACGGGTGTTACAAGTTGGTATCAGAGAAATGGTTTAAGTGAACCAAAATTCGACCAAGACCTTAGGATTTTGGACTTAAACCGTACGAGAAATGATTGGCTTAAGTAGTAATGCTTTAGCTCTATGATGAAAATGCTTTTAGGACGGGTTGGGATGAGTGTGAGGGTAGGTTTATGGCTTATATATGTTTATGTTATGCTTATGTAATTTAGTAGGCCTGACCATACTTTGTTCTCATTCGATTCATCTCTAACATTCGTCACTAAAATTGTAGAAAGATGGTTAATACCCGTGCTAGTAGTCAAAGAGATGGAGCTAATGCTAGCGATGCTCCGGCTAATCCAAACGGGACTGGAAATGGTGTTAACCTAAGGCCTCCTCGAAGACCACTTTCGGGTGCACAACCTACAAGGTCTGAAATTGATAGAGCTAACCCCGTGATTGAGCAAGTTCCTACTCAAGCTGAAATGCATGAAGAGTTGAGGGCTATTCGAGCTCTTTTGTTGAGAAATGAAGAGGAGTTGAATCAACTTAGGGCTGAAAGAGAAGCTAGCTTGCAACGGGATGAGCATACGGATGGGAATTACTCCAACCGCTCAAACCGTACCGAGCCATCAATGGTAAGGTCACAAGTTGCTCCTGAAAATGTTGTTGCTAATGTGAATGGTGTTAATAATGTGGTGGAGCCTCGTGTTGTAGTCGCTCCTCGTACTAGTAACTTTAAGTATGAGAGCTTTCAGAAATGTGGAGCAAAGGCATTTGATGGTACTCTAGATGCTGTAGGTGCCATGGAATGGTTGGATGATATCGAGGTTGTGTTTGCTTCATGTTATTGCCCTGAGGATATGAAGGTATTGTGTGCTTCCCGTATGTTGAAGAAGAATGCTCGTAATTGGTGGAGGGTTGCTACTATTTCTTTGACCCCCGAGGTGCTAGCTATTATGCCTTGGGGTACCTTTAAGGAGAAGTTCTTGGAAGAATATGTGGGTACTCGTGAACTGAGGTTGATTGAGAAAGAATTCAGAGCTTTAACAGCTAAGCCGGGTGCCATAACTGAGTATGCCCACTCATTTATGGAAAAGCTTAAGTTTGTTGGTCACTTGGTTCGTAGAGATGTGGATCAGGTTGAAGCTTACTGTGATGGTCTTCCCGCTAGCTATCGTGGCCTTTGTAGACAACATATTACATTGTCTGCTGCGATTAAGGAGTCCAAGAGGTTGGATGATGATTTCAAGGGTGAAAAGGTTGTAGTGAAAGCTAATGATGATAAGCAATCAGGTTCAAAAAGGAAGCATGATGGGTCAAATGGATCTAATAGGAAGTTCAAGAAAGGTCCATCTTCAAGAGGTGGGGGCAGCAGCTATGCAAAGCCAAAGAATTGGTGTGGTACTTGTAAGGCGCCTCACTCGGGTCCATGTTCAGATAAGACCCGAAGGTGTGATACTTGTGGTGGTACGGGTCATCCTACTTCAGGATGCAAGGACAAGCCAAAGTGTTATCGGTGTCAACAAACCGGTCATTTCATCAAGGATTGCCCACAAGGAAGAGATGATGGAAAGAAGACGGCTGTCCAAAAGCCTAAAGCTCGAGCCTTTCAGCTGACAGTCGAAGCTGCCAAGGATAACGACGAGGTAGTAAGCGGTACATTTCTTGTTAACTCAAAACCTGCTTCTGTACTTTTTGATTCGGGTGCAAATAGATCTTTTGTGTCCACTTTATTTGCTCCTAAGCTTGATAGGGTCACTACTCCTCTTGATTGCTCTATAGAGGTTGAAATTGCTAACGGTACCATTAGTGACATTCAAGTAGGTTATGATGATTGTTCTATTGAGATTGAAGGTCGCTCTTTTCCGGTTCAATTATTGCCTACCACTCTAGCCGGTTTTGATATAGTGATAGGTATGGACTGGTTGTCTCAAAATGATGCTACTATTATATGTTCTCAAAAGGTCGTACGATTCGCTACTCCGGATGGTGAGGTCATTTCCGTTTATGGAGATAAGAAGAAGGGGAGCATAAAGATTATTAATTTGATGAAGGCTCTCAATTGCATTCGGCATAACAAGAATCACTTTCTTGCCTATGTTATCGATACACGAAAAGAGAAGTCTCCGATCCCTAATGTTGATGTAGTTTCTGAATTTTCTGATGTCTTTCCGGATGATCTTCCCGGTATTCCTCCCGACCGAGAGGTCATCTTTCAGATTGATCTCGTACCCGGTGCTACTCCTGTTGCAAAAGCACCATATCGTTTAGCTCCTACAGAAATGAAAGAGTTAATGTCCCAGCTTCAAGAGCTACTTGACAAAGGTTTCATACAACCAAGTTCCTCGCCTTGGGGAGCTCCGGTTCTTTTTGTCAAAAAGAAAGACGGTTCTATGCGCATGTGCATAGACTACCGTGAGCTGAATAAGCGAACGGTTAAGAATAAGTATCCTCTCCCGCGTATTGATGATCTTTTTGATCAGCTCCATGGTGCTTCTTACTTCTCTAAGATTGATTTGCGGTCTGGCTATCATCAATTAAAAGTCAAAAAGGAAGATGTGGCCAAGACAGCTTTTCGTACACGTTATGGGCACTATGAGTTTCTTGTCATGCCTTTTGGGTTGACAAATGCTCCAGCCGCTTTTATGGATTTAATGAATCGGGTATGTCGCCCATTCTTAGATCATTTTGTGATTGTCTTCATTGACGATATTCTAATTTATTCAAAGTCTGAAGCCGAGCACCGTGAGCACTTAAGAGCTGTTCTTGAGGTTCTTAGGGAGAAAAAGTTATATGCAAAGTTCTCCAAGTGTGAATTCTGGCTCCGAGAAGTTCAATTTCTCGGGCATGTTATCTCTTCTGAAGGTATTAAAGTTGATCCTGCCAAGATTGAAGCTGTATCTAAATGGGAACAGCCAAAGACACCCACGGAGATTAAGAGTTTTCTCGGTTTAGCTGGCTATTATAGGAGGTTTATTCAAGATTTCTCCCGAATAGCTAAGCCAATGACTGAATTGACAAAGAAAGGAGTAAAGTTTGTATGGACGGAAGCTCAAGAAAAGGCCTTTCAAACGCTTAAGACAAAGTTATGTGAAGCTCCTGTCCTAGCCTTACCCGAAGGTACTGATGATCTTGTTGTGTATAGTGATGCTTCTATTTCAGGTTTGGGTTGTGTCCTTATGCAAAGGGACAAAGTTATTGCATATGCTTCACGTCAGTTGAAGCCTCATGAAAAGAATTACCCGACCCATGATCTTGAATTGGCTGCAGTAGTGTTTGCTTTGAAGTTGTGGAGACATTACTTATATGGCACCAAATGTACCTTGTTTACGGATCATAAGAGTTTACAATATGTGTTCTCACAGAAGGAAATGAATGTAAGGCAAAGGAGATGGATGGAACTTCTGAAAGATTATGATTGTGAGATTAAATATCATCCCGGTAAAGCCAATGTGGTGGCGGATGCACTAAGTAGGAAAGTGCAGAATTTTTCTTGTAAATTGATGAGCATGGTTGTTCAAGCAAAGTCGGGGTTACTCGACCGCATCAAGGAAGCCCAAGTTAAGGCTTTAATGAAGGATAATATCGATAATGAAAGCATTGGAAAGAAGAAAAGACTTGTGATGGAGACGAACAGCCGTGGATTTAAGACATATAAGGGTCGAATTTGGGTACCATTACTTGGTGGTAATCGAGAGTTGATCTTTGAAGAAGCTCATAGGTCAAGATATTCAGTCCATCCCGGTATTACCAAGATGTATGCAGATTTGAAGCCCATCTATTGGTGGCCAAACATTAAGGGAGAAGTTGCTCATTTTGTTGAAAGATGTTTGACTTGTGCACGTGTGAAAGCTGATCACAAAAAGCCATATGGAATGTTGCATCAATTGGAGATTCCGGAATGGAAATGGGACCATATTACTATGGATTTTGTGACCAAACTACCAAGAACACCGAAAGGAAATGACATGGTATGGGTTATTGTGGATAGATTGACAAAGAGTGCTCATTTCTTGGCAACAAGACAAGATGTACCACTAACTAAGATGGCAAAGATGTATGTGGATGAGATCGTAGCAAAGCATGGTGTTCCTTTATCCATTGTTTCAGACCGAGACACGAGATTTGTGTCTAACTTTTGGAAGGGTCTTCAGCGAGAGTTAGGTACTAGAATTAATTTGAGCACCGCCTATCACCCTCAAACTGATGGGCAAAGTGAAAGGACCATACAAACGTTGGAAGACATGTTGAGAGCTTGTGTATTAGAGTATGGTGGAGCATGGGATGAACACTTGAAATTGATCGAATTCACTTATAATAACAGCCACCATGCAAGTATTGGAATGCCACCATTTGAAATGCTTTATGGTAGGAGATGTAGGACTCCGAGTTGTTGGATGGAACCCGGTGAAAAGCAGTTTACGGGTCCTGAAATCATTGAAATCTCAGCTGAAAAAGTTAATGTGGCAAAGGAAGCACTTCGTGTGGCTAGAGAACGACAAAAGACTTATGCCGACAAGAAAAGGAAGCCAATTGAGTTCCAAGTTGGTGATTTGGTAATGCTGAAAGTTTCCCCATGGAAAGGAGTAATTCGTTTTGGAAAGAAGGGAAAGCTAAGCCCACGTTTCATAGGACCTTTCAAAATTCTGAAACGTATCAAGGATGTAGCTTATCAATTGGAACTACCCCCAGAATTGGATGGAATTCACCACACATTTCATGTTTCGTATTTGAGGAAGTGTTTGGCCAATGAGTCGAGTGTTATTCCAATTGAGGATGTGAGCATTAATCCTCAGAAAAGAATAGTGGATGAACCAGTAGCGATACTCGAAAGAAAGCAAAAGAAACTTCGCCGAAAGTTGATTGATCTCGTGTTGATTAAATGGAAGCATAACCACGGTGAAAGTTTAACTTGGGAGACCGAGGCGGTGATGAAAGAGAAATATCCAGATTTGTTTGCTTCTGAGGCGATTCCGAGGACGGAATCCTCTTAAGGGGGAGGTAATTGTAACATCCCAAACGTTTTATGTTTGACTATTTGACTTTCCGTTAGTTAACGTTAAGTCTATTATGTTTATGTGCCCTATATGGGATTATGTGATTTACTGATGGATTTGTGCGACGCACCAAGGAGTAGGTGCGGCGCACCTACTTATGTTCAGAATTTTCTGATCGATTTATGCGACGCACCATGTGGGAGGTGCGACGCACCAAGGAGTAGGTGCGGCGCACCTACTTATGTTCAGAATTTTCTGATCGATTTATGCGACGCACCATGTGGGAGGTGCGACGCACCAAGGAGTAGGTGCGGCGCACCTACTTATGTTCAGAATTTTCTGATCGATTTATGCGACGCACCATGTGGGAGGTGCGACGCACCAAGGAGTAGGTGCGGCGCACCTACTTATGTTCAGAATTTTCTGATCGATTTATGCGACGCACCATGTGGGAGGTGCGACGCACCAAGGAGTAGGTGCGGCGCACCTACTTATGTTCAGAATTTTCTGATCGATTTATGCGACGCACCATGTGGGAGGTGCGACGCACCAAGGAGTAGGTGCGGCGCACCTACTTATGTTCAGAATTTTCTGATCGATTTATGCGACGCACCATGTGGGAGGTGCGACGCACCAAGGAGTAGGTGCGGCGCACCTACTTATGTTCAGAATTTTCTGATCGATTTATGCGACGCACCATGTGGGAGGTGCGACGCACCAAGGAGTAGGTGCGGCGCACCTACTTATGTTCAGAATTTTCTGATCGATTTATGCGACGCACCATGTGGGAGGTGCGACGCACCAAGGAGTAGGTGCGGCGCACCTACTTATGTTCAGAATTTTCTGATCGATTTATGCGACGCACCATGTGGGAGGTGCGACGCACCAAGGAGTAGGTGCGGCGCACCTACTTATGTTCAGAATTTTCTGATCGATTTATGCGACGCACCATGTGGGAGGTGCGACGCACCAAGGAGTAGGTGCGGCGCACCTACTTATGTTCAGAATTTTCTGATCGATTTATGCGACGCACCATGTGGGAGGTGCGACGCACCAAGGAGTAGGTGCGGCGCACCTACTTATGTTCAGAATTTTCTGATCGATTTATGCGACGCACCATGTGGGAGGTGCGACGCACCAAGGAGTAGGTGCGGCGCACCTACTTATGTTCAGAATTTTCTGATCGATTTATGCGACGCACCATGTGGGAGGTGCGACGCACCAAGGAGTAGGTGCGGCGCACCTACTTATGTTCAGAATTTTCTGATCGATTTATGCGACGCACCATGTGGGAGGTGCGACGCACCAAGGAGTAGGTGCGGCGCACCTACTTATGTTCAGAATTTTCTGATCGATTTATGCGACGCACCATGTGGGAGGTGCGACGCACCAAGGAGTAGGTGCGGCGCACCTACTTATGTTCAGAATTTTCTGATCGATTTATGCGACGCACCATGTGGGAGGTGCGACGCACCAAGGAGTAGGTGCGGCGCACCTACTTATGTTCAGAATTTTCTGATCGATTTATGCGACGCACCATGTGGGAGGTGCGACGCACCAAGGAGTAGGTGCGGCGCACCTACTTATGTTCAGAATTTTCTGATCGATTTATGCGACGCACCATGTGGGAGGTGCGACGCACCAAGGAGTAGGTGCGGCGCACCTACTTATGTTCAGAATTTTCTGATCGATTTATGCGACGCACCATGTGGGAGGTGCGACGCACCAAGGAGTAGGTGCGGCGCACCTACTTATGTTCAGAATTTTCTGATCGATTTATGCGACGCACCATGTGGGAGGTGCGACGCACCAAGGAGTAGGTGCGGCGCACCTACTTATGTTCAGAATTTTCTGATCGATTTATGCGACGCACCATGTGGGAGGTGCGACGCACCAAGGAGTAGGTGCGGCGCACCTACTTATGTTCAGAATTTTCTGATCGATTTATGCGACGCACCATGTGGGAGGTGCGACGCACCTCTTGTCCAGTTTTCACAAAACATTTCGTTTAGCTTATATTTCGATCTTATACTCGTTCTAGGTTGTCGGGAGCACTTAGCAAGCACTATAAGATACTTTTAACTTGTTGGTAAGCTGTACCGAGGTAAGATAACATTTATGTATGTATGAATGATGAAATGATTATTATGTATGAAATGATGAAATGATTATGTATGTATGAAATGATGAAATGATTATGTATGTATGAAATGATGAAATGATTATGATGTATGAAATGATGAAATGATTATGTATGTATGAAATGATGAAATGATTATGTATGTATGAAATGATGAAATGATTATGTATGTATGAAATGATGAAATGATTATGTATGTATGAATGATGAAATGATTATGAAATGTATGAAATGATGAAATGATTATAAATGCATGAAATGATGAAATGATTATGTATGCATGAAATGATGAAATGATTATGTATGTATGAAATGATGAAATGATTATATATGCATGAAATGATGAAATGATTATGTATGCATGAAATGATGAAATGATTATGTATGTATGAAATGATGAAATGATTATGTATGTATGAAATGATGAAATGATTATGTATGTATGAAATGATGAAATGATTATGTATGTATGAAATGATGAAATAATTATGTATGTATGAAATGATGAAATGATTATGATGTATGAAATGATGAAATGATTATGTATGTATGAAATGATGAAATGATTATGTATGTATGAAATGATGAAATGATTATGATGTATGAAATGATGAAATGATTATGTATGTATGAAATGATGAAATGATTATGTATGTATGAAATGATGAAATGATTATAAATGCATGAAATGATGAAATGATTATGTATGCATGAAATGATGAAATGATTATGTATGTATGAAATGATGAAATGATTATGTATGTATGAAATGATGAAATGATTATGTATGTATGAAATGATGAAATGATTATGTATGTATGAAATGATGAAATGATTATGTATGTATGAAATGATGAAATGATTATGTATGTATGAAATGATGAAATAATTATGTATGTATGAAATGATGAAATAATTATGTATGTATGAAATGATGAAATGATTATGTATGTATGAAATGATGAAATGATTATGTATGTATGAAATGATGAAATGATTATGTATGTATGAAATGATGAAATAATTATGTATGTATGAAATGATGAAATGATTATGATGTATGAAATGATGAAATGATTATGTATGTATGAATGATGAAATGATTATGTATGTATGAAATGATGAAATGATTATGTATGTATGAAATGATGAAATGATTATGTATGTATGAAATGATGAAATGATTATGTATGTATGAAATGATGAAATGATTATGATGTATGAAATGATGAAATGATTATGTATGTATGAAATGATGAAATGATTATGTATGTATGAAATGATGAAATGATTATGTATGTATGAAATGATGAAATGATTATGATGTATGAAATGATGAAATGATTATGTATGTATGAGATGATGAAATGATTATGATGTATGAAATGATGAAATGATTATGTATGTATGAAATGATGAAATGATTATGTATGTATGAAATGATGAAATGATTATGTATGTATGAAATGATGAAATGATTATGTATGTATGAAATGATGAAATAATTATGTATGTATGAAATGATGAAATGATTATTATGTATGAAATGATGAAATGATTATGTATGTATGAAATGATGAAATGATTATGTATGTATGAAATGATGAAATGATTATGTATGTATGAAATGATGAAATGATTATGTATGTATGAAATGATGAAATGATTATGTATGTATGAAATGATGAAATGATTATGTATGTATGAAATGATGAAATGATTATGTATGTATGAAATGATGAAATGATTATGTATGTATGAAATGATGAAATGATTATGTATGTATGAAATGATGAAATGATTATGATGTATGAAATGATGAAATGATTATATGTATGAAATGATGAAATGATTATGTATGTATGAAATGATGAAATGATTATGTATGTATGAAATGATGAAATGATTATGATGTATGAAATGATGAAATGATTATGTATGTATGAAATGATGAAATGATTATGTATGTATGAAATGATGAAATGATTATGTATGTATGAAATGATGAAATGATTATGTATGTATGAAATGATGAAATGATTATGTATGTATGAAATGATGAAATGATTATGTATGTATGAAATGATGAAATGATTATGTATGTATGAAATGATGAAATGATTATGTATGTATGAAATGATGAAATGATTATGTATGTATGAAATGATGAAATGATTATGTATGTATGAATGATGAAATGATTATGATGTATGAAATGATGAAATGATTATGTATGTATGAAATGATGAAATGATTATGTATGTATGAAATGATGAAATGATTATGTATGTATGAAATGATGAAATGATTATGTATGTATGAAATGATGAAATGATTATGTATGTATGAAATGATGAAATAATTATGTATGTATGAAATGATGAAATAATTATGTATGTATGAAATGATGAAATGATTATGTATGTATGAAATGATGAAATGATTATGTATGTATGAAATGATGAAATAATTATGTATGTATGAAATGATGAAATGATTATGTATGTATGAAATGATGAAATGATTATGTATGTATGAAATGATGAAATGATTATGTATGTATGAAATGATGAAATGATTATGTATGTATGAAATGATGAAATGATTATGATGTATGAAATGATGAAATGATTATGTATGTATGAAATGATGAAATGATTATGTATGTATGAAATGATGAAATGATTATGTATGTATGAAATGATGAAATGATTATGTATGTATGAAATGATGAAATGATTATGTATGTATGAAATGATGAAATAATTATGATGTATGAAATGATGAAATGATTATGTATGTATGAATGATGAAATGATTATGTATGTATGAAATGATGAAATGATTATGTATGTATGAAATGATGAAATGATTATGTATGTATGAAATGATGAAATGATTATGTATGTATGAAATGATGAAATGATTATGTATGTATGAATGATGAAATGATTATGTATGTATGAAATGATGAAATGATTATGTATGTATGAAATGATGAAATGATTATGTATGTATGAAATGATGAAATGATTATAAATGTATGAAATGATGAAATGATTATGTATGTATGAGATGATGAATGATTATGTATGTATGAAATGATGAAATGATTATGTATGTATGAAATGATGAAATGATTATGTATGTATGAAATGATGAAATGATTATGTATGCATGAATGATGAAATGATATGTATGTATGAAATGATGAAATGATTATATGCATGAAATGATGAAATGATTATGTATGTATGAAATGATGAAATGATTATGTATGTATGAATGATGAAATGATTATGTATGTATGAAATGATGAAATGATTATGTATGTATGAAATGATGAAATGATTATGTATGTATGATGGAAATGCTTTTAGGACGGGTTGGGATGAGTGTGAGGGTAGGTTTATGGCTTATATATGTTTATGTTATGCTTATGTAATTTAGTAGGCCTGACCATACTTTGTTCTCATTCGATTCATCTCTAACATTCGTCACTAAAATTGTAGAAGGATGGTTAATACCCGTGCTAGTAGTCAAAGAGATGGAGCTAATGCTAGCGATGCTCCGGCTAATCCAAACGGGACTTTTTTTTTTTTTTTTTTTTTTTTTTTTTTTTTTTTTTTTTTTTTTTTTTTTTTTTTTTTTTTTTTTTTTTTTTTTTTTTTTTTTTTTTTTTTTTTTTTTTTTTTTTTTTTTTTTTTTTTTTTTTTTTTTTTTTTTTTTTTTTTTTTTTTTTTTTTTTTTTTTTTTTTTTTTTTTTTTTTTTTTTTTTTTTTTTTTTTTTTTTTTTTTTTTTTTTTTTTTTTTTTTTTTTTTTTTTTTTTTTTTTTTTTTTTTTTTTTTTTTTTTTTTTTTTTTTTTTTTTTTTTTTTTTTTTTTTTTTTTTTTTTTTTTTTTTTTTTTTTTTTTTTTTTTTTTTTTTTTTTTTTTTTTTTTTTTTTTTTTTTTTTTTTTTTTTTTTTTTTTTTTTTTTTTTTTTTTTTTTTTTTTTTTTTTTTTTTTTTTTTTTTTTTTTTTTTTTTTTTTTTTTTTTTTTTTTTTTTTTTTTTTTTTTTTTTTTTTTTTTTTTTTTTTTTTTTTTTTTTTTTTTTTTTTTTTTTTTTTTTTTTTTTTTTTTTTTTTTTTTTTTTTTTTTTTTTTTTTTTTTTTTTTTTTTTTTTTTTTTTTTTTTTTTTTTTTTTTTTTTTTTTTTTTTTTTTTTTTTTTTTTTTTTTTTTTTTTTTTTTTTTTTTTTTTTTTTTTTTTTTTTTTTTTTTTTTTTTTTTTTTTTTTTTTTTTTTTTTTTTTTTTTTTTTTTTTTTTTTTTTTTTTTTTTTTTTTTTTTTTTTTTTTTTTTTTTTTTTTTTTTTTTTTTTTTTTTTTTTTTTTTTTTTTTTTTTTTTTTTTTTTTTTTTTTTTTTTTTTTTTTTTTTTTTTTTTTTTTTTTTTTTTTTTTTTTTTTTTTTTTTTTTTTTTTTTTTTTTTTTTTTTTTTTTTTTTTTTTTTTTTTTTTTTTTTTTTTTTTTTTTTTTTTTTTTTTTTTTTTTTTTTTTTTTTTTTTTTTTTTTTTTTTTTTTTTTTTTTTTTTTTTTTTTTTTTTTTTTTTTTTTTTTTTTTTTTTTTTTTTTTTTTTTTTTTTTTTTTTTTTTTTTTTTTTTTTTTTTTTTTTTTTTTTTTTTTTTTTTTTTTTTTTTTTTTTTTTTTTTTTTTTTTTTTTTTTTTTTTTTTTTTTTTTTTTTTTTTTTTTTTTTTTTTTTTTTTTTTTTTTTTTTTTTTTTTTTTTTTTTTTTTTTTTTTTTTTTTTTTTTTTTTTTTTTTTTTTTTTTTTTTTTTTTTTTTTTTTTTTTTTTTTTTTTTTTTTTTTTTTTTTTTTTTTTTTTTTTTTTTTTTTTTTTTTTTTTTTTTTTTTTTTTTTTTTTTTTTTTTTTTTTTTTTTTTTTTTTTTTTTTTTTTTTTTTTTTTTTTTTTTTTTTTTTTTTTTTTTTTTTTTTTTTTTTTTTTTTTTTTTTTTTTTTTTTTTTTTTTTTTTTTTTTTTTTTTTTTTTTTTTTTTTTTTTTTTTTTTTTTTTTTTTTTTTTTTTTTTTTTTTTTTTTTTTTTTTTTTTTTTTTTTTTTTTTTTTTTTTTTTTTTTTTTTTTTTTTTTTTTTTTTTTTTTTTTTTTTTTTTTTTTTTTTTTTTTTTTTTTTTTTTTTTTTTTTTTTTTTTTTTTTTTTTTTTTTTTTTTTTTTTTTTTTTTTTTTTTTTTTTTTTTTTTTTTTTTTTTTTTTTTTTTTTTTTTTTTTTTTTTTTTTTTTTTTTTTTTTTTTTTTTTTTTTTTTTTTTTTTTTTTTTTTTTTTTTTTTTTTTTTTTTTTTTTTTTTTTTTTTTTTTTTTTTTTTTTTTTTTTTTTTTTTTTTTTTTTTTTTTTTTTTTTTTTTTTTTTTTTTTTTTTTTTTTTTTTTTTTTTTTTTTTTTTATGCATAAATCCGAGTGGGCCGGTTCGAATCTTCATTCTAATTTATTTTTTTTTGTTAGTTGATATGTGAATGAGCTTTTATCAAGGTAGTTGCTTTATAGCCTATAACCTTTTTTTATTTTTAGTGTTTCAAACTTTTTTTGCTGTTTCAAACTTTCGGAAAAAGTTTTGGATATGTTCGGATATTGAAATCCTTTGTCAGAAATTTTGAATATCTGAAATTTTGGGGGGATATCGAAGTTTCAGCTATCCGATTTTTTGAAATTCGAACTTTCGCATAGTGAATTTCAATATTCAAACTTTTCGGATATTCTTGGATATTTTCGAATGACCGAGATTTTCAAAAATCATTATCCGGATCCAAAATTTAGGATATCCGAAGTTCGAATATCCGACTTTGCAGATAAAATCAGATCGAATTTTCATATTACAGGGTCGGATACGGATACTTTTGAACACCAGATGTTTGTGTAGGTGAAAGGACATTAATACCCATCACGTGCTACTCATATGGAAAACTTAACGACACTAATTAACGGCTCCGTTAGAGAGGGACTGCCGTTGCAACTGAAACATGTCTTCAGGGACCACTGTTGCTAAAAAATCAAGGGAGGAACTGCCGTTGCAAAAAGCGATAAACCACGGGGACCGTTCTTGCATTTAACTCTTATACTTTTATACAAGTTAAAAAGTGTACATCAATAAAAATAAGGTGAGTCGGGGACCAAATTAAAAGAGCCAAAATCAAGTATAGCAAGGAAATAACATAGTTATAAACTCTATTGCTTATTACCTTCTTTAATAAGTTAATTGAATGTGAACAGTGTTCACATTGAATTAACTTAAATATTTGAAATGCTTAAAATTTACCATAAGATCCTGTTAGCATAGTTGGTTTTGGGGTTTATGCATAAATCCGAGTGGGCCGGTTCGAATCTCCATTCTAATTTATTTATTTTTGTTAGTTGATATGTGAATGAGCTTTTATCAAGGTAGTTGCTTTATAGCCTATAACCTTTTTTTATTTTTAGTGTTTCAAACTTTTTTTGCTGTTTCAAACTTTCGGAAAAAGTTTTAGACAGTTAAAACTGCCATAAGTTTCTAATTTTGATATAGATAAATACACAATTACCTTCTTTAATAAGTTAATTGAATGTGAACAATGTTCACATTGAATTAACTTAAATATTTGAAATGCTTAAAATTTACCATAAGATCCTGTTAGCATAGTTGGTTTTGGGGTTTATGCATAAATCCGAGTGGGCCGGTTCGAATCTTCATTCTAATTTATTTTTTTTGTTAGTTGATATGTGAATGAGCTTTTATCAAGGTAGTTGCTTTATAGCCTATAACCTTTTTTTATTTTTAGTGTTTCAAACTTTTTTTGCTGTTTCAAACTTTCGGAAAAAGTTTTAGACAGTTAAAACTGCCATAAGTTTCTAATTTTGATATAGATAAATACACAATTACCTTCTTTAATAAGTTAATTGAATGTGAACAATGTTCACATTGAATTAACTTAAATATTTGAAATGCTTAAAATTTACCATAAGATCCTGTTAGCATAGTTGGTTTTGGGGTTTATGCATAAATCCGAGTGGGCCGGTTCGAATCTCCATTCTAATTTATTTATTTTTGTTAGTTGATATGTGAATGAGCTTTTATCAAGGTAGTTGCTTTATAGCCTATAACCTTTTTTTATTTTTAGTGTTTCAAACTTTTTTTGCTGTTTCAAACTTTCGGAAAAAGTTTTAGACAGTTAAAACTGCCATAAGTTTCTAATTTTGATATAGATAAATACACAATTACCTTCTTTAATAAGTTAATTGAATGTGAACAATGTTCACATTGAATTAACTTAAATATTTGAAATGCTTAAAATTTACCATAAGATCCTGTTAGCATAGTTGGTTTTGGGGTTTATGCATAAATCCGAGTGGGCCGGTTCGAATCTCCATTCTAATTTATTTATTTTTGTTAGTTGATATGTGAATGAGCTTTTATCAAGGTAGTTGCTTTATAGCCTATAACCTTTTTTTATTTTTAGTGTTTCAAACTTTTTTTGCTGTTTCAAACTTTCGGAAAAAGTTTTAGACAGTTAAAACTGCCATAAGTTTCTAATTTTGATATAGATAAATACACAAAAACACATACTATTTTAAAATTCTTTCTGCAAAATGATTTTTGATTTGTAGTCAAAACAAGAGCATCACAATACATATTAATGCAACGCAAAATTCATAACAACCAGATTGAATTGTTGTATTTAGAAAATGATTAGACGATTTGTATATATATCTGGTTATTGAAACACAAACCTAAATATACAAAATTTACATTCTTAATTATTAATGCATGGTATATTTTGCATTTCTGAAAATAATCTAAAAAAATATTTTTATAAAATTATCTTGCATTGTGGCTAGCCAACACCAAACATGCCCAAGCTTACAAGTTAATACTATCAAAATGCTCGATAAATATCTTAATCTTGTTTTTTTGTGCATTACTTATAAGAACAGCAACATATCATTGCGTTGTGATTGGCCTAAATTAACAAAAAGTAGGCCGATATTTAAGTTCATTGAATATGAATAAGAGAATCATATGCCACGACAAATGCAAAGTCAGGTTCTTTCAACTTGTACTAAACAATGAGCAAACCAAAGTTTTGTCGGCTTCCCTTGGATGATTTGTTTGTAGGCTATCATATTTTCATCAACCGTGACAATAAATCGTTTAGGACGATCCCTTCTTTCTAGTTGCAAAACAATTTAATTTGTTAAATAATTATATCTTTGTTGTATTCAATTTAATTTGTTGTTATTCAAAATGCTAACAGTTTTAAATTTTTACGGATTGATGCATTTTAAAAACAAACATAAACCTTTGGATATATAAAAACTTAAAATTTTAATACATAAATGTTTTAGATTATGTATCATAACTATTATAATGTATACTATTTGGTTTGTGTTAATTTTGTTAAAACTTGGATATTCAAATACAATAATACTATAGTATGTTAAATTAAACATAACAAAACCGCAACGAAACGAAGGGTTTTAATTTAGAGAAATGATATAGTTACAAAAAAAAGTATACTAACACCATTTACAAACTCATGTGGACCAATAGATAAAGGAGAGTGAATCAAGAAAGAGAAAATACATATAATTTGATTGATGGTTATTGATGTCACATGTGTTCGTAAATGGTGTTAGTATTGTTCTAATTTTCATCAAACGTGACAATAAATCGTTTAGGACGATTCTTTTCTAGTGGCAAAATAATTTAATTTGTTGAAACCGTTCTTTAAAATTAATGTGTCCACAAATCATATGTTTAAATGTATTATTATATATATAAAGTCAATGTTTTTTAAAATATGAATTTTTTTAATCCTAAAACGGTACATTTTATACTTTATTAACTATTAGATATATTTTTATTTATTTATATAAACTTTTATTTATTTAATTCTTTCAAACATGTTGTCTTCTATAATTAAGAGAATAAAAAACAATATAATAAAAAACTGATTCATGGTCCAGACTTCATATATTAAGTTATGATTTTTGTGAATACAAAACTATGTTTCTTTAACTTTAGGTCCAATTTTCTACTTTATTAATTTTTATTCTTTCCAAAAATTACAATTTGATAAGTCAAATATTATGTATGAAAGATAGGATGGCATGTGTTAGATTTCCGTATGAATCGCAAGATTTACCATTTATACTAACTATTATTTTACTTGAAATTATTTGTATCTACCAAAATAATTGAAATACGATCGAAGAGATCTAACATGCAAGACAAGATCTAGAAGAAATAAGTGATATTCGTATAATATATGTTTTTAAAATAATTTGATTTTGGGTCAAATATATCCGCCGAATAATTTTTCTAACAACTTTTTTTTTAATATTCGATTCTCGGAGCCTTTTAGACGCCAAGCAACTCTGGCGAAATGTGTTCTCAGGAAATTAAGAGAAAACATCCCACAGACTTGTCACTCTAAATAGTTGAACCCAAGATCTTTGAATAAAAACCGAGGATACCTTCTCATAGTCTCTTAGGAATTGCCAGTTAATCTATGTCTCATTGACAACTTGACCATGAGACTTGTTGTTATTAAATGATGAAATTAAGATTGGGAATTATTAGATTTCACCAATCATGTATGTAACTAAATTGTTAGAATAATTTTTACGCCGATTTTGAAAAATGTATCATTTTCCTCCTTTCATATACTATGAATAGATCACCTAATAATATCTTTTACTGTGCATCTCAAATAAGAATATCTATTGTATATTAACTTTTTTTTTTTCAACGTCAACAGGCAAATTAAATACGTCTCATCATCCAAAGGCGAGGGTTCACTCATACGAGTAGTCAATTATCTTAATCGAACCTCGCTGCTTACAAGAATGAGTAAGAATCAAAAGAAAAATTTCACATGCTCCTTTTCGAATGGTTTGATGAGGACTGAACCCTCATCTATCTTATGGGCAATGTTGGAGAACTAGTGACTTCGAATCAGCTTGACAAGGTGGGGAGCCAAAAGTTTTTGGCAACTCGGAAAGTACTCAGATTGAGATTTATAAAAAAAAAATATTTTTTGAAATGATATGTAATATAATATGAAATACATTAGAATTTCAAACTTAAGCATAACTAAATATAAACATAATGATTCAAAGCCCAAACTTAATTGTTTGAAACGTAATTAAACTTAATATTTCAAACAAACAAGTAAAAGAGAAAACGAAAAAGAAGAGTTTACCAATCTGAACTCGAGTTTGACTCGATTTTGACCAAGTTTGACCGAGTTGAGCCGAGTTTGATCAAATTTGACACGAGTTTGACCCCGAGTCGGCCTGACTTGACTCCCTAGGCTCCCATATTCAGGAGTATTCCCCGAGTCAAACTGATTTTTACAGCACTGGTTATGAGTAAAACTTGAATGTCTTGTTAGATGAAGCCTTGATCGTTGGCCCATATTAACTTAACTGACATATGGAAAGGGGTATAATATTAGCGATATCGAAGTTTTTGTTTGTTGAAGTTTGGCGAGTTCTCCCAATATGTTCCAAGGTTAATGTAGGGTTCGTTCACTTAGTAGAGGTTTATGCCTCTTGGGGAAAAGACAAAAGTTCAATTTTTGACGTAGACATATTTGAGGTAATTTTAAGAGTACGAAAATATTTAGTGTGATATTTAGCTGTTAAAAAATTATATTGCATGGACAAAATTTACGATGACATATTGGTCTTTAAATTCTTCCTATGAAATTTCTGGAATATCCTCTTTACCATTTGAGAAATCGTATTTTTGTGCAATTTTAACAGGTGACAGCAGACAATTTTCATCTATTTTGTCTCGAGAATATGTTGGTATAAAGAACAAATAATGTTCACAATGACTTAACCACACTGAAGGGTCGATTGAACCATCATAGATAGGAAACTGCAAATCAGTTATATTGGAGAGTTTGGAAATTAATTCATGGATTGTTAGTAGGATGTGACCGATCTCCTCGATTAATTGACGCTCCCGTATTCTAGTCTGGGGAGTTTCTATTTGTACGTTTGCCAATGTAATATCCTAAACTTTTTATTCAACGGTTGACCTGAGTCGTTAAGTCAACAATTTGTATTCGTTAAGTCTTTAGACGATTTAATGCTAACGTCAGATTAATGTGATATTAGTGTAAGGTATTAATGCCTTATTAATGTGTGCGTTAATGTGCTTGAAATGGTCAAAATGTGTTTAAAGTGACGGTAAGTATTGGATCCCGATAGGTTGTTTTGAGCCTAAAATGTGATGTTTTGAAGTATAAGGGCTAAAGGTGACATCTATTGTTGTGTTGCAAATCAATTGAGGGGTAATTGATGATTTCATTGCAGCAATGGACTTCTAAAATAATGTATTTTGATGTTCAAAGGTCATGGTGGTTGTTTGGGATCTTTTGTTATTCGTTTGGATGAGTTTTGAAGTGAAACGGAGTCGCAAAGTCAGGTTGGAGTCCGATATGCGGCGCATACATCATCTCTGCGGCGCATATTGTAACATTCGCAAATTTTGACTTAATTTGACCCGTTAATTTTGTGTACTTTTGACTAATGAGGATCGTTTATTCATTATATGATCGAGTTTGGTTGCGATTTAATTGTGTTCAAGGTGAATATATATATATACGATCGTTTTAATTAAACTATGTTCGTATTCTAGTCGAGGTTAATTGATCGTTTTACTTAAATGTTGAAGCTAGGCAAGTTGTAAGGTATAGTGTAGTGATGGACTACCCATGGGTTGACCCAAACCCATATCCAAGACCCATACCCATTTAACCAACTTTACCCAACCCCACCCTATCACTTCCCATCCATTCATTTTCCTCCACACACTCAAATTCTCTTACAATTTCTCTCTCTCACTTATTGCAAGAACATAAAATCTCTCTCTCTAAATTAAATTCACCATATTAAATGTTTCAAGCTAGATTTGATTAGGGTTTTTCATCATCCTTGTCATCTCAACAACATATCAAAAGTCTAGTTTTGCAAAGTGCAAGGAAGCTTCTAAATCGGGTTAATTTCGGATTTTTACATCTTGAAGGTTTTGGAAGGTAAATTACAACTAAGTTTCATTTCTTTATATTTATGAACTGATTTCTAGGTCAAAGATGGAAGGGTTTTGGTTAAATATTTTAAAAATGGAAATTAGGTTAAAAATCTAGGGTTTTGAGTCTTGATTGCTTTCTTGATCGATTTTGCACTTGGTTATGTATCATGAGTCGAGTTTCTCAGTTGGGATATGTTAAATGATGTCCATTTATGTTCAAAACAGGTATAGAAACTTCTTAATCGGGCTTTTAAGTCGAATTAGGGTTTTCATGGTCTAATCGGGTCAAAAACCAAATTTATGACAAAGTTATTGTTGTGAATCGGATTGGAGTGTTAAAATTATGTTTCTTATGGTTAACACTGTCCATCCAAGTGTGAGGATGGATTGGGAACTCGTCCAAATCAAATTTAAGTCGAAAATTAGGGTTTTTATGCAAATGGGTCGCGTTTTGGTTGATGTTGCTGCTGCTGATCGATCAGGTCTGCATGGGGCGTAAGGTACGCCAGGATTGGCGTCGGGTACGCTGGTCTTGGTCTGGCTTGGAGTCTGTTACGGCCTGTACAACGTAGGTTACGCTAGGGTTGTGGGTGGTGGCGTAGGGTACGACATTTAGGACGTAAGGTACGGTGTCCTCGAAGTGTCAAATAGACTTTACGCCCAAAAACCTCTGTTTACGTTGATTTTTCATGCACGAGACGCCAAATGAGTGCTTTCTAGGCCACCGTAAGGTACAGTGAAGTGGTGTGAGTCCCAAATATAGATGGCTTAAATACCCGACTGGCAAGTAATTCTAACTGGAAGATGACCAGTTCAGAATACGATCCAGATATGGATGAACAATACGATAGAGGTACTGAAAGTAAATGCAAGAAACAATAAGGGCTGAAACTATATAAATAATATGTATAGATCAAGTATGTAGCATTGAGACACAATGTATTTTTCAAGGTATTTGATTTATTGATATATAAACAAATACAAAGATTGTTGCGGAACAAAGATAAACACCCAAGTGTAAATATCTAAACAACCTAGAAATACAAGTGATCTAATAACTTGGAAATACTCGTAAGGATTACTTAGAGTATATCTCACAAGTTGCAATGCAAAGGTTTCAAGCGATTTGCAAGTTGTGAGAAGACTTATATTTATAGACTAAGTCCATGATGACGTGGACCAGATCGTACAAATATGGTTGGGTGTATTTAAGGAATTAAAGCTAATTCCTTACATGTGTACTTTTAAGGTTTAGGTATATAAGTCGTTGATGTGACTTATCAAACCTTATTCCCAACCTTTACTTTACTTTGTACTTTAATTAATAGTTAATTCTATTAACCGGGTAAAGATATGTAAAGTAAAAAGTCTTCTTCGTAATCAGTGTAAAAGTGTGTAAGTACTTTTACACTGAGATGCTTCAGTCTTCGATCAGGTAGAATCAGTTTCTGAGCTCCACATCTGAACTGATTCTCATTCTTCAGACTTCAGTCTTTGACTTCATTCTGAACGGTTTTCTGATACGTTGATCTGAACTGAAGTGAAGCTTCAATGAACAAATTCTGAGCGACCTCAGAATTCTATACAAGTATTCTTCACTGAGCTTCAGCTATTTCTGAACAAATTATACTTGGTCGATTTTCGACCTAACAAATTCCCCCTATTTGTTCTGAAATAGTGCAAGCATCTCAGACTTCTATCTATACATGTTTGTAAGTCTGAAATGCAAGTTTTTGTTTAAGTTGTAAAAATTTTCTAAATACATCTTATAGATCATTGATGTATCAGAATTTTACTTGTGGTTTTTCAAACTTAAACCTATCATCTACTTATAAGCTACAAAATGTAACATATATATACAAACTGAAGTGTTTGTTACATTTGTAAATATTTATACAAGTACATGATATTCTGAAAAAGAAACTACTTCTTAGCAGGCCTTGAACCAGAAGGTGCTTCAGTAGGTTTCCTCTTCAGAGGAGAATGATCCTTCTTTCCAAACAATCTGCCTTCAATCTCTACCTTGGCCTGCATCTTTTGTTGTATTCTTGATAACCATGCACCAATCAAAGCAGATTTCGGCTTCCCCCTTAGTATTTGGATCATCTCCCTATGCTCAGAAATCCCAAACTCGTGCACTGAAACTTGATTATACTCTTCAGCTGCTCTACCTTCTCTTTTTATCATCAAATCAAAAAGCTTCAATCCATCAGCTTTTGTTACCTCCATATCAACTATTTTAGCTGGATGAGATCGATGCTTTAGATAATGCTCATATTGATCCTTCTCATGCTTTCTTTGGAGCTCAATAGCATCATCAGACATTGGTTTGAAGGTGGAGAGATCAGCATCACGAATATTTTTTCTTGATGATCTTGGTCTAGTCACTTTGGGTTTAATGGGTGGCCTTGTCAATTCTTTTTCCACCTTCAGAACTCCAGCCAGAATTTCCTTCTTTTTAATTGCCATCTCTTTCTCTCTGTTTTTCACCAAGTCCTCAATGGACATCTTGAATGTGAGATGGTCCAGCTTTTGTTCTAAGGGAGAATAATTCACCCCATATTCATACTCGAGCATATCAACAACAGCCTTCTGCACTCTTGGATCATTTTTAACTTTCAGATATCTTTCAAGTGAAAGACCAAGAGCTGCAGCATCAACATGATCAAGGGTTCCCATTTTCTGATGTTGAACCCTTTCTCTTTCCTTATTTTCTCCCCACATAATAAATTGATTAGAAACTTGCTTTTGCAAAGTCTCTAATTTCTTGCTATCAGCATTCGGATCATGAATGGGATAACCTTGTTCATCAATATTCTCACCAACCACCAAACCAGAACCTTTTGCATCTTCCTTTGTTGGTTCTTCCACCACTTGGGCCTTGCCCTTATCTTTCTTAGCAGGTTCAGAAGCTTGCATTTCAGATTTCTGAACCTGTTCCCCCTGAACTGAGGCACTACCAGATGGTACCTCAGCTTGCTTCTTGGTTGCTTCGATTAATTCCTGAGTACTTGAGAGCAGACCAATAGGCACATTTCCCCCTTTGGGGACCTCAGAAGGCATTTTTGCATACACATTAATCGCCGTCTGAATGGCCTTCAGAGGTTCCCAACTCTGCTGCAGAAGGCAATCAGAAATGCCTTTTGCCATGGTAGAGAACCGAGCCCTTAACCTGAATGATGAGTTAAGGTTCAGATTCTCTTTTTCATTTAATTCTTTCAGCAATTTCCTATCTTCTTTAGAGAATGAAGGAGGAGGAGGAGGAGCAGCACCAGCATTTTCCTTCTTAAGTAGGGTCAGAATTTCATCTAACTGCTTGGACTGGCCTTTAACAACTTCTTCGAGAGTAGACACAGATTTCTGAACTTCTGCAACAACTTGATCTACCTTCTCGGAAGTGTCTGCAGTAAGTTCTAAGACCATCCTTCTGACCCCATCTTCAACCTTTTCAGCCACTGAAGCTGAAATCTGATCAACAAGAGTCTGAGAGATTTCAGACTTCAGCTTCTCAATCACATTATTACCAACAGCAGACCCAAGTTCTTTCTCATTGACACTTGGTCTTTTTACAAACTCATTCACCTCCTTCCCGACTGCCAGAACTTCTTGTTTTAGCAATTCAATACCAGATGTCAAGTTTGCAACTACTGAAGCTTGCACATCTCTTTTGGCCAGTCTGAAGGCTTCCCTGATAGCTATACTGATCTTATTGCATGAATGCACCAGCTCATTTAGCTTCCCACCTACCAGTCCCTAATTTCCAGCAACCTTGGTGAACTCAGTTCCAAGAAACATCTGAGCACCCTTCATTTCAGCGATGGAACTGGTATTGGCAGTTAGAGATTTAGTTAAGTCCTCCACCTTGATAAGTAGGCTTTGGACTTCGGCATTTTGTTTCTCTAACTGTGCTTCTACACTCAAAGGAGGAGGTGGCTGCAGAAACAGAAGCAACAAAGGGAATTCTACCAAGCCCATCCAATGCCTTTTCCAACTGCATTTCAGTTGGACTCTCAGATTCAGTAGTAGAGTCCAACTCTTTCTCAATTTCAATATCATAGTTGGTGGGCCTTGGCACTTTGTGAATTTGGGGATGTAAGTGTTGGAGTTGTGGATGAAAACGTGGTGATGAAACATAAGCAGGTGTAGAGCTGGGTGGAAAAAATGGATGTTGATGTGAAGTTTCTGGTTGGCGATATGGTTGTTCAACATTTTGGATTTCTGGGGGAGGTTGGACGTTTGCGAGGCTGAAGGTTGGCTCAGAATCAGAAGACTGATTCTCCTCCAGTAAACCCTCGTCAAACTCAAAGTCAGCAAAGGAATCAAGATTCCCTTGAGGTGGCTCATCTTCATCCCAGAGGTCAGTCGTAACTGCAGTCTGATCAGATATGCCCTGGTTCAGATCACTGGTACCTGAACCAGCTTCTGGTTCAACAACTGCTGCTGCAGATGCATCGTCACCAGATTTATTGGTTGGCTCAGCCATAGCTTCATCGCCAGAGACAGTAGACACGGGGATTGCCTTAATGATTCTCGTACCGTCAACAAGAATCACTTCATCGGCCGTAGAGTCTGGAATCTCAGTCTCAGGTGGTGTCACACCAAAGACTTCATCAATTCGTGCAGAAGAGTGTGAGATTTGTGAAGTTTCAGGGGGTGCGCGTGCAGACACGGACTCTATTGTGTGCTGGGCGGACACACTAATATTTTCTTCACCATCTCCCCTTAAAGAAGTTTTGGAGATGGCTGCTTGTGGGTTTCCCTTTAGACTCGATTCCTCTGGTTCTTGTTAGGAAGATCCAGAGGGGTTTGCTTCGGTACTAGTGTCCTTGGGCTGTGAGGACTTCTTAAATTTACGTCGTTTTAAAACGCCCTTTGGAGATCCTGAGGGATCTTTTGGGAGATCCTCAGGTTGGTTAGTGGATGAGGGAGGTGGTGGTTGGGTAGAAGAAGTTGCTGGGGGTTTAAACAACTTCAACATTTTACCACCAGGTGCACCAATGGGTCTCACATTCTTTTGCGACCCGCTCGGTGACCTTTCTGAGCCAGCCGGTCGTGCTGTTTCAGTTTTAGAAATTACCTGAAGCATTGCAGCGGAGAGTTTTGGTTCTGGATCTGAAGTAGAAAGCTTTGATAGATCCCTGCAGAACTCTGTCGCCGAAGATTCAAGCCCCTCAAAGTGATACGCATCTCCAAGCATGCTTATGAAGCAAACGCTCAGAAATCTAGGGAATGAGATATGTGGACTTCTTTTCCCTTTTAATTTTGCTACCAGCTGAGAGAAAAGTATCTCAGCAAAGTCCACCTCAATCCCATGCCACAAGTAGTACCCTATTTCTACTTATGTCAAGGAAATCTGGTCCAAGCCACCATAATTTCCTCCAAGGCACTCGACAATCTGAGTCCAAAAATATTTCCAACTGTTTCCAAATCCAGATAAAAAGATGTGTCCAGATGTTCTCAGATTGCCATCTGCATCAACCATGTCATTATGACCAGTGGCCAGCAGAACTTCCTGAAATTAATCCCTTTGAGCCTTTTAGCATAGGCTGAAGAGGAGGGAAGGTAGTTCAAATGAAGGGCCTCCCGAAACCCATCAAGTGAAAGGATATACTACTTTGTGCCTTCATGTAAAGAAAAAGCAATGGACTTTTCATCCTTGCTAAGAGTAGCAGTATACCAGAATTCAAGTAAGTATCGATGATACATTACCTGAGGATCAGCAGTCAAGGCGTAATGGAGAGGGGATTGTTCAAGAAATGTATTTATCCTCCCCATTAAATTTTTGCCTTTGGCATTCAGTGCGGCCATAAAATTATTCATATTGAATCTAAGGGTCGACGCATCGAACCCTTGTGGCCATTGAGCACTGGCCTTGACTACCTTAGATGGTTTATATTCGAAAGCAATTAAAGATTTGACTACTTTAGCCATTATATCTGCAAGGGAAAACTGAAAGTGAAGATGAATTTAGGGTTTTGAAGTTATGAAGGAATGAGAAGTAGAGAGAGAATGATGATTGGGAGTAAATGTAAGGAGAAGTAAATGAAGGAATTGTTTTGGAAAGGGTATTTATATTTATGATGGAATACAAAAGGTTTTTCCAAATAAATAAAATAAAATGATTTTTGAAATTCAAACCCAAAAATGAAATATTATTAAAATGAAATCAGTTTTGATCGGGTTTGAAGTCCGAAAATAATTTTTGGTACACGTCCGCATTTAATGCAACGACGGCTATGACCCCACATTTTCACAAAACTTTTCAACACTTTTAAGAAAGAGTGATCATTACTTTCCTTTTACGGCGCCACTTGTGTGCCACGTCAGCCAAAAACATCATTATTTAAACGTTAAACAGTAACCTTCACGTGTTCATTCAAAGACCATGTATCAAAATACATTATAACGGACAGACTTATTTCAGAAATGATATACAAAATCTGAGCATGATCAGAATCAAGAAATCTGAGCCATCTCAGTTTATACACTTATTCTGAAGTCATTTCAGAAATTCTGAAGCATTTCAGTCAAAATATTTTTCTGAAAGCAAAGTTCCCCCTTAGAGAGAAATTCTTTTTAACATAAAAATATTTTACACTTCCCCCTGAGGTGATGCTATACAGGATTTAGCATACCTAATTCACTGATGAGATGTTTGAACGTTTTGACATCCAAGGGTTTTGTAAAAACATCAGCGAGTTGTTTATCAGTGGGAATGAAATGAAGCTCTATGTCACCTTTAATAATGTGATCTCTAATAAAATGATACCTGAGGTCGATGTGCTTGGTTTTGGAGTGCATAACAGGATTGTGAGAGATGGCAATGGCACTGGTGTTATCACAAAATATTGGAGTCTTTGTATACTTAACACCATAATCAGTTAGTTGGTTCTTCATCCACAAAATCTGAGCGCAGCAACTGGCTGCAGAAATGTATTCAGCTTCAGCTGTGGAGAGTGATACTGCAGTCTGCTTCTTGCTTGTCCAACTAACCAATTTGCCACCAAGGAAATGACAACCACCTGTGGTACTTTTCCTATCTATCTTACAACCTGCATGATCAGAATCTGAATAGCCCATTAGATCTAGACTTGAGCCTTTAGGATACCAAAGACCAAGTCTGGGGACACCTTTAAGGTATCTGAAAATCCTTTTCACCGCATTTGCGTGTGCATCTCTGGGATCAGATTGAAATCTTGCACAAAGGCATGTTGCAAACATTATGTCAGGTCTACTAGCAGTTAAGTACATGAGGGATCCCACCATACCTCGATATTTTGTGGGATCAACTGGTTTTCCATTGGGATCTGAGTCCAAAGTTAATGGTGCAGAAATAGGAGTATCTTTCGATGAGACTGAATCAAATTGATATTTCTTTAATAAGTCTCTGACATATTTTTCCTGATTTATAAAAATACATCACTGGTTTGTTTCACTTGAAGACCTAGAAAATATGTCAGTTCGCCCATCATACTCATTTCATACTCAGATGACATTATTTTAGAAAACTGTTCACACATTTTGTTATTCGTAGACCCAAATACAATATCATCAACATAAACTTGTACAAGTAAGATATCATTTTTATCATGCAATATGAATAAAGTGTTATCTATTGCACCCTTTTAAAACCATTTTTCAGAAGATGCTTAGTAAGAGTATCATACCAGGCTCTAGGTGCTTGTCTCAGACCATATAAAGCTTTGTTCAGTCTGTACACCCAATGAGGTCTTTCTTCATTTATGAATCCTGGTGGCTGATATACATACACAACTTCTTCTAATTCACCATTTAAGAATGCACTTTTAACATCCATCTGATAGACTTTGAACTCATGATGAGCTGCAAAAGCTAAGAAAATTCTGATAGCTTCCAGTCTAGCAACTGGTGCAAAAGTCTCATCAAAGTCTACTCCTTCTTCTTGTGAGAAACCCTTTGCAACAAGTCTTGCCTTGTTTCGAATAACATGACCATCTTCGTCCATCTTGTTTCTGAAGACCCATCTTGTCCCAATTGGTTCTTTCTTTAGATTACTGGGACAAGGAACAAGTTCCCAAACATCGTTCCTTTTAAACTGATTGAGCTCATCTTGCATGGCTTCAATCCAGCTAGGGTCGTTCATAGCCTCGTCAATCTTCTTTGGTTCTATTAGAGATAAGAAGCTGACATTTAAGCATTGATCGCTTGTGGCTCTTCTGGTCTGAACCCCACTAGTGGAATCCCCAATGATTTGCTCGATAGGATGTGCTTTAGTCCACTTAGTGTATTGGCCAGGATGAACTATGATATCAGTGCAAGAACTCCTCTGAGATACTTCAGGAGGTGCTTCAGAAAAGACTACCTCAGTCTCATCATCTTCCTCCTGCAGATCATGATTTGCATCATGAAACTGTTCAGATTGGGGTACTTCAGTGGAGCCTGATATCTGAGGTGAAGCAGCATGTACATCTGATCCAATAGTTAGTTTAGAAGGTAGTTTAAAACTGACTGAGGGATAAAATGGAATGTTGCTTGACTTGATTATTCTTGGTTCTGAACTTAAATGTTCAGAAGCAGGTTTAGGTGACTGATCAGATTCAGCAATAGGATCAGAATCACCAAAACTTATTGGACTTTCTGAGGGTGGTACGGGAATGGAATTCTTAAAGATTGCAGAGTTAGATTCATCAAAGGTAACATGAATTGACTCATCAACCTTTTCAAGTCTCTTGTTAAAGACTCTAAAGGCTTTGCGATTTGATGAATATCCTAGGAAGTACCTTCATCAGCTTTTGCATCAATTTTTCCAAGCTGACTGGAATCATTCAGAATGTATACTGGACATCCAAATACATGGAAATATCCAATATTAGGCTTTCTATTTCTGAGTACTTCATAGGCTGTCTTCTTGTGTCTTTTGAGATAGACAGATCTGTTCTGAGTGTAGCAAGCAGTTGCAACAGCTTCAGCCCAGAAATTCTTGGGAAGACCAGATTCATTCAGCATACTTCTAGCAGCTTCAATCAGCGTACGATTCTTTCTTTCTACAACACCATTCTGTTCTGGTGTGTGGGCTGAGGAGAAGTTCTGAGATATGCCAGTTTCAGTGCAGAAGGACTCCAGAGTGGCATTTCTGAATTCAGTGCCATTGTCACTTCTGAGCTGGCAAACTTTTCGCTTATGCTTGAGTTCAATTTGTTTGATGAGAGCAATGATTTCAGCAGCAGCTTCACTCTTAGATCTGAGAAAAATTACCCAGCAATATCTTGAGTATTCATCAACAACAACAAGGGTATATTTCTTTCCTGCTCTTGTCTGAACATTCACTGGTCCAAAGAGATCAATGTGAAGCATGTGAAGAGGTTCAGTTATACTGAAACATTGTTTTGACTTGAATGAAGCTCTTTTCTGCTTACCCATTTCACAACCTGGACATGGCTTGTCTTTGTTGAAGGACATTGAGGGTATCCCGTCAACAAGTTGTTTTCTTGACAACTTATTAATGTTCTTGAAGTTCAGATGGGATAATCTCTTGTGCCACAACCAATTTGTGTCTTCATCAGCCTTTGTGTAGAAACATTGTTCAGTGGGTGAACTATTCATATCAATGATATAAATGTTTCCTTTTCTAGGTGCAATCAAAACTACCTTTCCATCCCTGTTGAATATGGTGCTTTGTGAAATATCAAATAATACCTTGAAGCCATCATCACATAGTTGACTGACACTGATCAGGTTATATTTCAAACCGTTCACATATGCAACACGTATGAATTTGACTTGTCCATTATTCACAACACCATTCTGTTCTGGTGTGTGGGCTGAGGAGAAGTTCTGAGATATGCCAGTTTCAGTGCAGAAGGACTCCAGAGTGGCATTTCTGAATTCAGTGCCATTGTCACTTCTGAGCTGACAAACTTTTCGCTTGCTTGAGTTCAATTTGTTTGATGAGAGCAATGATTTCAGCAGCAGCTTCACTCTTAGATCTGAGAAAAATTACCCAGCAATATCTTGAGTATTCATCAACAACAACAAGGGTATATTTCTTTCCTGCTCTTGTCTGAACATTCACTGGTCCAAAGAGATCAATGTGAAGCATGTGAAGAGGTTCAGTTATACCGAAACATTGTTTTGACTTGAATGAAGCTCTTTTCTGCTTACCCATTTCACAACCTGGACATGGCTTGTCTTTGTTGAAGGACATTGAGGGTATCCCGTCAACAAGTTGTTTTCTTGACAACTTATTAATGTTCTTGAAGTTCAGATGGGATAATCTCTTGTGCCACAACCAATTTGTGTCTTCATCAGCCTTTGTGTAGAAACATTGTTCAGTGGGTGAACTATTCATATCAATGATATAAATGTTTCCTTTTCTAGGTGCAATCAAAACTACCTTTCCATCCCTGTTGAATATGGTGCCTTGTGAAATATCAAATAATACCTTGAAGCCATCATCACATAGTTGACTGACACTGATCAGGTTATATTTCAAACCGTTCACATATGCAACACGTATGAATTTGACTTGTCCATTATTCACAACACCATATCCCTCAGTTTTTCCATTTTCATCATTTCCAAATGTTATTGAGGGCCCCTCTTGCACCCTGTATTCCTCCAGCAGGGTCTGATAACCAGTCATGGTTCTGCCAGCAGCGCTGTCAAGATACCATATATTCTTCTTTCGGTCTCCCTGCACAAACACAAAGATTAGTTCTTTTTGGGAACCCATCTTGTGATGGGTTCGCTAGACTCTCCCTTAGCAGTCTCAGATTTCTTTGGTTCATAAGGAACAGAAGGATCAAAGGGGATCTCAGTCATAATTTCAGATGACATAAAAACAGTTGGTTTGATGGGGAGCTCAACCTTTTTCTTCTCAGATTTTAGCTTGATTTGTTTGGAAAAAGGTTTTGCATTTTGTTTAGGTTGAAGAGGAGTGGTTTCAACATTTTTTAAACGTGCATTACAACTCTGCACTTGTCTAGCCAATAACTGAAATTGACTCTCTAACCTCAACAAAATAGATTCATCATTAGACACCTGAGCCTTACCTGAATCTGAGGTAGAAGGCTCAGTGGGGAGATATTTTTCTTCTTCTTTTGGCTTTTAGAAACCTTAGATGAAGTCTGAGGGATGGCTTTTTGGTTTTAGCCTTCCTTTCTGAACCAGTTGTCTGAGTTGTTTCAGATTTACCCTCAGATTGTTCCTGGGCCTTATCAGTCATAGTTTTCTGCTTGCCAACTTTAGGAAAAATGATTTCAGGTTTTATTTCCTTTGGAAGAGCATCTAAATCAGTGATTATAGATGCCAAATGAAGATCACCAGATTCATATGCTGTTCTTTGAGTTGCAAAAGTACTTTTAATTGCAGCATCTGGCCTTGGTGCTTTCATCCAAGATTTAATTATTGCTTGTTCTTTTTCAAGGATGGTTTTTAATTCTTCTTTTTCCAACTCTAAAGTGGAAACCATAGACTGATAACTTTTTAAAGCCAGATGAACATCTTTCAGTTCTTTTAGCCTGGCCTGACTGGCGTTCAGTTCAGAAGTATTATTTTCAAACATTTTTAGACTTTCTGAACGCACAGTTTCGACAAAAGAAATGTCTACCTCTAAAAGAACCAAAAGGTCCAGTTTTTGTTCCTCATTGCTTTCAAAGCCAAAGTCACTAACCTTTTTCATGACAATATCCACCCAACGACCAGATTTAACATCAGATTTGACCAGATGACCTTGATCTTCACGTGCCATGAAACACATATCCCTTACTTCTTCTTCATCATCAGATGATTCATCAGATTCCTCCCATTTTTCAGTCTTGACAATCATACAACTATTATTGCTTGAGTTGTTTTAAGCCATGAGAGCTATTTGGGCTTTCAGCTTCTTGTATTTAGCCTTATAGCTGTCATCAGGTTTCTGAAAAATAGAATGATTAGGGGCAGATTGTGATGATGAAGGTTGACTAGATCTGCATTCCTTCATGAAATGTCCTTTCTTGCCACACTTAAAGCATTCAAGATTAGACTTATCAATAGAAGCGCTGGAAGCAAATGATTTGCCAGATCGATTAGATTTGGCCTTAAAACGATTGAACGTTTTAGCCAGCATGGCAACCAGATCATCATTGTCATCCTCATCACAACTATGAGTTACATTATCAGAAATACCAGTTTTTAACATTTCAGAAATCATCTTCTTCATTGAGTCAGAATGATCACTCTCAGAAGATAATAGAGCAGTCCCATGTGGTTCAGAATTATGAACCATGACTGAACTGGTAGAAGCATGATTTTTGGCATCTTGCTCAGCCACAGCTCTCTCAGCCTTGTTTTCTTCAGTGTACCTGAAGGCTCCATATAGGGAGGCTAGAGTGTGACTGTGCAAGGTTTTTCCTTGTCTCAAAACCAAGATCAAGTTTTCCCATTTAGAAGGTAAGATGTCACAAAACTTTTCCAACAAAATTTCTTTATCTTTAGTTACACCCAGGGCTTTCAATTGATTTACCAGATTAGTGAATCTGATGTATGTTTGTGTTAAAGTTTCACCAGAGATAGCAAAAAAAAGACTCATATCTTTTATTCAAAGCAACTTTTCTTGTGACAATTGTCTCATTGGTGCCTTCAAATTGTGTCATGAGTTCCTCCCACATTAATTTTGAATTTTCAAGTAAAACAAGGGTGGGCATAAGAGTTTCAGGAACAGCATACAAGATCATATTTTGCAGCTTGGTATCAAGGTCTACCAACCTATGATCTTCTTCAGACCAATGATCCTTCTCCTTGGGTGAAACCCTAGGAGTCCCATCGGCATTTCTGACAACAGTGGAGGCATTCAAGGGGACAAAGGGTCCTTCTTTAAGAATATTGGTCAAATATCTTTCAACACCAGCAATATATTTGAGCATGCATGCTTTCCATGTCTGAAAGTTTTCACTGTTCCCATCAAATTTGGGAACAGGATTATTCGGAAAGTGTACATGCACATTATGTGATGGTATATTGTTGTTGATGATAGGGGGTGGAGTTGTATTAGCATTAGCATTAGGTTCAGGGCCTGAATTGAACATTTGGTCAGCCATCTTTGCAGATCAAAGGTTAATGAATTAATATAATTCAACCTTGCTGCTCTGATACCAATTGTGAGTCCCAAATATAGATGGCTTAATACCCGACTGGCAAGTAATTCTAACTGGAAGATGACCAGTTCAGAATACGATCCAGATATGGATGAACTCACCCATTTCCATCCTTTTACCCTCTCCTGTTCTCCTCCCCCCTCACTCAAACAGCGCTCGCCTCTCTCACAAACCACCCTTCCTCTCTTTGCCCTTCTGCTAGTTCTAACTGGAAGATGACCAGTTCAGAATACGATCCAGATATGGATGAACAATACGATAGAGGTACTGAAAGTAAATGCAAGAAACAATAAGGGCTGAAACTATATAAATAATATGTATAGATCAAGTATGTAGCATTGAGACACAATGTATTTTTCAAGGTATTTGATTTATTGATATATAAACAAATACAAAGATTGTTGCGGAACAAAGATAAACACCCAAGTGTAAATATCTAAACAACCTAGAAATACAAGTGATCTAATAACTTGGAAATACTCGTAAGGATTACTTAGAGTATATCTCACAAGTTGCAATGCAAAGGTTTCAAGCGATTTGCAAGTTGTGAGAAGACTTATATTTATAGACTAAGTCCATGATGACGTGGACCAAATCGTACAAATATGGTTGGGTGTATTTAAGGAATTAAAGCTAATTCCTTACATGTGTACTTTTAAGGTTTAGGTATATAAGTCGTTGATGTGACTTATCAAACCTTATTCCCAACCTTTACTTTACTTTGTACTTTAATTAATAGTTAATTCTATTAACCGGGTAAAGATATGTAAAGTAAAAAGTCTTCCTCGTAATCAGTGTAAAAGTGTGTAAGTACTTTTACACTGAGATGCTTCAGTCTTCGATCAGGTAGAATCAGTTTCTGAGCTCCACATCTGAACTGATTCTCATTCTTCAGACTTCAGTCTTTGACTTCATTCTGAACGGTTTTCTGATACGTTGATCTGAACTGAAGTGAAGCTTCAGTGAACAAATTCTGACACTAATTATGTTCGCATCAAGGTTAAACGGTTGTTATCCCAACACTTGTTTCTTATAGTCAAAACCTACGAACTCACCAACTTTATGTTGACGCATTTTAGTACACTTTTCAGGTAACCGAGTGAATCAATGACGTGATGGATGATTGCATTGCATGTGATAGGATTGAGCTTGGACTTTTGTGGATCCGTGATTCATTGCTCCCGTTTATGGGTTATGCCTAGGATCGTTAGCCATCATTTGAACTACCTCTTTTGTAAACTATTGATGGTGTTGTGCTCCTTGTGCATTATTTGATCCGTAACTTGTAATTGTACTTGATTTTTGTATGGATTGCTCAAATCCTCGAATGCATTTAGTATCTCTACTTAATTCCCATGTCATGCTGAGCTTTTCCTTTAATGCCCCATGTTTCCGCCTTGTTGGGGTGTTATAGAATGGTATCAGAGCCTTGGTTGTAGAGAATTAGGTGGAATGACCTAGACTATGACCATTGCATAAACACTTCATATTTAGCTTGCATGATAGGAAATTATGTGTGCAATGTGATTTGTTTGGAATGTGTGGAATTGTTTGATCGGAGTTCGTAGGGTTTTGATAAATTTAGCAATTGATGATCGTAATAGTGTCGGGATACACCGTGAATTGTTGGATCGTTGTGATGAATGTTGATGTGTGGAATCTTGGAATCGTTTATTATTTGTCCCTAGCAAAGTGAAACGATGGCATTAGCGGAAGTATGACACTCGGTAATCATAGAGGAGCCTGATCAACGAATTTATGATTACCCTATGTCATATGGAAGCTAATGATCTCGTGGATTGCGCATTGCGGATGAGGTATAGTAGGTAACCCGGTGTGTCTAATGAGTGTTGGTTAGGTGGAGGGTTAGCCGCTGGTACACCCTGTATACATACCCGACCAATACTTAGAAGACATAATGGAACCGAGTCCTGACATCCATTCAATATATTAACGGTGTGGAGGGTTAGCCGCTGGTACACCCTGTATACATACACCTTTAATGTAGTGAATGTTGAAGTTAGATTCGGACTATGCTTAACCCGCCTTGTTATGACTTGACCCCTTTTATATGATACTAATTGAATTGTGATTGTATTGTTGATTGTGAATTGTATGATCGATGAAGCCTTAGATTATTGCCATGATAATATCCCCGTAGAGATAACTATATTCATGCAATGATTTAGAAGGACTTGATGTGGAAATTGTGTGTTATTTGAAGGTCAATTTTGATATTCGGGTGTGAATTGTGAGACTTAACTTGTTAATCTAACACGTGTGTTCAGGAAAGATGGTTAGACCAATGAGAGCTAACACTAACTATAGGCGTCAAAACGTGCAAGAGGAGCCGATAGTTGAAGAGGATCAAGGTGGAAATCGTGGCGGTAGAGGTGGTAGGGGTAATCGAGGAGGACGTGGTGGTCGTGGTGGCCGGGGTTGCCGGGGTGGTGCTAATCCCCCGGTAAGAACCGAGGTCATCACTCAAGCTTCAATGAGCTTATGCCGGAACTTGTGGCCTGAATCTCGGCGGCCATGGATAGGAATGAACAAGAAGAACCGGAAGATGAAGCGGTTCATGTTGAGAACGAGAATGAAGATGTGAATGTGAATGGTGATGGGAATGGGGGGGATGCTTTTGTCCAACAAAGAAACAACAATGCTTACCGTCAAGGTGCATTTTTAAAGATTTCAAGGCTTGTGGAGCTCTGGAGTGGAAGGGTGAAGGTGGAGCCACCGGTTGTTTAGAGTGGCTAGAGAAGATTGAATCCGTGATCCCTAGAAGTGGATGCACTCTTGATCAAAGAGTTCCTCACGCCACCGGCATGTTAAGTAGTGATCCACTTGAATGGTGGAATCTTGAAGTGGATAACTTGGGGATCGATCTTGCTAACTCCATTCCTTGGGAGAATTTCAAGCAAATGATCATTGCTAAGTATTGCCCACCATATGAAATGAGGAATTTACTAAGCTCACCATGAATGGTGCCGATCATGTGGGGTACACTCGCCGTTTTGGCCAACTTTCTAGACTCATACCCCACTTGGTTAGACCCGAAGAGCGCAAAGGTGGAGAAGTATGTGGTTGGTTTGCCCCATAAGGTGAGAGTACTTGTTTCTCATCCAACCATGCCACTAACCATTAATGAAGCCATCACTCAGACCACTAGTGTCACCATGGAGCTTGTGAAGGGTGGTGAACTAGGGAAGAATGAAGGTAAGAGAAAGGATGTGTCAGAATATAGTGGCACAAAGAAAGACGAGAGGCATCACAACAAGAAGTCAAGTAGAGGTGGAAAGGTGTTTGCGGCGGTTGTGCCGGCAAGAGAAGCTAACACCGGGGCTATTCCTTTATGCCCTCGGTGTAATCGTCATCATAGGTCTCACACTCGGTGTGATGCTTGCTTTCATTGTAATCAAGTGGGTCATATTTCAAGAATGTGTCCTACCAATCCTCGTGCCGCTCCTTTGAATCCTTTGCCTCTCAATGTTCGATATCCCCCGATGGCCCGGGGTAATTGTTACGAGTGTGGTAGCCAAGACCACTACCGTAATAGGTGCCCTAATCTCATTGGCCAACAAGTTCAAGTGACCGTGCACCCGAATCAATTGCAAATTGCCGGTCCCAATCAAAATCGAGGACAACAAGGTCAATAACAACAAGCTCCTCAACAACAACAACTAGCACCACGTGGAAGAGCTTTTGCCGTGAATGGGGCCGAGGCTCGTGTTGACCCAAATGTGGTAGCAGGTACTTTTCTTCTCAATCATCAATATGCTACCGTTTTATTTGATTCCGGGGCCGATTATAGCCTCATTTCCAATGATTTTATCCCGTTGATCGATGCTAGTCTTATCCTGTTGTTATATTACTTTGAACTCGAAATGGTAAATGGTGAATTGTCTAGAATTAGTCAAGTTGTTCGTGATTGTGTGTTAGAATTATGTGACCACCCATTTTACATAGACTTAATGCCTTTTGATATTGGTAGCTTTGATGTGATCGTGGGTATGGATTGGTTGTCGGCAATGAATGCGGTGATCAATTGTAGTAGTAGGGTGGTGAGGATACCATTAGAAAACGGGAAAGAATTAGTGGTTCAAGGTGAGACGACCGAGCCATGGGAAGGGAAAGTGTATAATGTGAACGTTACCAAGGTTGAGTTGAAAACCGTGCCCGTAGTTAAAGATTTTGCGGATGTATTCCCGGATGACTTACCGGGTTTGCCTCCATCTCGTGAACTTGATTTTCGTATTGACCTCATTCCTAATGCTACTCCCGTGGCCAAAGCGCCTTATCGCTTAGCCATGACCGAAATGCAAGAGTTGGCCGCCCAACTCAAAGAGCTCCAAGACAAGGGTTTCATTCGCCCTAGTCAATCGCCATGGGGCGCACCGGTCTTGTTTGTCAAAAAGAAGGATGGATCTTTCCGCTTGTGTATTGATTATAGAGAATTGAATAAGTTAACGGTGAAGAATCGTTATCCTCTTCCTAGGATTGACGATTTATTTGATCGACTTCAAGGTGCTCAATATTTCTCCAAGATTGATTTGAGGTCGGGTTACCATCAATTGAGGGTCCATGAAGATGACATTCCTAAAACCGCTTTCCGAACAAGATATGGGCATTTTGAATTCACGGTGATGCCTTTTGGGTTGACAAATGCAGCGGCGTTGTTCATGGATTTGATGAACCGGGTGTGTCGGCCCTACCTGGATCAATTTGTCATTGTCTTTATTGATGACATCCTTATTTACTCTAAAACGAAAGAAGAGCACGCCGAGCATTTGAAGCTAGTGTTGGAATTACTTCGGGGAGAAAAATTGTATGCCAAGTTCTCCAAGTGTGAATTTTGGCTAGAAGAGGTCCATTTCCTTGGTCACGTGGTGAGCAAGGAGGGTATTCATGTGGACCCTAGTAAAATCAAAGCGGTTAAGAATTGGAGACGACCCGAGATGCCAACCGAGATTCGCCAATTTCTTGGTTTGGAGGGTTATTATAGGAGGTTTATAGAAGGCTTCTCAAAGATCGCCCAACCCTTGACCTTGTTGACACAACGGGAAAGGAGGTTTGATTGGGGTGATAAGCAAGAGCGGGCCTTCCAATTGCTTAAAGACAAGTTATGTGACGCACCAATCTTAAGCTTGCCGATGGGCCCGATGATTTTGTGGTGTATTGTGATGCCTCCGGGCAAGGCTTAGGGTGTGTTTTGATGCAACGTGGAAAGGTGATTGCATACGCATCAAGACGATTGAAAGTGCACGAGAAGAATTATCCAACACATGACTTGGAGTTAGGAGCGGTCGTGTTTGCTTTGAAGTGTTGGAGGCATTACTTGTATGGCACCAAAAGTGTGATCTATACCGATCACAAAAGCCTACAACACATTTTTGATCAAAGCGAGTTGAATATGAGGCAACGAAGATGGCTAGAGCTTTTTAGTGACTATGATTGTGTTATCCGGTACCACCCGGGTAAAGCAAATGTTGTAGCCGATGCCTTGAGCCGGAAAGAACGTGTGCATCCAAGAAGAATTAGAGCCATGAGCTTCACCGTGCAAAGAAGTGTTCGTGACACCATTATTGAAGCTCAAAGAATGGCTACCTTACCGGAAAACTTCATTAATGAAGCATTGCATGGGTTAGAGGAACAATTTGATCGGAAGGAAGATGATGGTTTGTACTTTGTGGATCGATTGTGGATTCCCGTCTTTGGGGGTCTAAGAATGAAATTGATGAACGAAGCCCATAAGTCGGCATACTCGGTTCACCCGGGGTCCGACAAGATGTACTTTGGTATGAGGGATTTGTATTGGTGGCCGGGGATGAAGAAAGATTTTGCTAGATATGTTAGTGAATGTATTACATGTTTGCAAGTAAAGGCCGACCACAAGAAACCACCCGGTTTGCTAGTTCAACCGAGAACACCGGTGTGGAAATGGGAAGAAATTGCTATGGACTTCATCACGAAGTTACCAAGGACTAGTAGTGGTCGAGATACCATTTGGGTGATCGTTGACCGATTGACTAAATCGGCTCACTTTTTAGCTATTCGAGAAGATAACAAGTTTGACACCATGGCACGCTTGTACATCAAAGAAGTGATATCCAAGCATGGGATGCCGATTTCCATTATAACCGATCGGTATGCCCGATTTACTTCAAAGTTTTGGAAGGCGTTCCAAAAAGCAATGGGTACTCGACTTGATATGAGTACGGCGTTCCATCCACAAACCGACGGTAAAGTGAAAGAACGATCCAAACACTTGAAGATATGTTAAGAGCTTGCGCCATCGAGTTTGGTGGCAATTGGGATGTGCATCTCCCTTTGGTCGAATTCTCGTATAATAATAGCTACCATGCTAGTATTCAAATGGCGCCGTTTAGAGCTTTGTATGGAAGAGTATGTAGATCACCTTTAGCTTGGGCGGAGATTGGTGAAAGCCAACTCATTGGGCCCGAGATTGTCATTGAAACGACTAAAGTGATCTCACAAATCAAGGAGAAATTGAGGGTAGCTCGGGAAAGACAATTGAAGTATGCTAATGTGAGAAGAAGGCCCCTCGAGTTTGAAGTGGGTGATTTTGTTTTGTTAAAGGTGTCTCCTTGGAAGGGCGTTGTTCGTTTTGTTAAGCGTGGCAAGTTAGGGCCAAGGTATATTGGCCCATTCAAGATCTTGGAGTGTAGTGAAGGTTTTGGAAGGTAAATTACAACTAAGTTTCATTTCTTTATATTTATGAACTGATTTCTTGGTCAAAGATGGAAGGGTTTTGGTTAAATATTTTAAAAATGGAAATTAGGTTAAAAATCTAGGGTTTTGAGTCTTGATTGCTTTCTTGATCGATTTTGCACTTGGTTATGTATCATGAGTCGAGTTTCTCAGTTGGGATATGTTAAATGATGTCCATTTATGTTCAAAACAGGTATAGAAACTTCTTAATCGGGCTTTTAAGTCGAATTAGGGTTTTCATGATCTAATCGGGTTAATAACCAAATTTATGACAAAGTTATTGTTGTGAATCGGATTGGAGTGTTAAAATTATGTTTCTTATGGTTAACACTGTCCATCCAAGTGTGAGGATGGATTGGGAACTCGTCCAAATCAAATTTAAGTCGAAAATTAGGGTTTTTATGCAAATGGGTCGTGTTTTGGTTGATGTTGCTGCTGCTGATCGATCAGGTCTGCATGGGGCGTAAGGTACGCCAGGATTGGCGTCGGGTACGCTGGTCTTGGTCTGGCTTGGAGTCTGTTACGGCCTGTACAACGTAGGTTACGCTAGGGTTGTGGGTGGTGGCGTAGGGTACGACATTTAGGACGTAAGGTACGGTGTCCTCGAAGTGTCAAATAGACTTTACGCCCAAAAACCTCTGTTTACGTTGATTTTTCATGCACGAGACGCCAAAAGAGTGCTTTGTAGGCCACCGTAAGGTACGGTGAAGTGGCCGTAGGTTACGCCAGCCCTTTTATGCCCATCGTAAGTTACGGTGTTAGTGACCGTAATTTACGGCCCCTTCTTTTTGTCACTTTCCTGTTTTGTACTTGTTCGAGCTTGTCGAGTTCCATGTTCCTTGGGATCGAGCCTTAATCCATTCTACCTCTTTCCTTGACCTCTCAATGGTTATAATTTATAACAACAATACTTAAGTGTCGAGTCACCTTTGGAACTTAAATATTCAACTTATCTTGATATATGTGAACATAATGATAGGTTGAGGACGCGTGGCGATCATTTAACTCTTCTAGCTTGACTTTAACTCGTTGTTGCCGACTGAGGTGAGTTCGTAGCCCCTTTTTACTTTACGTGATTTTGGGGTGAAAAGTGTACAATGTAGTTTCTTGGTTTGTTGATCGTTTATCGATCCAAATCAAGGTTTCAAGGTTGTGTGATCGTTTATCGATCCAAATCAAGAAATCAAGGTTATATGATCGATTGACTACTTATCAAATTATGTGTTCGTTTATGCATGTGATCAAGGTCGTATGATTGTTATATGCTCGTATTAAAGTTACGTGTTCGTTTATGCATATGATCAAGGTTGTATGGTCGTTATATGTTCGTATTAAAGTTATGTGTTCGTTTAACTGTGAATCAAGGTTGTATGGTTGTTAAGTGTTCGTATGAAGGTTATGGGGTTCATTAAATGATCCACTCAAGGTTTCAAGGCTTGGTAATCGTTTAACGATCCCAATTATGAGATCATTAAATGACCCAATCAAGGTTTCAAGGTTGTGTGATCGTTTATCGATCCAAATCAAGGTTTCAAGGTTATATGATCATTTAATGATCTAATTATGTTCGCATCAAGGTTAAGCGGTTGTTATCCCGACACTTGTTTCTTATAGTCAAAACCTACGAACTCACCAACTTTATGTTGACGCATTTTAGTACACTTTTCAGGTAACCGAGTGAATCAATGACGTGATGGATGATTGCATTGCATGTGATAGGATTGAGCTTGGACTTTTGTGGATCCGTGATTCATTGCTCCCGTTTATTAGGATCGTTAGCCATCATTTGAACTACCTCTTTTGTAAACTATTGATGGTGTTGTGCTCCTTGTGCATTATTTGATTCGTAACTTGTAATTGTACTTGATTTTTGTATGGATTGCTCAAATCCTTGAATGCATTTAGTATCTCTACTTAATTCCCATGTCATGCTGAGCTTTTCCTTTAATGCCCCATGTTTCCGCCTTGTTGGGGTGTTATACATATGGTTTCTGGGTTATGAATATGCGGCGTACAGAGTGGGTGTGTGGCACATATATCAGTCCAGACTTCATCTAGCTTGTGATATGTGGCGCACAGGACCTATGTGCAACGCATATTCATGTCTAGTGGTCGTTTAGGCGTGTTTTCATGCTTGTATGACTCATAGACCTTAAGTTTAAGTTATCTTATGATACAGGGAACTTAGGGAGGTTCTTTAAAGTCCCGTCTATGCTAGATATTGATTACATGTTTGATATAGGTAGTCGGGAATACTTGCAAAGCTCGGTAACTTACGTTATCACTTGTTGTGCTTCTACGAGGTAAGATACACGATTTTTCACGCTGAGGGTTCAACAAAACATAGTTTTAATATAGTAACATCCCTCAATGATATCTTGTAATGTATGTGGGAATTCGGGACTATATAGGGGGTTATATGGGCTATGATTCGATATGCCTTAGCTTGAAATGTTATCGCGTGATCATGAATTGTTATGAAATGTTATGTAATGCATGAATGTGAGGTTGATGTATGAAATGTGGTGAATTCATGGCTTGTACACCTAGCACACTTGACTTTCTGGGTATGCCATAACACGTGCACATTTAAGGGCCCTAACATTAATGTAATTTATGTATAACGTGAGAATGATTAATGTGTAATGTGAGATTGATTGATTTGAAATGTGAGAAGTGATCGAGCTATTAACGTGAGAAAGCGTTAAGCTTAACCCGTAATAGCTAATGCCAAGTTGGTATGGTAACGTGGTTTCGTGGGTGGCTCCTTGCAACATAGTTCATGTGAGATGAGTAACTAGCCACCAATGTCTTGAACATACGGACTACTCTTGGATCGGCTTTTCCTTTCCTTAACGACAATGATAAACTGCCGAAAGGTTTCTCTATCGAGTCAGGTGTGAGGTTCCCTGTAAGGTCTTATGATCACCTACACACAAAACTTCCACCTAACGTAAGATGTGTGGCTTAAGTCACACTTAATGTAATGTGAACTTGAGACATGATGTGTAACGTGGTTAGGCACAATTAAGATTGTATATCCAATGATGTTTAATGTATTGTTATGTGATGATATGTCATGACTTGTGCCTTTACGATTATAACGAATTCTTTCTTAAATATTGAAATGGACAAATGTTTTGTCAAATGACGTTTTATCTTACTTAACTTTAATTAGTTAACACTTGTTCTTTTAAATGTGTTGTTCCCTGAGGATAAATGATGAGCAAGTGAAGATAACAAGTGAGGCTCGGGTAGACGTTATGAAGATTTTTATTTAGTGACCTCATTATCTAGACCTTTTTTATGTTATGCCTTATGACTTAATGTTTGACTGTAATGGTATTTTTTTATGTTGACAACCTTTGAATTTATTGTGATGATGTAACATGTAACACCGTTTTAATAAATGAACTAACCGTTACTGTTTGATTGAGTCATTAAATATTTTTTTCCGCTCCTTTTATGCCGTTAAACGAATATTTTTGGAATTCTATGTTTTTAAACAACAGATGTTACAGCCAAACTTCATGATAGCTCGTCGAGACGAGTAAAAGTTGCTCTCGTTCAACCGATTTTTTTGAAGATCCTCATACTACATTTTCAAATTCAAATTTGTTATCTGGATTGTTGCTTGACAACCCGTAACTCTCTACTTTGATACCAAGTTGTTATGGTCCCGACTCTGTGATCGAGTATAAGGAGACTAACAACATAATGTTTTCGTGATATTTTGCTTTACGACTTATTTTGATTATTATAAAAAAAGAAAGAAAAAAAAAACTTAATAGAGAAAATCCAACTACAGATAACTTATGACTGACTTCATTAGACTTCATCTCACTTATGTAAATATATAGATTAAAAATAAAATAATTACTCCCTATGAACTACTCCCAACTGCAGATAGCTTCCCCTAAAATCAGCTAGATGCATCGGCTACTCCTACTAATCTCAAATAAAACAATTGTAAAAGATAAACATCTAAATTAATTAGGTA
>CM067173.1:45006818-45024318 GCA_034093135.1 Erigeron breviscapus | reverse complement strand
AGTAACTGGAACTAGGGCTGAATTAAGGGTTGGGGCTGAAGCTAAGGAATGAGCCTTGAGTCTGGGACTGTAAAATTGAAACTTCCAATCGTATAAAACTGAACAAGATATAAGATGTAGTTAACAAATGTAGAATTAAAAAAATGGACATTGAATTTATTTTAATGATAAAAAATAAAAATAAAAACATGCTAATTACGCCGCGAATTTAGTCACGTTCACGTACGTTCAGCTCATAATATATTTGTTGACTATTTCATGAATGTGGTTTTTTAAACATCTCCTCTCATATTATTTAAGTGTTTTTTTAACATCGTCAGATATTGCACGATTTAGGCCGATTGCACAAAATATGACTTTGACCAACTACCAAATTAAGTTCTTTTATTTACTAAATTTTTGATGTTTGACTAAACTTCTTTTAGAGGTTTCCTTCTTATTAAACGCATATTTGATCCCGTACACAAATGAAAAGGAAAATAAATTCTTATAAACTAATATTGTATTGACAATCCGTCGTATTTATTCAAGTGTTCAAACATGACGACTTTTGATGTATCATAAATTTATAAGATAGATATGGTGAGGTGATAAATAATAGGTTTCCTTCCTTTTATAATGTTTTCCGAGGCTATGGGTATGTTTGAAAAAAGTAACTGGAACTAGGGCTGAATTAAGGGTTGGGGTTGAAGCTAAGGAATGAGCCTTGAGTCTGGGACTGTAAAATTGAAACTTCCAATCGTATAAAACTGAACAAGATATAAGATGTAGTTAACAAATGTAGAATTAAAAAAATGGACATTGAATTTATTTTAATGATAAAAAATAAAATAAAAATAAACAAATTTGGCTAGATATCCATAAAAAATAAGTTGTGACAATTTGCAATATTATATAGAGTAAATTACACTTTTCGTCCCTAAACTTGGCACGTTTTTCACTTTTCGTCCCTAAAGTTTAAAAATTACAATTTTGACCTTAAACTTGACAGAATTTTGCAATCGACGTCCTTTGGCCATACGGCGTTAAGTTTCAGCCGTTAAGTCCCACACGTGAGGGACTAAAAGTGCAAAAGGTGACTAGTTCAGGGACGAAAACTGAAATTTACATTATATATTGTCATCATCTTCATCTTCTCCGGCTGAGTGGCCGGAAAATTCGCCGGAAAACTTAAAATGCCGATATCTCACTCGTTTCTTCGAATTAGACCACGAAACCACCACCAAACTTCTCAAAATTAATTTCCGCACGAATCCTAACCAAAAGATTTCAGATTCAACACTTGCCGGAAAACTCAAAATCTCGCCGGAAAACGAACTGCCGACCAAACTCAACGAAATGAAGAAATCATCACATCAACATGCTCAGAATTCTATCGCGAATAAAACCTTGTGATTTCCAGATCGATTTGAGACAGAAGATCAGTAACATGAAACCATGACGTTTTGTTGCTTGATCTAAATCCAATGTGGAGTGTATCACTAGACTTATGAGAGTCTTCTTTCTTGTTTTTGGGTTAAAAATCAATTTCTACAAGTCTAATCTTTATGGAAGCAGTGTTGATGACCCGAAATTTCTGAGCTAGCGGATAAACTACATTGTAAGTCATACTTTTCCTTTCACGTATTTGGGTCTTAAGGTATTTATTCAAGAGTTGGAAACCAGTATTTGATTTAGTGGAGACACGACTCTCGTTATGGAAGACCTCGGTTTTATCTAATTGGAGGGCGGGTTACTCTATTACGCTCGGTTTTTGTGACCACGGTATTTTGAGTTTTCCGGCAAGTGTTGAATCTGAAATCTTTTGGTTAGGATTCGTGCGGAAATTAATTTTGAGAAGTTTCGTGGTGGTTTCGTGGTCTAATTCGAAGAAACGAGTGAGATATCGGCATTTTAAGTTTTCCGGCGAATTTTCCGGCCACTCAGTCGGAGAAGATGAAGATGATGACAATATATAATGTAAATTTCAGTTTTCGTCCCTGAACTAGACACCTTTTGCACTTTATATATATATATATATATATATATATATATATATATATATATATATATATATATATATATATATATATATATATATATATATATATATATATATATATATATATATATATATATATATATATATATATATATATATATATATATATATATATATATATATATATATATATATATATATATATATATATATATATATATATATATATATATATATATATATATATATATATATATATATATATATATATATATATATATATATATATATATATATATATATATATATATATATATATATATATATATATATATATATATATATATATATATATATATATATATATATATATATATATATATATATATATATATATATATATATATATATATATATATATATATATATATATATATATATATATATATATATATATATATATATATATATATATATATATATATATATACATACATACATATATATATGTATATCTCTCTCACTCTCTCTCTCTCTATATATACACACATATATCTATATATCTAATATGTGAAGATATAGATATAGATCATATATATATATATATATATATATATAGACTTCCAAGCTGACCCATAACCCAAGCTGACCCAACCCCAAGCTGACCCAACCCCAAGCTGACCCAACCCCAAGCTGACCCAACCCCAAGCTGACCCAACCCCAAGCTGACCCAACCCCAAGCTGACCCAACCCCAAGCTGACCCAACCCCAAGCTGACCCAACCCCAAGCTGACCCAACCCAAGCTGACCCAACCCCAAGCTGACCCAACCCCAAGCTGACCCAACCCCAAGCTGACCCAACCCCAAGCTGACCCAACCCCAAGCTGACCCAACCCCAAGCTGACCCAACCCCAAGCTGACCCAACCCCAAGCTGACCCAACCCCAAGCTGACCCAACCCCAAGCTGACCCAACCCCAAGCTGACCCAACCCCAAGCTGACCCAACCCCAAGCTGACCCAACCCCAAGCTGACCCAACCCCAAGCTGACCCAACCCCAAGCTGACCCAACCCCAAGCTGACCCAACCCCAAGCTGACCCAACCCAAGCTGACCCAACCCCAAGCTGACCCAACCCCAAGCTGACCCAACCCCAAGCTGACCCAACCCCAAGCTGACCCAACCCCAAGCTGACCCAACCCAAGCTGACCCAACCCCAAGCTGACCCAACCCCAAGCTGACCCAACCCCAAGCTGACCCAACCCCAAGCTGACCCAACCCCAAGCTGACCCAACCCCAAGCTGACCCAACCCCAAGCTGACCCAACCCCAAGCTGACCCAACCCCAAGCTGACCCAACCCCAAGCTGACCCAACCCCAAGCTGACCCAACCCCAAGCTGACCCAACCCCAAGCTGACCCAACCCCAAGCTGACCCAACCCCAAGCTGACCCAACCCCAAGCTGACCCAACCCCAAGCTGACCCAACCCCAAGCTGACCCAACCCCAAGCTGACCCAACCCCAAGCTGACCCAACCCCAAGCTGACCCAACCCCAAGCTGACCCAACCCCAAGCTGACCCAACCCCAAGCTGACCCAACCCCAAGCTGACCCAACCCCAAGCTGACCCAACCCCAAGCTGACCCAACCCCAAGCTGACCCAACCCCAAGCTGACCCAACCCCAAGCTGACCCAACCCCAAGCTGACCCAACCCCAAGCTGACCCAACCCCAAGCTGACCCAACCCCAAGCTGACCCAACCCCAAGCTGACCCAACCCCAAGCTGACCCAACCCCAAGCTGACCCAACCCCAAGCTGACCCAACCCCAAGCTGACCCAACCCCAAGCTGACCCAACCCCAAGCTGACCCAACCCCAAGCTGACCCAACCCCAAGCTGACCCAACCCCAAGCTGACCCAACCCCAAGCTGACCCAACCCCAAGCTGACCCAACCCCAAGCTGACCCAACCCCAAGCTGACCCAACCCCAAGCTGACCCAACCCCAAGCTGACCCAACCCCAAGCTGACCCAACCCCAAGCTGACCCAACCCCAAGCTGACCCAACCCCAAGCTGACCCAACCCCAAGCTGACCCAACCCCAAGCTGACCCAACCCCAAGCTGACCCAACCCCAAGCTGACCCAACCCCAAGCTGACCCAACCCCAAGCTGACCCAACCCCAAGCTGACCCAACCCCAAGCTGACCCAACCCCAAGCTGACCCAACCCCAAGCTGACCCAACCCCAAGCTGACCCAACCCCAAGCTGACCCAACCCCAAGCTGACCCAACCCCAAGCTGACCCAACCCCAAGCTGACCCAACCCCAAGCTGACCCAACCCCAAGCTGACCCAACCCCAAGCTGACCCAACCCCAAGCTGACCCAACCCCAAGCTGACCCAACCCCAAGCTGACCCAACCCCAAGCTGACCCAACCCCAAGCTGACCCAACCCCAAGCTGACCCAACCCCAAGCTGACCCAACCCCAAGCTGACCCAACCCCAAGCTGACCCAACCCCAAGCTGACCCAACCCCAAGCTGACCCAACCCCAAGCTGACCCAACCCCAAGCTGACCCAACCCCAAGCTGACCCAACCCCAAGCTGACCCAACCCCAAGCTGACCCAACCCCAAGCTGACCCAACCCCAAGCTGACCCAACCCAAGCTGACCCAACCCCAAGCTGACCCAACCCCAAGCTGACCCAACCCCAAGCTGACCCAACCCCAAGCTGACCCAACCTCAAGCTGACCCAACCCCAAGCTGACCCAACCCCAAGCTGACCCAACCCCAAGCTGACCAACCCCAAGCTGACCCAACCCAAGCTGACCAAGCTGACCCAACCCCAAGCTGACCCAACCCCAAGCTGACCCAACCCCAAGCTGACCCAACCCCAAGCTGACCCAACCCCAAGCTGACCCAACCCCAAGCTGACCCAACCCCAAGCTGACCCAACCCCAAGCTGACCCAACCCCAAGCTGACCCAACCCCAAGCTGACCCAACCCCAAGCTGACCCAACCCCAAGCTGACCCAACCCCAAGCTGACCCAACCCCAAGCTGACCCAACCCAAGCTGACCCAACCCCAAGCTGACCCAACCCCAAGCTGACCCAACCCCAAGCTGACCCAACCCAAGCTGACCCAACCCCAAGCTGACCCAACCCCAAGCTGACCCAACCCAAGCTGACCCAACCCCAAGCTGACCCAACCCCAAGCTGACCCAACCCCAAGCTGACCCAACCCCAAGCTGACCCAACCCCAAGCTGACCCAACCCCAAGCTGACCCAACCCCAAGCTGACCCAACCCCAAGCTGACCCAACCCCAAGCTGACCCAACCCCAAGCTGACCCAACCCCAAGCTGACCCAACCCCAAGCTGACCCAACCCCAAGCTGACCCAACCCCAAGCTGACCCAACCCCAAGCTGACCCAACCCCAAGCTGACCCAACCCCAAGCTGACCCAACCCCAAGCTGACCCAACCCCAAGCTGACCCAACCCCAAGCTGACCCAACCCCAAGCTGACCCAACCCCAAGCTGACCCAACCCCAAGCTGACCCAACCCCAAGCTGACCCAACCCAAGCTGACCCAAAACCCAATCTACATTTGTGTAGATTAATCTACATTTGTGTAGATTATGTGTAAATTGTGTCAAGCTGACCCAAAACCCATAATCTACATTTGTGTAGATTATGTGTAAATTGTGTCAAGCTGACCCAAAACCCATAATCTACATTTGTGTAGATTAATCTACATTTGTGTAGATTAATCTACATTTGTGTAGATTATGCGTAAATTGTGTAGATTACCCAAGGCTAACCAAGCTGACCCAAAACCCATAATCTACATTTGTGTAGATTTATCTACATTTGTGTAGATTAATCTACATTTGTGTAGATTATGTGTAAATTGTGTCAAGCTGACCCAAAACCCATAATCTACATTTGTGTAGATTATGTGTAAATTGTGTCAAGCTGACCCAACTGACCCAAGCTGACCCAAAACCCATAATCTACATTTGTGTAGATTAATCTACATTTGTGTAGATTATGTGTAAATTGTGTCAAGCTGACCCAAAACCCATAATCTACATTTGTGTAGATTAATCTACATTTGTGTAGATTATGTGTAAATTGTGTCAAGCTGACCCAACCCCAAGCTGACCCAAAACCCATAATCTACATTTGTGTAGACTATGTGTAAATTATGTCAAGCTGACCCAAAACCCATAATCTACATTTGTGTAGATTAATCTACATTTGTGTAGATTATGTGTAAATTGTGTCAAGCTGACCCAAAACCCATAATCTACATTTGTGTAGATTAATCTACATTTGTGTAGATTAATCTACATTTGTGTAGATTAATCTACATTTGTGTAGATTAATCTACATTTGTGTAGATTATGTGTAAATTGTGTCAAGCTGACCCAACCCAGAACCCAAGCTGACCCAACCTAGAACCCAAGCTGACCCAAAACCCATAATCTACATTTGTGTAGATTATGTGTAAATTGTGTCAAGCTGACCCAAAACCCATAATCTACATTTGTGTAGATTAATCTACATTTGTGTAGATTAATCTACATTTGTGTAGATTATGTGTAAATTGTGTCAAGCTGACCCAAAACCCATAATCTACATTTGTGTAGACTATGTGTAAATTATGTCAAGCTGACCCAAAACCCATAATCTACATTTGTGTAGATTAATCTACATTTGTGTAGATTATGTGTAAATTGTGTCAAGCTGACCCAAAACCCATAATCTACATTTGTGTAGATTAATCTACATTTGTGTAGATTATGTGTAAATTGTGTCAAGCTGACCCAACCCCAAGCTGACCCAACCACCCAAGCTGACCCAAAACCCATAATCTACATTTGTGTAGATTATGTGTAAATTGTGTCAAGCTGACCCAACCTGACCCAGACCCCAAGCTGACCCAACCTGACCCAGACCCAAGCTGACCCAACCTGACCCAACCCAGAACCCAAGCTGACCCAAAACCCATAATCTACATTTGTGTAGATTATGTGTAAATTGTGTCAAGCTGACCCAAAACCCATAATCTACATTTGTGTAGATTATGTGTAAATTGTGTCAAGCTGAACCAACCTGACCCAGACCCCAAGCTGACCCAACCTGACCCAACCCCAAGCTGACCCAAGCTGACCCAACCCCAAGCTGACCCAACCTCAAGCTGACCCAACCCCAAGCTGACCCAACCCAACCCCAAGCTGACCCAGACCCCAAGCTGACCCAACCCCAAGCTGACCCAACCCAACCCCAAGCTGACCCAACCCAACCCCAAGCTGACCCAACCCAACCCCAAGCTGACCCAAAACCCATAATCTACATTTGTGTAGATTAATCTACATTTGTGTAGATTATGTGTAAATTGTGTCAAGCTGACCCAACCCCAAGCTGACCCAAGCTGACCCAACCCAGAACCCAAGCTGACCCAAAACCCATAATCTACATTTGTGTAGATTAATCTACATTTGTGTAGATTATGTGTAAATTGTGTCAAGCTGACCCAACCCCAAGCTGACCCAACCTGACCAGACCCCAAGCTGACCCAACCTGACCCAACCCAGAACCCAAGCTGACCCAAAACCCATAATCTACATTTGTGTAGATTAATCTACATTTGTGTAGATTATGTGTAAATTGTGTCAAGCTGACCCAACCCCAAGCTGACCCAAGCTGACCCAAGCTGAACCAACCCAGAACCCAAGCTGACCCAACCCAACCCAAGCTGACCCAAAACCCATAATCTACATTTGTGTAGATTAATCTACATTTGTGTAGATTATGTGTAAATTGTGTCAAGCTGACCCAACCCCAAGCTGACCCAACCCCAAGCTGACCCAACCCAGAACCCAAGCTGACCCAAAACCCATAATCTACATTTGTGTAGATTAATCTACATTTGTGTAGATTATGTGTAAATTGTGTCAAGCTGACCCAACCCAAGCTACAGCTGACCCAAGCTGACCCAGCCCACCCCAAGCTGACCCAACCTGACCCAGACCCCAAGCTGACCCAACCCTGACCCAACCTGACCCAGACCCCAAACTGACCCAACCCTAAGCTGACCCAAGCTGACCTAACCTGACCAGACCCCAAGCTGACCCAACCTGACCCAGACCCCAAGCTGACCCAACCCTGACCCAACCTGATCCAGACGCCAAGCTGACCCAACCAAGCTGACCCAACCCAGCCCAAGCTGACCAAGCTTCAAAAAAGTTTAATTTATTTACAAAATTGTCACCGCGCTTTTTTTTTATTTTGACACATGTCGCGTTCTGATTGGCCAATAGGACCTTCTCTCCCTTCTCTCCTTAACACACCTTCTTTCCAGGATCCTCACCCTATATATATATATATATATATATTATATATATATATATTATATATATATATAAAGTTGCTTGTCTATATAATATGTGTAAGTCATGTATCTATACAATAATATATCAAACATATTCTTGGGACTATATTTATTGATACTTATTATATTAGCACGGTATCTGCGCAATGCGGCGGTGTTCGTGGCGGCGACAGTGTGGTGGTGGGGGACGACTGTCGGTGGTAGAGGCGGCGTCGAGTGTGTACATTATTAATGTTAAAGTAATTGATGTAAAGTGTTAATGAAGATATATTAAAAGATAAAAAATTGATAATGTAATTTAATCATTATTGGTAAAGGCTAGTGTGCGTAAAAATATTTTAAGTGTGTTAGATGACAATATTATAAAACTTTTCGACAATTTGAAAAATAAACGATTATTTTTTTAAAAATAGTATATACAGATATATATCCTTCTTTTTAATAATCTTTGGTCATTTTTTGTAACGTCTTTTAAGGGATTTTAGGTGTTCGTTTAACTACATGAAATAAAATATAATTAAATTGACATAAAAAATGATAGAAGATAGACTTGCCACCGAATGGATGTTGATGGAAATATATCTAGATAAAAACATCACATCACATCACATCAAAACTATTTACAACTTATGGACTTCGGCCTATTGATTTATATCAGACGGAAATTATAGAAACCATCGGACACAACAAGCCAAATTTAAACATTCTAACGCTTTCTATCTTGTTGTTAAGGTTACTTTGGTTAAGAATCAAATCAATCGAACTTTCCATATACTTTAATTTGTTCCATTCTTAAAATTCTTGGTTTTGATTTGCATGCAAATGTAACAGAAAAAAAAAATAGAATCTAGAATCAATTAAACACTTGTTATCTTTAATTTAGATTAGATGTAACGAAATAACAGATGAGTTCTCGATTTTTTTCTTTTAAATAAATTTCATTAACCTTTAAAAAAAAGAATTTCATTAAGTCTAACCCAACAATTACAAAATAACATCTCAAATTAATGGTTAATTAATAGTTATGCTAAGGTTTGAACATGAGGAAAAAGGAACCGTCTATCCGTTAGAAAAGCTAGCCTGGAAGTTTTACTTATCCTCATCAAGACAATTGATGTCTAGCTAGCTAGCTTTTCAGCGGGTATACATATCCTTTTCTATTATATTCAAATCTTAGCATAACTATTTAACCATTAATTTGAGATGTCATTTTGCAATTGTTGGGTTAGACTTAATGAAATTCTTTTTTTTGAAAAGTTATTGAAATTTATTTAATCTTAAAAACTGTAAGTAAATAAAATTAGGGATGAGTTCCATCAAGTAATTAACAACATACTTATATAGTTTAAGGATAAATAATAATGTACTATAATTTACATATGATCGATCAAGACATTGGGTTCATTTCGAACACCAATTTACTTAATCATTCCATGGGTCAAAAATCATTCTTCTTATATTCTACAGTATTTTAGACAACTCAAACCCGGGAACCGTCGGACTATACCACTTGCTTCACATGCATGTACAATTAAAGTTTACAAGTTTTATTTTTGAGTTTGATATATTGAAATTTAAAATTATCTAAAAACTCATCTATCATTCATATTATTGTGTGGATACATTTCTAATATAACATTAATAAATATATTTAAGTCGAAAATTAGAAATAAAAGACTTTAAAAATTCGGTCTCTTCGAAACGAGGAAAACGAGGAGTACATGTATCCGTTCTTATGTTCGCATTTGATTATCTAAATCTTGATTGGTATTTTATGATTTCGCTATCAATTTGGATTGTTTAATGAACCTACTATAACTCGTTTAAAATTAGAATTATAATTATATCTTTTTTATAAATTCTCAAAACATACTTTGTTACACACACCTACAAGATTGTTTCGTACTTTAAGGAGAACAGTTTAAAGAATTTGTAAGACAAAAAAGGTATAGTACAAAACCTGACAAGGTATGTGCAACCCAGCTCTATAAAGGAAGGGTAGAGATTCCTTCAAGTTATCCCAACTTGAGGGGTAAAGTTGGGAGGATATTGACCCTTGATTCAAAATCAAAGGATAAGATTAAAAAATGAATATTAAATCTTGAACTTTGATTTTAATTTAAAGGTCATGATTTTCTTAACTTTACCCCTCAAGTTAGTAGTAACTTGAGGGAATCCTCACCCATAAGTGAACACATATAATTAGTGAAACCATGCAAAATAAAAAATGAAATAATTAATTTGAAGGTGGTGGTGGGAACTGATCATAACCGGGCCATGAAGACGGGGTTGCTGAAAAATCGGGTTGATCATCCTGATCGTTTTCACGGCTAGGTTGTCGAAAATCCAAATACCCGGTCGAAAGGTTTGGAAAAAACAGTGGATAATTATTGGCAGATGAAAAATCGGATGTTTGTGAATGTGAAGAAGTCATTGTTGATGATGTATACATTTGTTGAAATAAATCATTTCTCGGTTGTGGTGGGCGTGTATCTACGCTACTTTGTAGTAACTGCGAGTACTGCCAATAATCTCTGGCCGCGGAGGGATTTGGTAGTTGAAAGTTGTGGCGCGGTAGTTGGTTATGGATTGTAAATTGGGTAGTTGGAGGATTTGCAATGGCAATTTGGGTAACGGGTCGGGTTTGTTGTTGTGGGATTAACCTTACATTTTCGGGGAAATTGAGTTTTGCTCTATTTCCCCGGAATCTAAGGGCAGCTTCATCATATGCTCTGGCAGCTGCCTCTGCAGTATCAAATGTACCTAGCCAAACTCGGGCAGCTTTATGTGGGTCGCGTATCTCTGCAGCCCATTTTCCCCATGGTCTTTGCCTTACTCCCCTGTATTTTCTTCTTCTTTCCCCTGTTTGTTCAAGTTGGGTTGACTCAATTGCTTGACTTTGTCCCATCGTGGCTGCTGGTAGTTGCGCCGCATCAGCCATGGTTGTGGTGGTGGGCATTGGTGTTACCTCTTCTTTTACTGTTACATTCGAAAATGCAAAAAGAAACTGAATAAGAATTATAACTAACATGTAAATGCATGAAAAAACATGCTAATTATCTACAAGATATACTTTTTGAAAAAAAAATAAAAAGTTGTCATATGTTCAACCTATGAATAAATATATATCCATGTGAATGTATTTTAAAAGACTAAAAAACACATACTTTAAATGTTTAAAACTAATATACAAAGTGACAAAAACAACAAACAAACTGTATCTTTGTGAATTGAATGTATTAATGTCTGATTTAATTAACATTTAGCTTAACATTCATGTATATACTTTGTAAAACTAGTCAAATTTCATAAAACATTTCAGAAGCAAGACAAAATGAACAATTGGGTTATCAAATAAATAGGACTTCGTTTTTGGGTTCGATTAAATAACTTCTAAAAGTAACATCTCTATCTTAAAGTAGATAACACTGTCTACTTCTCATCTTCTCATACCTCATGGAAGACAAGATTAGATACCATTTTTGTTAATCATGTTTTATTTGTCTTGAAATGAAACTAACCTTGAGAAGATGACGACTCTCCCCCTCTAAAGTCACCCATACCACCATAAAATCTTTGAGAAAACTGTTCTGTAAATTGATCAGCACTTCCTTCTTGATCACGAACCCTTTTCTGTCCAGAACTCGAAGAAGAATAAGCGGAACTTGGCGAATCAATTAAATAACTACCACCATCACCACCACGAAACGATGGTGAAACACTAACAGCACCACCTTCACCGCCACCAGAAACAACATGGGTCAAAGCAGTCACCATAGCAGATAACTCTCCAGACATACTAAACTCAGATGAATACATATCAAGTGCTGATTGATCAGCTGTTGGTGCTGCCACGGGAGCCGATCCGCCTTCTCTATCATCCCTGTCTCGATCGAAGTTTGCATAATCGCTTATATCTTTTGAGTTCGCCACCTTTGTAAAACACATGAAAAATATTCCAAGATATATTTCACTATCTAACACAAACCCTTTATTAAGGGTTACTATCAAACAAATATATATACAACCTAAAATGACTATTTATAAGTATAAGATTTAAGACACATACAAAGCCGTCATTGCTACAGAGTTTCCGTACCAAGACCACCACCACCTTTTATAAATAAACAAGCTAGCAAAAACACTTTTGGGTTTGAGTTACTTTACCTAATATTTTTACCTAAAGTACAAATAAATAAAATAAATATGTTATATATAAATAAAGTATAATTTCAAGAAGAATTTATTCTGATCACACGATTAATATTTTGACTATGTATGAAACCAAGTTGTGGATTGTCAACTTGGTAGGACAAATGTCGGTTGTGAGAGAAATATTATAGAGGTTTTGAGAGAAGATCAGAAAGAGAAAGACAGGAGATCGTTTTCGAGTTGAGTTCTATTTTAACTTTATGTGGGAATATATATAAGTATTAAAAGAAAAAATCGATCGAGCATACCGACATCAAACCAAGATTTGATAACTTCGAAGGTAGGAGTTAGGAAGGAAGGTAGATCAACTTTAAGAATACCGAAACAAATAAATACTTATAAAATACTATATATAAGTATTAAAAGAAAAAATCGATCGAGCATACCGACATCAAACCAAGATTTGATAACTTCGAAGGTAGGAGTTAGGAAGGAAGGTAGATCAACTTTAAGAATACCGAAACAAATAAATACTTATAAAATACTAGCATGCCATTTCAAATTTATACATGTGTCTATATATTACGTACGACGACTAAAAATATATAATGAAAATATTAATTAAGACTGTTAGATTGCGATATTTAGATAGATATGGAATGATATGTACACAAAACGTTAAATATAAACTAAAACTAGACGGTACCTGCGCAATACAGCAGCGATGGAAGTAACGGGTGGCGGCGGTGGCGGTGTGATTATTATTGTAAAGGTAATTGATATAGACGAGGTAGTGTAGTTATTTTAAGGGCCGAGAGATGTATGTTGTAAATAATTTCATTAAGAATATTATAGGTATATTAGGTGGTGATACTTAAATTAGCGAATAAAAAAGATGAGTAATTTAGATATTTTGAAGGCTGGAAGTTAAAAAGGAGAAAAAGTAGTTTGTTTTATATAAATGTAAAGATAGTGTTCGTACATGTAATACGCCGCTTTATTAAAATGTGAATTTCAAAAAAAAATCACTTTAATAGTAAACTCTGTTAAATAAATCACGGATTCGACTTTTTAAAACACAATTGATTCATATAAAATCATTAAACAACTTTAAATGATGTTACCACCAACGTATTATAATACTAATTAAAGGATTCACAATTAACAATATGAAATGTCAACCAGCATAACAAATAAGTATAGTTAAAGTTAGTTTAACCACGGAAAAATTTAGGACTATTGTAACATATATAATAATTAATGACATGTTAAATTTTTATAATGTCATAGCTTAACAAACATAAATAAAAGATAGTGAAAAAGGGTAGTGATCTGTACACCACCAAACATGTTTTACATTATTGTAATGTACAACACTTAATGCATATTTGGTGGTGTACGGTTAAAAGTTATAGGAACAATTTTACATTTGTCTTTTTTGATTCGAACTTATGTTGTTTTTACAATCTTTTATTTTTTTGATTAATTTATGCACCGTGTACATATCGGTAATATCTTTTATCTAAATATCATAAGATACTAACGATGTAAAATTAAATACTTATAACCAATATTTATTACGTTATATGATAAAAATCCAATATAAACTTATAACTTGATTACAACGTACAACATAAAACAAAAAGAAATGTTATAAAAAAATCAAAAAGGATGATTTTAAAAAAGATAATATATAATTATAGAATTATTTTTCATATATATATATCATTAAATTAATTACTTTCCATAATTATAAAATAATGTAAATATAATTATATTTTCATAATTAATTATATTTAAATTATATATAATATATAAAAAAAAATCAAAAAGGATGATTTTAAATATAATATAATATATAATTTATGAATTATTTTTCATACTTATATCATTAAATAATACTTTCTATAATTATAAAGTGTAGAGTTACTTTCCATAATTAATGACTATATTTAAATTTATTAAATTAAAATTAAATCCAAAAAAGTTTTAAAAAAAGTATATGATATCATCATTTTGATCGAATGGTTCTAATTAAACCTTGAACTTCATCTAAGAGTAAAAACTTCTTCAATTATTTTAAGTCTTAACTTAATTGCACAACTGAAAACACCTCTATGTTTATGCTAAGATTACTCAAGTATCTTCACTGGAGCTCGACTGTTGCCAGTTGAAGTGCATTTAATCTAAGTTCTACATTTATAACTCAAGGAGTGACCAGCCTAAGATTATCTCGCGATTGGGCAGTGGACCTTGTCTAAGTAATAGTATAGTCTAGGAAATTTCAGGTCCGTTCGCACGGACTAATGTTAAAAATTTAGATTAATTAAAGTGAAACTAAAGTTGGGGGTTCCTAGTCTTCTAATAAGAACAGTAAAAGAGTTCCACTAATACTGCAAGACTACAACTGCTTGGTTTAGCGAGAAACCTGGGATGATTACTTCTAAAATAACGACAATAAAATATTAAAATTAACATTCATTTGGGTTCAATGCACATGATGAAAGCGTCATTGATTATGATTGTTTTAAAACTCTTCACATTCATATTCTAGTTACATTCACCAAATTAATTAGACTTACTGCCTTTCGACTGGTCAAACCCTTCAGATAAGATTCCTGCTAAGGTCAGTCACTGAGCATTATAAAGAACTGCGTTTTGTAACTATGACTTAAATCAAATCAAGATCCTTGTTAAATTCACTTGACACTAATTGCTTCATGATGAGCGTTCATTTTGTGATAAATTCCCCCATCATTAAGCCACATTTTAATGTCTAAATGAGTTAATATTGGTGAACTGTTGGTACTTAATGGATTCGATATAAATGCAAGTTCACGGAAGATGCGAGAGAGGGTGAGTGACATCTATCAACTCAACCTGAAGGCTGATGAAGTTACAAGACACAAGGAGGCAAGACGGGAGTCGAACGAAGCAACTCGAGAAGACGCAGGAGCTGCCAGCGCCGCTGACACTCCTACTGAAGACCCTAGCGTCGCTGGAGCCCATCCCTAGCGCCGCTGGGCGGCCCAGGTCCAGTTACGACTTTTGCCTTATAAATAGAACAAGAAACCCTCAAACCCTAAGAGAGAGCAGATCCAGCAGCCCTAGTCGACACCCAAGAACCCTAGGTCGAATATTGCAGATTTTCAGGAGGATTTGGAGCTTCTAACACCTCTTGATCTTCATCTTCAACCTAGATCTATTACTTTCTTTTACTTTCAGTTGGTAAACAATGTCTTTCATCTTTTCAGACTTTGTTATTCCTTTAATAATGTCAGGCTAGTAGGCTGAATACTTGTTTGGATTGATGTGATCATGTAGACTTTTATTTATTCTATTTTATTAGTTAGATCTGTTGGATTGTGATTACTGTTTGTCGTAGATCCATGGTTAATGAGTTCTTCATATTATTATAGGTTCTATATCTGCATGTGTTAGTTTAATTCTGATGATCGGTCTATAATCATACACTAGGACTAATACATAAAGATGGAAAACACTAATCGGTCTATAATTAGATGTAAAAGGTGATTCAGTTCTAACGGACGGATCCATAACCATAGTAATTAGAACAAGTTGAACATGAAGCTTAACAATGTCAGATGCGATCTAGTGACATGGAAACGTGCATTATGGTCACCGGAGGGAATTATTATTTGGTCATGGCTTAAGAGCCGGGTATAGTTAAAGATGAATCAGTAACACAAACTTAGGTAATAAAGCTTAAACAATGAATCTAACGAGAATTTGTTTAAAGAGTAGTGTGCGTCTAACGACAGCACTACTTACATAGTAAAGTGAATCTAACGAGAATCTGAGCCGTGAATAAGTTTTTCCAACAGACTAGCAGTAAATAGGATAGTAATTGTCATATGCATGTGATCGGAGATGCCAAACAAGTATTTGTTTTTAATTATTGTTTTTTGCTTTACAATTTTAGTTACTAGGCTAAAAGAAGCTTCTCGCTAGACCAAGCGGTTGCGGCTTCTATTTTGCTTTTATTTATTTATTAGTTTAAATAGGAAATCGTGACAACCCACAACCGCTAGAATTACACATTTTATTAGACTAGGTAGTGCAAGCGTCCCTGCGAACGATCCTGTACTTATCACTTACTATACTACACTTGACCAGGTTCTCTGCCCGTAATTGTGTGTTTAGTTTGAGGTATTTACTTGTACAACATTTTATAAATTTAAAACCAATGTTAGTTTTTATAATTAAAAATCATTTTTGTTTTTCATCTCAAAATAAAGCACCATCACTTCAGTCACCCGGATCCAGTTTCTGCTCGCCGGGTCAACCAAACACAATTTAATAAATACACATGTTCACCTAAATCATATTATTAGTTTTCAATCCTTGTTTCGTTAGAAATCAGAAGACCACATTAATTAATGTCTGATTAACGTTTCGCAAACATAATGAATGACTCTAAGGACACTTGATCAGTTTATCCCAAACAAATCACCAAAACACTTTGTATATGAAAAACAAATAATATAGTTTAACTCAAATAATCATGGGTCTGCGATTAAGCATAGAAACGGTTCAACAAGCAATAAAAGACGACAATCAAAAGATGTTTACATCATCCAAACAAATGTCTAAGTACCTAGCTACTCATTAAGTGGGTAGCCATTAACAATCTGATAAAATAAAATAACATAGAATTGAAAGAAAGTAGTAAAGAGATTGAAGATTTGAAACCAGGTGATGTTAAATCACTGGGTCGGATTCTTTGATGATTGGTGATGATAGATCTGCTTAAAAGCCTTTAAGAAACCCTAACTTTAAATATATATTAACATATTTACTAAAAATAAATAAAATGATATAAATATAAAATAAAGTAAACAATATATATTTTTGGTTCGGTTCGGTTTTTGATGTTTTTTTGCATATGAAACCGAAACCCGAACCGATTTGTTCGGTTTTTAGAAAAAGAAAACCAAACCAATCGATTTCGTTGCTTTTCG
>CM067173.1:44984318-45001818 GCA_034093135.1 Erigeron breviscapus | reverse complement strand
ATTATTATTATTATTATTATTATTATTATTATTATTATTATTATTATTATTATTATTATTATTATTATTATTATTATTATTATTATTATTATTATTATTATTATTATTAATATTATTATTATCTATTATTATTGTTATTATTATTATTATTATTATTATTATTATTATTATTATTATTATTATTATTATTATTATTTTTTATTAGAAATTTATAGAATTTACAAGAAATTAGTGGGAAGCCGAGATACTATCTGGTCGCCCACTCCTCTAGCTATAGCAAAACTAACTCTACTAAATATATGAGCGGCAGCATGCGCACTGTTAGGTCCAGATTTAGTCCAGACTTACTGGACTGGCTCCAGACTGACTACTGGAACCTTATTTAGGTTTGTTAAGAAACTTGTTTTGCTGGTCTCGCTCCAGACCCGACTACTGGAGCTCACTGAAGATCTGACCAGAAAACATATTCTACTGGACCTACTCCAGACTTGGAATCTGGAGTCCCTCTGAAGATTTGTCCAGAAATAATTGAAGACTAGTGAGCATTTACTTGTACAGGTAATCTGGAGCATTCTCCAGATTAGCTCACTGAAGACTTCACCCCAGTCCAGATCTACTCTACTGAAGACATTCTGACTGAAGTCAAAGACTGAAGTCTGAAGGAAGAAGACTTAACAAATGGCGGAGTCCACTGGAAAGTCTTACCAGATCTGCACACTGGAGGATTGTTAGTGTTCTAGATCCTGCAAGTCTGAACACTAATATCGAGGATTGACTTTTGCCTTTAACACACTTCCAAAGAACAATCCACTTGTTCTTTAACAAAGTATACGTGTGTTAAGGTGGTTGGATAATAGGATACACTTGCACTTGATGTGACTTTATCCTTATTCTTATCCAATACATTTAATGTTCTTGTCGGATCATTAAATATATGCCAACCATATTTGTACGGCACAAATTCACTGGTGAATTTGTTGCCTATAAATACAAAGTCATTTCCTTGATAAAAATACTTTTAAGCATTCCTTTTGCATTTAAGTGAATTTGTCCAAATACTCTCGATCTTAAACAGGGATACTTCACAACTTTAAGTATCTCGATCCCAAAGAGTTATTTGACAAACATAGATCATATTGTAACTCATAGGTTGTTAGGATACTCACTTAATTGTGTTATCTTGATTCCGCAACAACCTTGTATTTTATTTAAACATCAATAAATGAAATACCCATGAAACATACATAATGGTCCACTTTATTTGTTTATTGCTTTAAGTCTTGTATTACTTTGTTTATATATCTTGCATCTTTATTTACAAGTAATACTAGTCCATATCTAGTGATTATTAGACTTGTTGTATTTTACACTTTCTATTGGTTAACCATCTCGGTAATTAAAGGGACTCACATTTGGTATCAGAGCAGAAGGCTAATCATTGCCTAGATCTGTTCTTGATGGCTAACCAAGAAAATACACAAGGTTTTAGTCTTGGTCCCGATCCTAATGTAAATATGCATGATCAAAATGAACCACAAAACGTTAATAACACTAATCCTCCACCTCCTCCTCCTACTCCTGCTTCTCCACACGTGCATGTGCACTACTCGAATAATCTTGTTCCTAAATTCAGTGGGAACAGTGATGAATTTGGTACGTGGAAGGCTAGGATGTTTTTGCATGTCACTGGTATTGAGAGGAACATGATGAAGATCTTAAACGAAGGTCCTTATGTACCTACATCACCTCTCAATCCACTTCTTGATCCTTCTGGATCTAGAAGGGGAAGGGAAAAGAGGGAGGAACATTGGTCAGAAGAGGAGAGGAGATTGGTGAATCTTGACACCCTCCTTAAAAACATGATCCTCGGGGCTGTTCCAGAAACCCTAATTCCCACACTAGTTCTTTTTCCTAGTGCCAAAACCATGTGGGATGAGCTTCTTAACCAACATGAAGGAGGAGATGACACCATTGTCACCAGAAAGGTCTCCTTAAACAAGAGGTATGAGTCATTTTTTGCTCAACCTAACGAGTCTCTCACTGTACTTACACCAGATTTATGAGTATCATAAACCAATTGAGAGGTCTTGGGGTTGAGAAGGACAAGGATATACTTCTGGAGAAATTTTGTGACATTCTGCCCACCAAATGGTCTCACATGATACTTGTTTTACGACAAGGTAAAACGCTGCACACACACACTCTCTCAACTCTATATGGAGCCTTCAGGTACACTGAAGAAAATCAAGCTCAGAGAGTGGTTTGCAGAACAAGATGCTTTTAACCATGCCTCCAGTACTCCTAAAGTGGTTAGTTATTCTGAACCACCAAGTACAGCACTGATATCTTCTGAGAATGTATTTTCTATGAAGAAGATGGTGTTTGAACTTATGGATTCTGGAGAGTCCAGTCAAATCTCTCCAGACTGTTGTGATGAAACTGAAGATGATGACCTTATTGCAATGATTGCTAAAACGTTTAACCGTTTCAAAGCAAGAGCAAATAAGCCATCTGGACAATTTGCATCCAGTTCTTCCACTGACAAGACCAATTTGACATGCTTTAAGTGTGGCAAAAAGGGTCATTTCATGAAAGAGTGCAGGTCCAACCAGTTTGCATCCAAGCCTGGTTCATTCTCTTCTAATAATAAGCCTGATGATAGCTATAAATTGAAATATAAAAAGCTTAAGGCCCAAATTGCTCTCATGGCACAACAAATGGAAACAAATAATAAGTGCATGATTGCTACAACTGAAGAGAAGTGGGTTCCTTCTGATGATTCATCTGTTGATGAAGAAGAAGAAAGAGATTGCTGTTACATGGCTCTGGAAGTTGATGAGCACCTGGTGAAGGAAGATGTCACATCTGGACGATGGGTGGACATAGTTATTAAAAAGGTTAGTGATTATGATAATGCAACTGACCAAGAACTAAAATTGGACATTGCTGAAGCTTTAAATTCTGATTTATATTTTGTAGAAACTGTTAGATCTGATTGTGTAAATGGTCTAGAAACAGATTCTTCTGAAATAAATGCTTAAAATCAAAATTAAAAGAGCTTCAAGACATTGAACTGGCATTTCAAGCCCAGGCTCTGGTAACTGAACAATTGATTCAAGAAAAACAAGATCTTGAGATCATTTTAGAGAAAGAAAAACTGGTAATAAAGTCATGGCTAGAAACCAAAAAGCCATATGATGCTGCAGTAAAAAAATTTCCTGCTCCAAAACATGCATATTTAGATGGAAATACTCATATAGCATCATTAATACCAGTAATCGATCGATTACCAGAGGTGTTAAGGCCCACAACTATTTATGATATGCCTGTAACACCCAAGACCAATTTAGACCCAGTTCAATCCCCAGAGGTTAAGACTGGAGCTGTCCAGATGACTGCTCCAGTTAAAAAGGTGAAGCAGAATAGACCTTTACCTCAGACCAATCCCTTACCAAAGCCTTTGACTGGAAAGGCTAAAGTATCATCTGAAGAAAATATTTTGTCCAGGATAGAGAGCCAGATTCAAATTCTGACTCGTCAATCACAAAGTTTTAATGCAAGATTAAACTTTATTGAGGGTACTTCATCTGGCCCTAGACAAAATACAAAACCTTTTTCAAAGAAAGACAAATTTATTTCTCTAGTTGAGAAAAATGAAAAGGTTTTAAAACCATCAACCCCAGTGGTCTTCTCTTCTAAGACCACTATTGAACATAGTGAACTAGACCAGATTGCCCCAGGGACCTATAAGGGAGGGTCCAGTGAACCATCAGTCGATGGGTTCCCAAATCTAACTGATAAATATCTGGTGTATGTGTAGGGCGATCGAAAGAAGCTTATCTTGGTATCTTGACAGTGCAGCTGGCAGGACGATGACCGGATGTAAGACCCTACTGGAGGAGTTCACCATTTCTGATGGACCCTCCATCACGTTTGGAAATGATGGTTGTGGGAAGACTGAGGGATATGGTGTTCTGAACAATGGACAAGTCAAGTTCAGACGAGTTGCATTTGTGAATGGTTTGAAATATAACTTGATCAGTGTAAGTCAATTGTGTGACGATGGCTATCAAGTCTTATTCAATGTTGCTCAGGGCATCGTATTCAACAAGGACTGGAAGGTAGTGTTGATTGCTCCCAGAAAAGGGAATGTGTACGTGATGGATATGGAAAGCTCTCCTTCAGAGCAGTGTTTCTATACTCAAGCTGATGAAGACACAAACTGGTTATGGTATAAAAGGTTATCCCATTTAAACTTCAAAAACATTAACAAGTTGTCCAGAAAACAACTTGCAGATGGGATACCTTCAGTCTCTTCAAAAAGGAAAGACCATGTCCAGGATGTGAGATGGGTAAGCAAAAGCGTACCAGTTTCAAGACCAGACAGAATTTCAGCATTACTGAACCTCTTCACATGCTTCATATGGACCTTTTTGGTCCAGTGAACGTTCAGACTCGTGCTGGTAAAAGATACACCCTGGTGATCATAGATGAGTTCTCCAGATATTGTTGGGTGATCTTTCTGAGGTCCAAAAGTGAAGCTGCTGCTGAAATCATCAGTCTTATCAAGCAAATTGAGCTCAAGTACAGTCGAAAAGTGTGTCTGTTAAGAAGTGACAATGGAACAGAATTCCAGAATGCAACTCTGGAGTCATTCTGTACTGACACTGGCATCTCCCAGAACTTCTCTTCAGCCCGCTCTCCAGAGCAAAATGGAGTTGTGGAAAGAAAAAATCGAACGCTGATAGAAGCTGCCAGGAGTATGCTTGCTGAATCTGGACTGTCTACCAGTTTCTGGGCGGAAGCAATTGCAACTGCTTGCCACACCCAGAATCGATCAGTGTACATCAAAAGACACAAAAAGACAGCCTATGAAGTCTTAAGAAATAGAAGACCAAACATTGGTTATTTTCACGTTTTTGGATGTCCAGTTTACATCCTGAACGACTCCAGTCAGCTAGGCAAATTTGATGCCAAAGCTGATGAAGGGTATTTCTTAGGTTATTCAGCCATTCGCAAGGCCTTCAGAGTCTACAACAAGAGACTGGAGAAGGTCCATGAGTCAATTCATGTAACATTTGATGAATCAAATGCTCAATCAACAAGAAGCCAGTCCCTGACACTCCCCCAGTAACACCAATTGTCTTTTGTGAATCTGATCCAATAAACGACAAAGATGAAGATTCACCAGACTCAGCTTCCAGTCATCCTGATCTGGAACCTGTTCAGAAAAAGAAACTCTCCAGTAGTACTCCATTCTATCCCTCTATTATTTCAAACTACCCTCTGAAATTAATATTGGTTCAGATGTGCGTACTACTCCCCCAGTATCAGTGTCAGTTGAGAATTTACCAGAAATGTCTTCTGGTGAAGAATTTCATACTGAACCAGTACTCCAGGAAATGCCTTCAAATGAAGAATTTCATGATGCAAATCGTGATTTAAATGACTCAGATGAAGATAATGAAGTAATTTGGCAAGACCCTCCTCCAGAATCAACTCCAGAGGAGACTCAACTGAATTCTTGCACTGATATTGTTGTCAGTAACAATCCTGGTCAGTACTCCAGATGGACAAAAGCTCACCCTATTGATCAGATCTTAGGTGACTCCAGTCGTGGTGTTCAGACCAGAAGAGCCTCCAGTAATCAATGCTTATACGTCAGTTTTCTATCTTTGATAGAACCTAAGAAGATTGACGAGGCTCTGGAAGATCCAAACTGGGTGACTGCTATGCAAGAAGAGCTTCACCAGTTTGAAAAGAACAAAGTATGGTATCTGGTTCCTTTCCCAGTTGGAAAGAAAGAACCAATTGGAACAAGATGGGTCTTCAGAAACAAAGTAGATGAAGATGGCCACGTAATAAGAAACAATGCCAGACTGGTAGCACAAGGCTACTGCCAGTCAGATGTCGACTTTGATGAATCTTTTGCTCCAGTGGCTAGACTTGAAAGCGATCAGAATTTTCTTAGCATTCGCTGCTAATCATCAGTTCAAGGTCTACCAGATGGACGTAAAGAGTGCTTTCTTGAATGGGAAGCTTGAAGAAGAAGTTTACGTCAGACAACCTCCAGGTTTCGTTGATGACAAGCATCTACATTGGGTATATCGTCTGGACAAAGCGCTATATGGCCTCAGACAAGCCCCATGTGCCTGGTATGATACTCTGACTAAACATTTGTTGAAAAATGGTTTTAAACGAGGTGCAATTGACAATACCTTGTTCATTCTTCATGAGAAAGGTAATCTGTTAATGGTACAAATTTATGTTGATGATATAATTTTTGGGTCTACTGATGAAAAAATGTGCAAGAAATTTTCTAAAATCATGTCCACTGAATATGAAATGAGTTTGATGGGTGAATTAACATATTTTCTGGACTCCAGATTAAACAAAACAAAGATGGAATTTTTATTAATCAGGAAAAAATATGTTAGAGATCTTTTAAAGAAATTCGATATGAATTCTTCACCATCTAAACCAACTCCAATTTCTGCACCACTGACACTGGACTCGGATCCAGATGGTAAACCAGTGAACACCACTGTCTATAGAGGCATGGTTGGTTCACTGATGTATTTAACTGGCCAGTAGACCAGATATTATGTTTTCAACATGTTTATGCGCCAGATATCAGTCTAATCCAAAGGAATCTCATATGCTCGCTGTAAAGCGCATACTGAAGTACCTTAAAGGTGTCCCCAGTCTAGGTCTTTGGTACCCCAAAGGCTCAGGCATGGATCTAATGGGTTATTCAGATTCAGATCATGCAGGTTGTAAGATAGATAGGAAATCCACAACTGGTGGATGTCATTTCCTAGGTGGCAAACTGGTCAGCTGGACCAGTAAGAAGCAAACTTCAGTTTCATTATCCACTGCTGAAGCTGAATACGTGTCTGCAGCCAGTTGTTGTGCTCAGATACTCTGGATGAAGAACAAGTTGCTTGATTATGGTATTAAATATTCAAAAACTCCAATCTTTTGTGATAATACCAGTGCCATCGCTATCTCCAACAATCCTGTCATGCACTCCAGAACCAAACACATCGATCTAAGGTACCATTTCATTCGCGATCATATTATGAAAAACAACATTGAACCCCATTTTATTCCCACTGACAAACAACTCGCTGACATTTTTACTAAACCACTGGATGTAAAAACTTTTGAATATCTTGTTGGTGAGTTGGGAATGTTAAACCCTTAAATCTGGAACCTGGTATTGAACGCCATTGTGTACTACTAAGGATCTTTGATTTAAAGATTCAAAAATTTATTTCTGGATCAACATTCCAGGGAAGACTTGAAAAATATTTTCTCTTAAAAATGTTTAAGTTCAGGGGAATTAATTTTCTCACTGGACAAATTCTTCAGAAAATATTACTGGTGCTTTGTAAATATATCCCTCTCACTGGTAACTGGACAGGTTGAAGTGCGTGTTTGAGTTGACTTATGTCTTCTTGTAAATGTGTCCCTCTCATTTGTCTGTATTAGTTGACGTGCAAGTTTAAGGTTTCCAGTCTTTCAAAATTGGTTGTTCACTGGTACCTTACTGGAGTGTCCCTCCAGTGTACCATCAGTACATGTTCACTGGACTAATCCACCAGTGATACTGGACGGTCCTGTCAACCTCCAGATGCACTGAAATATGTCATAATATTTTCAAAATACTTGATCTTTGTATGTGCCACGTAAGCAAACTTTTTCAAAGATATTTATCTTATAAATCCTACGTGGCATGTAAGTTTTTCAAAACCATGATGGTCTTTTTACTTTGGGAAAACAAAAAGTACAAGTTGTTACTGTTTTGTGGGCTGTAAACCGTCATGCATTTATGTGTGATGTGATGTAATTAATGCGGATCTCAGAAAACAATCAAAAATTGTATTTGATAATTTCAAATTAATCGTTTGAGTTCCACATTCTCAATCCTATATATACCCACTTTCACTTTCAATTTCATTTACTTCGAACATTTACTCCCAAATCTTCAAATTCCTTCATTCAATTCTTCATTCTTTTCCAATCATAATACTCGCATATTAACTTCAAATTCATTAAATTCTTCATAAACCTTAAATATTCATTTTCATCTTCATCTATAATCAAATGGCACCAAGAAATCTTTTATCTACCGAATATGCTCCGGTCGAAGATGTTGTTAGACCGAGACATATTTCTCTTGATGCAAAAGCCATTCGTATCAATATGAATAACTGGATGGCAAAACTTTCCAGTGTTCATACAGCTCAGTCTATCATTGGGAGATTGAATACGTTCTTTCTCTCATGCCCTCTGTATGGTGCATTAACCCTTAATCCAGGGAAAATGTACCATGACTACTTATGTGAGTTCTGGTACTCCGCGTTTTACAACGAAGAAACTTAATCAATTTCTTACACTCTAAAGGGAGGTACCAGACCGTTAGGTTTCTCAGTGAGTTTGCTCAGGTCTGTTCTTCAGTTAAATTATCATGACCAGAATGAGCAGCCCATGGAACTACCAACAGGAATTAATTTCAGAGAAGTGTGCAGAGTGATGGGGCACACCGAAATTGTTGATGAGAATGGCCAGTTATTGAGAAAAGGAACCATATATATGAGTAGGCTTACAGATTCGTGGAGATTTTTCTTCACTCATTTGGTAGAGTGTCTTGGAGGTAGTTCTGGAGGACTAGATCAGATAAATCAAATGCAACTCCAGATTGCCTATTGTTTATGGTTTGGGATAAGGGTGGATTTTGCTCAGATCCTATTTAATGATTTGGTGGATCGACTGAAGGCAAAGGAGAAAACCCCATGTTCCTTATATTCGTTTTCTTTCCCTGATGTTCAAGAATGGTCTAGGAGACCAATATGATGTTAATACTACTCATTTTTCTATGAGTGAGTTTTTAAGAGATCTGAACAATTTACAATCAAGAGATGGTGAGGTAGATATTCCTCAGTCCATGCTCTCGTTTCAAAGACTGGAAGAGAATGTGGCGCCAGTACAAGTGGTTGAAAGTCCTGGTGATGAACAAGAGGTGCAGGTTGTAGAGATGGTACAACCTATAAGTCAAGTGGCTCCAGAAAGTTCAAGTCTAGCACCTGTTGAACTTTCCAGACGACCAAGATATCATAGGCGTCTGATGAGGGGAGGAGTCCAGGTAAACCCATCAACTCATCCTGGTGATACAATAAATATTGATGGTTCTCCTATTTTTGAAGAAGAAAATATTGAATCTCTTGTACAAACTGAACAGAGAGTGGACACTGAAGTCCAGGCTGTGGTACAAGAAGATATTGCTGAATTTGTTGAGCAGGTTGAAGCATCTGGTGAGCAAGAGGCTCCACTAGATTTGAATGTTGAGGTTGGTGAACAAGTAGAGACTGGTGAACAGTCTGGTGAACAATTTATTGGGAATATTCCAGAATGGGATGATGTTGACTCCCCCATGTCTGAGGGATTTGATGCTAGTTTAAACTTTCTGGGTGAAGATGTACTAGAAGAAGAAACTCTACCTGAAATGCCAACACCTTCACCAGAAATACTTACCCCTACACCAGAAATCCCACCACCAGAATCAACTCAACCCCCACCAGAATCAATGCCACCACCTCCACCAACTTCAATTCCTCAAACAACTCCATATTTCACTCCTTTCATTCCTACAACTCAACCTCCAGTCAACCCAACCGAACAAAGTGTGCCAGTCTCAAATGTTGAAACTGAAGAGGACTGGACACAAGTACCTACAATGACCAGATTGACTTCTCATCTGGAACCACCCACTGGTCTCTCCACTTCTTCCTCAACCGAGGTCCAAGGCCTTCTTAGTAAGGTGGCGGACCTGGAGAGATCACTCCAGTCATCATCTAGGGTTATTTCGGACTTTAAGTCTTTACTTTCAAATAACCTAGCTTCAGAGATGAATGTCTTCGCTGGAAATGAAAAGCTGGTCTTCGAGAAGTTGGATGAACTGGTACTGGCCACAAACACCAACACTGAAAAGATCAAGGTGGCAGTCCAGGGATTAGAAACTGGTGTCTTCTGTTCAGACTGCAGTCACTGGCGAACTGGCAGGGCTGAAAGAAGAGGTTAAGAACTTGGTGTTTAGGGTAAGCTCTCTGGAGAGTAGGCCCGTACTGGATCAAGGAGAAGTTGTAAGTATTTTAAGTGATGAATGTACAAGGAAGTTCAGAAACCACATGTTGAAAGAATTATGTGAAGAGGTTTCTGGGACTGTCCTTCGTAGTATTTATGATGGAGTTTTGCCACAATTTGAGAAGATACTGGAAGAGAAGCTGCCTAAGCACTTGCCTGAACAAATTGAAAATATGAAGAAGGAAGTGCTGGATTTAAAGAAAGGTATGACTGCTTCCTTGCCAGAACAAGGCAGAACATTTGGCTCACTGGATAGGCTGATGATGGAAGAATTGTGCAATGATCTAAAGTCCAGGACTAGAGATCAATCCAAAGGGGAAAAATTATCAATTCCATCATCTGGTGTCCAAGAAACTTTAAAGAAGAAGAGAGAGGTTGTAAGGGCAGTCGCTATTCAAAGTAAACAAGTGACTCGTACTGATGCCAGTGCACGTATTGCCCAGAGAGCACTTGGCACTGAAGCCAATGTGAAGACTGAAGAAGAGGCTGCTGGTACTGAAGCCGAGCCCAGTTTGAATCCTTCCCAGACATCCCTACAACACTAAAGGCAGTTAAAGGGAAAGAAAAGATGGTGTCTGGTGAAGAAGAACAAACTGAAGATGTTGACAATGAAACATCTAAGAAGTTACAACAACAGTGTATCATGATAGAAATTTTCAAGAAAACCAGAAAAATGAACTGCTGGCCCATCATAGGGATATGGCTACAATGGGTACTCTGGACTCCTACAACGCTGGCAGGTTAGGCGGAAATATTGAAGTTTTTAAAAGGATGAAGGAGGATCCCAGAGTTCAACAATGTCTTGATGCATGAATGATGTCATATACGCTCGTTCTATGGAAGGGGAAGAACAGGTATATGATTCCTTGATTTATGGTGTAACCATTCCAGAGCTTATCAGACAAAGAAAGGAGGAGCTGGTAAGCCTCCAGAAGAAAAAGAAGAAATGCTGGTGCTCTGGAACTGGAATACAGGAAGAGAATGACTGGTCTACCCAAGCTTACAGCCAAGCAACTGAAGGCAATTAAAGATGGTGATGTTAGCACATTTATTCCTCTGGATACAACTCTGAAGATCAATAGACAAGAACACCAGTCCACTGAAGGACAACAGAGTGGTGTATCCAGGGATACTGAAGATATGGTACAGTTGGCTAAGCAAAGGGCTAAATATGATGAAATGATGAAGTTCAGGGCCAATGCAAGAAGAATAATTAATGCTGAAATCACACTGGCTGAACATCATCAAGGTATGACCAGGTTTAATGTAAAGTTGACCAGAGAAGGTAACTTTACTGATGAAAGAAAAGATGCTTCAGTCCAAGCATTTGGATGGACTGAACTAAAGGAGATTGGAATGACTTTCAAAGGCAAGACTGATCTCTCTCCAGACGTGAAGGCTTTTATGAAAAGAATTGAGAAAGTCTGGAAGAGAATTCAACAAATGGAAGCTGTGTTGGGTCTGAGACCACCAGTGTCTGTTCCATCATCTCCATCTCCTAAGAGGAAGGCCACTGAAGATGCACCAGGGCATTCATCAAGAAGAAGGGCCTGAACTCTTACCATTGTACTTGTTGTAATTATTTGTTTATGAAAGTTGTAATTATTTTCCTTTTTGATGAAAGTAATAATAGTTGCAAGTTTTATTTTTTACAAGTAGAATGACCAGATTTAGTCTAAGTTAGAACTTAAAGATGAAACTGAAAAACACTCATGATCTATAAAGTGTTTTCCAGTAACTTAGATTAGACTTAAATCGACCAAGTGTTTTCCAGACATACAAATTTGTATATCTATAAGTCTGAAAACACTTGCATTATTTCTAAACAAATAGGGGGAATTTGTTAGGTCCAGATTTAGTCAAGACTTACTGGACTGGCTCCAGACTGGACTACTGGAACCTTATTTAGGTTTGTAAGAAACTTGTTTTGCTGGTCTCGCTCCAGACCCGACTACTGGAGCCTCACTGAAGATCTGACCAGAAAACATATTCTACTGGGACCTACTCCAGACTTGGAATCTGGAGTCCCTCTGAAGATTTGTCCAGAAATAATTGAAGACTAGTGAGCATTTACTTGTACAGGTAATCTGGAGCATCCTCCAGATTAGCTCACTGAAGACTTCACCCCAGTCCAGATCTACTCTACTGAAGACATTTTGACTGAAGTCAAAGACTGAAGTCTGAAGGAAGAAGACTTAACAAATGGCGGAGTACACTGGAAAGTCTTACCAGATCTGCACACTGGAGGATTGTTAGTGTTCTAGATCCTGCAAGTCTGAACACTAATAGCGAGGATTGACTTTTGCCTTTAACACACTTTCCAAAGAACAATCCACTTGTTCTTTAACAAAAGTATACGTGTGTTAAGGTGGTTGGATAATAGGATACACTTGCACTTGATGTGACTTTATCCTTATTCTTATCCAATACATTTAATGTTCTTGTCGGATCATTAAATGTATGCCAACCATATTTGTACGGCACAAATTCACTGGTGAATTTGTTGCCTATAAATACAAAGTCATTTCCTTGATAAAAATACTTTTAAGCATCCCTTTTGCATTTAAGTGAATTTGTCCAAATACTCTCGATCTTAAACAGGGATACTTCACAACTTTAAGTATCGCGATCCCAAAGAGTTATTTGACAAACATAGATCATATTTACTCATAGGTTGTTAGGATACTCACTTAATTGTGTTATCTTGATTCCGCAACAACCTTGTATTTTATTTAAGCATCAATAAATGAAATACCCATGAAACATACATAATGGTCCACTTTATTTGTTTATTGCTTTAAGTCTTGTATTACGTTGTTTATATATCTTGCATCTTTATTTACAAGTAATACTAGTCCATATCTAGTGATTATTAGACTTGTTGTAATTTACACTTTCTATTGGTTAACCATCTCGTTAATTAAAGGGACTCACACGCACCAATGTCTTGAGTCATGGAGAACTTTCGAACTCGCTTTAGTAGAGTCACTACATCCTTTTCAAGTTCTCCAAAGGATGAAAATGAGAAGGGTAAGAACCCATATCCAATATCCGCACACTTAGCTTCATACTTGACGCGTTTACGTTGGGCTGCCTCTTTCACTGCACGGCCAGGCACAAAGTCAGCCATACCAGTCTGTGTCAAGGGAGAAGACCCTGTCAAATCGACGCATACATCAAGTCCCTCGTCCCATGAGTAAAGCAATATATCAGCTGGACGTAAAGGGTTGTCTCTTTCTCCAGTAAGCCCAATATCAACCTCTTTACGAGCTGAAATCCCAGACCGCGAACAAATGTCAACTAGAGTGTCACACACCACGTTATGCCGATGCTTAATACCAATAATACCGGAGCATGATACAGCATGATTTCCATAAATATCCCCCGGAAATACCCTGGAACAAGCTGAACAAGGCATCTGAACAGAGAAAAGGGGAACACCTAACCGGTAGCATAGAACGCACCGGTAGGTCCTAGCATTCATGGTCTGTCCCAATCCCGAGATTGGGACCACCCTAAGCCAGTATGAAGTGTAGTCCTCCATCTGAGATTTCCATAGCGCCATTTGTCGAGAAGATAGGGAAAAAGTGGATTGAGCCGTTTGGGTAACACGTGTGAAATATATATCTGCAAGTTTATTCATGAGTTTGGGAGCAGCGATCTCACTTAGATTACCCAAAAGATCAATCTCCATTTTCACATTAAAATCACACAAGGCATCATCAAAGGAAGCCCCAAAAGTTACAATACTAGAATGTTGAAGCAGCTTAGTTTGCAAGCTGGCAGATTGTAGTCTCGATGCAAGGAATGCGTAGTTCAAAACATCACCTGCAGAGTAAACACCAAGGCCCCCATGGGAAAAGGGTAAAGTGGCGAGCCTCCATTGCCAATCACCAAATCCAGGCCCAGAAGCAGTGACAATACGCTCCAAAGATGAACGAAGTGCCTCATCAAAAGAACCCTGAGCACGCCCAAAGACCCGGGGAGAACATGTGCGCATAGTAAAATATAACTTAGAAATACCGGCACAAGCGCGAAGAAGCAACAACTCACACTGAGGGTCATTAAGCTTAGCAACAACATCCATAAGCTCAATGGTTTTAGTAACCCTTTTCATAACAAGCTCACTGCTAAAATCAAAGTCCACACTAGCGGGCCCACCCAATAATTTAACACCATGTAAAGGTCTTGCAATATTAGACGGAAAAACACCCGCAAGCCTGCTTCTTGGATCCTCCTTTGGCCAAAAAACCTCAGTTTTGTCAACATTAAGATGTAACCCGCAACGCGGCCCATTGACCATAATAAGTTCAAGAACCTTCCCCACAACTAAAGTATCCCCAATAATAGTACCATCATCCAAATACCAAGCTTGAAGGGAAAGGCTAAAAGAGTCTCTAATCTTACATACAAGAGGATGTAAAACCAAGGCAAAAACCAACGGTCGATAGGACGAATACCACCTCCTGGCTTAACCAGCGGTGTGAGAGGAGCACTGGCAATATACTCACCCAACCCCCTAGGGCACTTACCAGCAATGAATAGATTAACCACATGGGTGATGGAGGCTACTAACTCATCAGAAATGGCAACGGCCGCCCCGCTTAAACAATCCATGAGGTGATGGGCACGCAAACCATCACGACCACAAGACGTACCCCGAGGGAAACTCTTAATCATATCAAGGACCTCAGCAGTAGATACAATAAGATGATGATTATCAATAGGTATATTCGGTAATGAGGGAGGATGTTTGAAAGGGTGCTTAGCCTTTAAATCCTCAAGAGTGACATCATTATAAGGAGCAATACCTGATGAAGAAATAACTCTAACAGCCGCAGTATAATGACCATCACAAATTTTTCTCTTGCACTGCTTTACATTACGCTCATTCAAGTCCAAATGTTCCTCATCAATATTAGACCATGATGGGGAGGGTTCAGCTAAAGCCTCTCTCACAAGCTGCAGACTACCACCTGGTGTGCTCCAAGACCGAATGGCACTAGCAATATACTCTTTGATGCGTAAATCACGCGACAAACGACAGCGGAAGACTATTTTTGGTATTTTCTGGATTTTAAGAAATAAAATAAACAAACACGAGACAACAAAGTAAAAAGATAGATAAAAGAATCCACCACCAAGATTCGTAAAGGCTAAGCCACCGGAATCAAGGATAAAGGAAACACTCCGCCCCACCACTATAATCGATAAAGGTCTAGCCACCACGATTACAGATAAAGGAAACCGAAGATTTAGACCTCACCACAATATTTGATAAAGGACGAACCACCACAAATATCGATAAAGGGGTCACTCCTAACCACCAAGATCAAAGATCTCTAAAGGTAAAAGAAGATTTTTGTAAGAAATAGAGGTTGCTCTATTAACTTCATTCAACATCAAAAACTGTCTTACAATGAGAAAAAAAGCCTCTATTTATAGCCACATGCTATTTTCTAGGAAAAGAAAAATACAATAATAAAATAAATAAAAAGTTGTCATGTGCTAAGCCACTAATTGTTTTTTGCCAATAGGAAATGGACAGAGTAGGTTTCTAGAAACATTCCCCTGCAAGTGGTCCCACAATACCGTTAGAAATATCGTTGTCACACGTGCCTTCCTTATCCTGTCAACAACTGTCATTCTTCTTTATTGGGTCCACAAACATGGGACTTCAGTGGGGACTTTATTGATTGGAAACTGGAAACAAAAATCTGGACTTCCACTGTGTAACAACCCTACTTTTTAACATTATATATGTTCTAGTTATGTTGTCTATGATTCCGCAAGCCATAGTTATACTTGAAGCTAGTAGATAATGCCCCTAAATTAGCAATCTAAAGCTATTGTTCAATTCTAAATTTAATTTATAAAATGCCATTGAACAAAAATTTTATTGATGATTAATCAAGTAATAAATGATAAAGTGAGCCTCACAAGTTGAGATATCAATCAAAATTCTTATAAATGTTCAACAAATCAATCACCAAACCAATTTAAGTAAATATGACATGAGAATAAAGATTTCTATCTCAAAGTATAGTCATACATTAATATGTACATAAAGGTGTTTAAATAACGATAAGTATATATATATGCTTAAAATAAATACAAGTTTATAAATAAAGGCTTATGTAACAAATTAAAAACACGAAAATATATACATACATACATATATACACGACATATATATATATATACACATACTAGAATAAAAATTAAGTTACACTACAAACAAATACCATTATCCTTACAAAATACATATACTTACATCTAACACATACATACACATTATATACACAAATTTATATAAAAAAAAAGAAGACAAAAACCCTTTCATTTCCTCCCCATGAGGCCGGCCCCCCTCCCCCCTTTTCACACCCTCACTCTTCCAATTCAAACACTCCATTCACTCTTGAAACTCTCAACTCTTCACACACTTCACACACAACCTCTTATTCTCTCAAGAAAGCTTTCTCTCCTCCCTTTCTTCTTCTTGTTACCTACGGCCAAAAGGAAGAAAAAAACAAAGGTAAAAACTAATCTAAATCATAACAATAATAAGGGTTTTGCAAGGGAGTAATCAAGGGTTAACATAAGCTAGGTATAAGGGTGTTTTCAAGCTTTAACAAGGGGTATCCTTGGGGTTGAAGGCCACGAAAATTCTGCCCATTTTTCACCATCAAAACCAAGTTCAAGAGGGTATAATCTTCATCCTTTTTACTAGATCTAATCTTGTTCTTGTTTATATTCAAAGGTTTTATCAAAAACTCATACTTTCTTCTTGTTTTCTTTGTAATATATGTTGAGTCAAGGATTCGCTGACCAGACTTGGTCGCTGACGTGAGTCGTCAGCAAGTCATCAGCGAGTCAATAACTCTTGTCAGCAGGTGGCTTACTTTCCAAGTTGTGTGTCAAGGCGGGAAGTTTTCAAACCATAAGAAGACAAGAAGTCACATGGTGGTTCTTCCAACTGAACATTACCTTATATGGCAAAGGTACAGTTGGGACCAAAACTAGGGTTTTCTCTTTCATACCCGTTTTGGTAAAAAAGACAAAGGCTCCTGGATCCAAGTACAACGAGCCTATGAGAAGTCGACAACCACCATTCTATCACTATCATTGTAAGGCTGTGTTTCCCTAATTCCTCCCCTATACAAAGCAACACAGCCGCATCATTTATACTTTGTGTTTGTCACCACAAAGTGTGTGTCACTTTATTTTCTCTCTTGTAATTGCTTAAGTTTATAGAGTGTCTAGACTTAGCAATTATTAGTTCATTTGTATTCTTGTAAGACAAGTTGTAATATCGACCATGTATTCATCGTTTAAATCAATGATACATATGATT